>JAPDNY010000013.1:71364751-71909751 GCA_029375565.1 Gekko gecko | reverse complement strand
CACACACCCCTCATGTGGCCAATCCTAATGAGTTTCTGCTGTTGGGTGTGGCCTATTATGCTAATGAGTTCCTGCTGGGCGTGGCCAACTTGGGAGCCAGCCGGAACTCCCTTCCTGTGCGTTCCTGCCCAAAAATAGCCCTGGCAGTAACCCTGTAAGGTAAGACAGTACTGCTGTTGACACTTTGCATACTCTATAGCATTATACCCTGCTGAGATCCCACTCCTGCCCAAACCCCACACTCTCCAGGAATCTCCAGGGATTTCCCTAAGAATCTCCCTAAGAATCTCCAGGGATTTCCCAGTCCATTACTGGCAGTGGGAACCAGTGTTCCCTCTAAGCTGAGTGAGTGTGAGCTAGCTCACAATTTTCTAGACTCTAGCTCACACATTTTTGTCTTAGCTCAGCAGGGCTCCAGAGCACACTAATTTATGCAGGAGCCAAATCGCCCGCTCACAATTTTAATGCCAGTAGCTCACAGAGTAGAATTTTTGCTCACAGGACTCCATAGCTTAGAGGGAGAATTGGTGGCAACCCTGTCTCCAGGGTCTCAGGGAGAGATACAAGGTCTTGCCTCCAGACCACGTTAGGAAAGATGCCGGGAAATCTGTTAACAGATCTGGCAAGTGCTTTTTATTAGCAAGGAACCAAAGAAGAGCCATGCACACACAATTCGGATTGGGCTTCTGGCTGAGAGGGGTAACTCTGTCCCCTGCCCCAGAGTGATCCCTGCCCTGCGGAGGGGCTGTGGCATAGTGGAAGAGCCTCTACTTTGCATGCAGAAGGTCCCAGCTTCAATCCCTGGCATCTCCAATTAAAAATGGTCAGGCAGTAGGTGATGTGAAAGAAATCCGTCTGCGACCCTGAAGATAGGTTTGCCAGTTATGGGTTGGGAAATCCTGGGACATTCTTGAATCCTGGGGACATTCCTAGAGATTCCTGGAGAGAATGGGGTTTGGGGAGAAGAGGAACCTCAGCGGGGTATCATGCTATAGAGTCCGCCCCGTCAAAGTAGCCATTTTCTCCAAGGGAGCTGACCTTGGTTGTCTGGAGAAGAGTCGTAATCCCTAGAGATCTCCAGGGCCCACCTGGAGGATGGCAACTTGGAAAGCCACTGACAGCCGGCGTAGACCATATTGACAATATTGACCTTGACGGACTCATGTTCCGATTCAACGCAGGGCAGCGTTGATGGGTGTTCATTTTCATGACCGCAGAGGTCATGACCTTTGACCTAAGGCTGTATCCTGAGCTCCCAGCAAGAGGTAAGATTCGAACCCCGGGGACATCCGGATCCAAGGTTATCTTCCCTTCCCACCCGTCCTTGTTATTAGTTCTCAGAGCGGCAACCTGCTATTGGATTGTTGCCATTTTTTGTACTTTTCTTTTTTAAAAAATAAAACACCTGTCTGCACTTTGGCTATTGTCAGAGAATCGCTTTTTGTCGAGTGCTTTTCCCCCATGCACCAGATAACTGGGGTGCAATTATGGCAAATAGTTGCCTTTGAAAGCACACATGAGAACAGGGGGGGCGGTGCATCGATCGATAAAACGCGCGACTGAGCCACGCGGCGCTCATCTTCCCGCATAGAACGGCCCCTGCGAAAAGAACAACCTGCCCGCAACGAAAGATGTTTTCTTCTCCCCTATCCGCCACACTCCACGCTCCCCAAAACGCTGGCTGTGGCCGCCTGCCTCTCTTGGAGACCCGCCTGCAGTGCGGTTTGAGATGGTGCTTTTGAAGTCCGCTCAACCCTGACCCTGCCGGCCCAGGATAATAATGAGGCGGGAGCTCGCCTTTCACTCCCACCGCGGGGATCTGCCCCGGGAAAGGAGCACTCTGCACCTGGGGCTTTGGCGTGGGCTCGGAAAGACCTTTTAGTCAAATGTTACAAACGGGGACATGTTCGGCTTAATCCTTTCGGAAACAAACAAAAAAAAAGGGCCAGCGTTTCCGGGGCCAAAACAAACACCCCTGAACTGTTTGATCTGTTCGATTTCTCATTTACCTTTCCAGATTTAGCCCCTTTTTGTGGGTTGGCGACTGAGTTTCTTCCCCGCATGGTCAACGATGGCCCAGGTCAGGTTCGTAGGGGAGAGGCGCAGGGTTGCCAACTCCAGGTGGGAAAATCCGTGGAGATTTGGGGGAGGTGGAGCTTGGAGAAGGTGGGGTTTTGGGAAGGGGAGACCTCAGCGGGGTATAATCGGAGTTGCCAATTTCCAGTAATGTCTGGAGGTCTCCCGCTCAGGCAGTTTGGTGCAGTGGTTAAGTGCGCGGACTCTGAGCTGGGAGAACCGGGTTTGATTCCCCACTCCTCCACTCGCAGCTGCTGGATGACCTTGGACAAGCCATAGTTCTGACAAGAGCTGTCCTTGAAAAAGAGCAGTTTCTGTCAGAGCTCTCTCAGCCCCACCTGCCTCCCAGGGTGTTTGTGATGGGAAGGGAAAGGAGTTTGTAAGCCGCTCTGAGACTCCCTCGGGTAGTGAAGGGCGGGGTTTAAATCCAATTTCTTATTATTATTACAACTGATCTACAGGCGATAAGTATCAGTTCCCCTGGAGCAAATGGCTGCTTTGGTAGGTGGGCTTCATGGTATTATACCTAATTTAAGCTCCTCCCCTCCTCAAACCTTGTCCTCCTCAGGCTCCACCCCCCAAATCCCCAAGTATTTCCAAACATGGAGCCGGCAACCGTAGATATGCTGTCATAGATTCCACCCTCCAAAGCAGCCATTCTCTCCAGGGGAACTAATCTCCGTAGCCTGAGTTCGTTTCTAGTACTGGAACCAGACTCTGGAGGGGAAAGCCTTCCAACAACAGACCGCCGTGCAAGAAGGAGAGGGTGAGCACAGGTTTTAGTTCCCTTCACTCAAGTGCCCCAATTTTCTGTTAAACAACGACAACAAAACCCAACAACCATTCCAAACTCCAGACCCTCCAGGGGAGAGGATAGGGTTGCCAACTTTGTGTTGGGAAATTCCTGGAGATTTGGGGACAGAGCCTGAAGAGGATGAAGTCTGCGGAAGGGAGGAAGCCCAGCAAGGTATAACGCCTTGGAGCTCACCTTTTCCACATGAAAGGACAGAGCCAGGAATGACCATACTTGGAGGCTTCCATCCCGTCTCTGAGGGAGTTTGTGCTTCCCTGAAGGGCTGAGTCCTCTAAGGTCCCGATCAGATGGGTCTTTACATCCGCCCCAGGTATGGGTATCTGGTGGATTTAAAGGGAATGATCAGGCAGTGACATCTGGGAAAGGTGCCGCTTCCGTGATCAGCCCGTTTAGCCCCGCCAGGGAGCCGTACTTCATAGAATCATAGACTGTTAGAGTTGGAAGGGACCCTACAGGTCATCTAGTCAAGCCCCCTGCACTCTGCAGGAGCAGAGCCGAAAGATAGCCCAACATACCTACAACAGACCCAAAAGATGGTTGTCCAGCCTCCGCTTGAAAGCATCCAGGGAAGGAGCATCCACCACCTCCTGAGGCAGACTGTTCCACTGCTCAACCACTCTTACAGTTAGGAAGTTTCTCCTGATATCTAGCCGGTAACGACTCCCTCGTCATTTCCACCCATTAGATCTAGTCTTGCAATCCGGAGCAAGACAGAATAGATCTGCTCCATCTTCAACATGACAGCCCTTCAAATACTTGGAAGACTGCAATCATGTCCCCTCTAAGCCTTCTCTTTCCCAGGCTAAACAGACCCAACTCTTTCAGCCTTTCAGATGGGATTAGCTGCCCATCTGAACGTACCCTAAGATTGCTGTAGAGGTGGAGTGGTGGAGGGCCTGAAGCCCAACTAGTCTGACTGCCGGCATCGACTCAACAACTGCCTTAATAGATTAATCCTGCACTGTTCCGTTTTCGCAGCCAAGTTACTGTAAATGGCTTGGCCTCACGGGACTGAAATCCCAGCCTTTGACAAAAGAGCATTCGTGTTCCTTAATGGCACAGCGAGAGCTAATTGTCTGGAAAAGGTCTCCAAATAACTCTTTTCTTCAAGGAGCTTTTAGAGTGTGGAGAAGGTGGCACGTGGGAGGGACAGCTAGGTGCAAGCCTGCCGTGGGTGTATGTCGAAACTGCAGTACAAGTTTTGGAGCAGCTGAAGAAAAGAAAGTTGGCTAAATGTGAACCATGTTCGGGGGGGGGGCACGGTCTTGCTTTGCGGAGATCTGATGTGGGGCAACGGATTTGCTGTTCTGTAGGAAAGCTTCTTTGCAATAATTGAATATCGTCAATAATTGTATCTTGGTAAATAATGCTATAAAATGTCATATTTCTCCAATTTGCTCATCTCATAAGAACATAAGAGAAGCCAATGTTCGATCAGGCAAATGGCCCATCCAGTCCAACACTCTATGTCACACAGGGGCCAAAAATACCAGGTGCCATCAGGAGGTCCACCGGTGGGGCCAGGACACTAGAAGCCCTCCCACTGTTGCCCCCCCAGTACCAAGAATACAGAGCATCCCTTGCCCCAGACCGAGAGTTCCTATCTATACCTTGTGGCTAAGAGCCACTGATGTACCTCTGCTCCAGATGTTTATCTAATTCCTTCTTGAAGCCATCCATGCTCGTAGCCGCCACCACTTCCAGTGGCAGTGAATTCCAGGTGTTAATCACTCTCTGGGTGAAGACCATATGTTAATCACTCTCCAATGCCCTGACCCGAACAGCCCAGGTGAGCCCAATCTCATCACACCTTGGAAGCTAAGCCTGGTCGACCCTGGTTAATACTTGGATGGGAGACCTGCAAAGACTACCAGGGTTACTATGCAGAGGGAGGCAATAGCAAACTCCTCTGAATGTCTCTCTTGCCTTGAAAACACACCACGGGGTCGCCATAAGTTAGTCGCGACTTGACAGCACTTCCCAATACCAAATAAACCAAATGCTATAACGCCAAATTTCTTCAATGCTCTCTTCCCCAAAGGGAACCAATCCAGGTCATGCTGACTCTAGAATTTCTCACTGCTTAATAGGGTTGACCTATCGAGACTGGGAAACTCCTGGAGATTTGGGGGAATGGGGCCCGGGGAGGACAGAGACCTCAGCAGGGTACAATCCCATAGAGTCCCTCCTCCAAAGCATCCATTTTTCTCCAAAGGAACTGATCACTGTAGTCCGGAGATAATTCCGGGGATCCCCAGGCCCCACCTGGAGGCTGGCATCCCTACTGCTCAAGGATGTGACAAATGTATCCTAGAAGATGGCAGCTATAAATCCCCTAAAACTGTCATACTTAACAGTAGAAAACAGGTTCACTTGCTTTAGGTTAGGGGGAACAAGAGAGCAAACTAGATGAGAGGACAGGACCCAGAATCGTGCCATGTATAAGGTGGCTTCAACATAAACAACCCAGAGCGGCCACAGTGAGATACCTGAACATGCACCACACCTCTAGCCGTCCGTTCAGGGAGTCTATGAGGCAATGGGGTACAATGAGGGGCACCTCCCGGATTCATCAGTTCTCCTGTCTCCCAAATCCCAACACGAGATGTATGCATTCCAAGTTGATGTGGTGTAGTCCAGTGCAGTGGTCAGTGTCTCAGCCTAAGATCTGGGACACCCAGGTTCGAATCCCCGCTTCACCCTAACCTACCTTGCAGGGTTGTTGTGAGGATAAAATGCAGAGGAGAACAACATGAGCCACTTTGGGTCCCCACTGGGGAGAAAGGTGGCGTATGGATGTAGTAAATAAATCCTAAAAACCTGGCAGCGTAGAAAGCGATTTCCTGTTTTAGTATTTCACAAGCCTGCGTTCGTATTTTCTTTTCCTAAAGAAACTTTTTTTGGTTTGTTGGTTTGCTGTAAAGTCACAGCGGACTTATGGCGACCCTGTAGGGGTTTTTAAGGGAAGAGATGTTCAGAGAGGTTTTTTGCCATTTCCTGCCTCTGGACTTTGTAGAATCATGGAATGTTAGAGTTGGAAGGGACCTTGCAGGTCATCTAATCCAGCCCCCTGCGCTCTGCAGGAGCGAAGCCAAAAGATAGCCCTACCACATACCCGAAAGGTGGTCGTCCAGCCTCCGCTTGAAAATGTCCAGCGAAGGAGCATCCACCCCCTCCCGAGGCAGTCTGTTCCACTGCTCAACCACTCTTACAGTCAGGAAGCTTCTCCTGATATTTAGCCGATAATGACTCCCTTGTCATTTCCACCCATTAGATCTCGTCTTACCATTTGGAGCAAGAGAGAATAGATCTGCTCCATCTTCTACATGACAGCCCTTCAGATACTTGAAGACTGCAATCATGTCCCCTCTCAGCCTTCTCTTTCCCAGGCTAAACATACCCAACTCTTCCAGCCTTTCCTCGTAAGACTTGGATTCCAACCCTCTCACCATCCTGGTTGCCCTCTTCTGGACACGCTCGAGCTTGTCAACATCCTTCCTCAAATGTGGTGCCCAAAACTGGACACAGGACTCCAGGTGAGGTTTGACCATAGCAGAATGGAGTGGAACTACCACCTCCCGTGATCTGGACACAACGCTTCTGTTCATGCATCCTAAGATTGCATTGGCTTTCTTCACAGATTTAGCCACACTTCATTGGTGGTCTCCCATCTAAGTACTAACCTGGGCCAACCCTGCTTAGCTTCTGAGATCTGATGAGCTGGGGTTACTCTGGCCTATCCAGGTCAGGGCATAATAACTGCATACCATCAAGTTGTACCTGACTCATGGCAGCCCTAGGCCAATGGGGTTTTCAAGGCCAGAGATGAGTAGAGGTGGATTTCCATTTCCTTCCTCTGCATAGCAGCCCCAGTGTTTCTTGGTGGTCTCCCATCCAAGTACTAACCAGGGCTTGAGTTTGCTAAGCAGCTGAAATCTGACAAGATCAGGCTAGCCTGGGATATGCAGGTCACGGCCAGCGTTCCCTCTAAGCTGAGTGAGTGTGAGCTAGCTCGCAGTTTTTTAGCCTCCAGCTCATACATTTTTATCTCAGCCCAGAAAGGATGTCTCCAGAGCAGATTAATTTATGCAGCAGCCAAATCACTCGCTCACAACTTTAATGCCAGTTGCTCACAACGTGGAATTTTTGCTCACAAGACTCCACTGCTTAGGTGGAGAACATAAGAACATAAGAGAAGCCAGTGTTGGATCAGGCCAAAGGCCCAGCCAGTCCAACACTCTGTCCACACAGTGGCCAAAAATACCAGGTGCCATCAGGAGGTCCAGCAGTGGGGCCAGGACACTAGAAGCCCTCCCACTCTTGCCCCACCCAAGCACCAAGAATACAGAGCATCCCTTGCTCCAGAGTCCCTATCAATACCTTGTGGCTAATAGCCACTGATGGATCTCTGCTCCATACATGGGTCACAGCCATCTTGGGTGGTTTCCCTTGCTCGAAAGCCAGTCGGATCCAATTCTAGGGTTATGGTGCTCATCTCATCTCCATTTCCAAGCTGAAGAGCCAGCGCTGTCTGAAGACATCTCTGTGGTCATGTGGCCGGCATGACTAGACACCAAGGTGCACGGAACGCTGTTACCTTCCCACCGACGCGGTACCTATTTATCTACTTGCAGTTTCTTGCTTTTGAACTGCTGGGTTGGCAGGAGCTGGGATCAGAGACAGGAGCTCACTCCCGTCACGCAGCACTCGGGTCTTGAACTGCCGAACTACCGACCTTCTGGTCTGCAGCTCACCGTCTTAACCTCTGAGCCACCGCAGCCCACCACGGCCACATTACTTGGGTTTAAAGAAAACAAACCCTGCCAATGTTTGGCTGTAAGAAAGGCAAAATCTCCTTTGCAGATGACCACATTTTGGCTACGAGAGGGAGGCAGTGAACGTTGCCCTGAACGACCTAGCTGGAATCATCTCGGCCAACACCAGCGTCTTCTAACCAAGTTTCCATAATAAATAGGAGGCTAGGCCATTTGATTACTATTTAAGACATTTATTTACGGAATATATTTTGGCCAGGCGGATGGGTCGGTCATGCTTAGCATTCCTGTAAAGGCATTTCAGCTGTTCAGAGGACTTCACGGAGATTATCCTCTCTGGATCCGGATGTCTCCCAACAACCCTGCCGGGGAGGCCTGGCCGTACTGCCTCTATCCTACAGACCAAGGGCTGAGGTCAACAATCGCTAGATCAGGGGTGGCCAAACTCACTTGACATAAGAGGATGGAATAAACGCCAGATGTTTGAGAGCCGCAAGACATGCACAAATGTTTACACATTTTTACTGGTAAATATGCAGATTTGCTTTTTATTCACATTAAATGAGCCGGCCCAAAATAATAACAAAAGGGGTAAAAGCAGATATTGATCATGATATTTATCTGTCCAGTGATATTTGTTTGCCAATGATATTTAGCTTCCCCAGCTGCCCTGCCGGGAACCACACAAGATGTATGAAACAGCTGCAGGCGGCTCCCGAGCCACAGTTTGGCCACCCCTGCACAAGAAGAAGAAGAAGAAGAAGAAGAAGAAGAAGAAGAAGAAGGAGAAGAAGAAGAAGAAGAAGAAGAAGAAGAAGAAGAAGGAGAAGAAGAAGAAGAAGGAGAAGAAGAAGAAGAAGGAGAAGAAGAAGAAGAAGAAGAAGAAGGAGAAGGAGAAGGAGAAGAAGGAGAAGAAGGAGGAGGAGGAGGAGGAGAAGAAGAAGAAGAAGAAGAAGAAGAAGAAGAAGAAGAAGAAGAAGAAGAAGAAGAAGAAGAAGAAGAAGAAGAAGAAGAAGAAGAAGAAGAAGAGGAGGAGATTGGATTTATACGCTGCCCTTCACTACCCAAAGGCGTCTCAGAGCGGCTTACAAACTCCTTTCCCTTCCCCTCCCCACAACAGACACCCTGTGAGGTAGGCGGGGCTGAGAGAGCTCTGACAGAAACTGCTCTTTTTCAAGGACATCTCTTATCAGAACTATGGCTTGCCCAAGATCATCCAGCCGGGTGCAAGTGGAGGAGTGTGGAATCAAACCCGGTTCTCCCAGATTAGAGTCCACGCACTTAACCACAACACCAAACTGGCTCTCATACGGACTAGATGATCCGTATGGCCCCTTCTGAGTCTACAATCCTACGTCTTGCTTAAGGAAATCTAATGAGTTTGTGGCTGAGTCAAAAGTAGGCTTGCCAACTCTGGGCTCAGAAATTCCTGGAGATTTGGGGGTAGAGCTCGGGGACAGAGGGGTTGGGAGAAGGGAGGGACAGAGGGGTGGGGTATACTGCCGTACAGTCCTCCCTCCTGGCAGTCATTTTCTCCAGGGGAACTGATTCCTGCCATATGGAGATCAGTCGTAATTCCGGGAGATCTCCGTGCCCCGCCTGGAAGTTGGCAACCCTAGGCAAGGGGACTTCTCACCACATCTCAGCCACTACTTCATTAGCTAAAGGTTTCCCTTGCTCGAAAGCCAGTCAAATCCAGCTCTAGGGGGCGGTGCTCATCTCCATTACTAAGCCAAAGAGCCAGCGCTGTCCAAAGACTTCTCCGTGGCCATGTGGCCGGCATGACTAAATGCCGAGGGTGCACGGAACGCTGTTACCTTCCCATTGAAGCGGTACCCATTTATCGACTTGCAATTTCTTGCTTTCGAACTGCTAGGTTGGCAGGAGCTGGGGCCGGAGACGGGAGCTCGCTCCATCATGCGGCACTCGGGTCTCGAACTTGCCAAACTACTGACCTTCCGGTCTGCAGCTCAGCATCTTAACCTCTGAGCTACCGTGGCCACACTTCATTAGCTACTCAGGTGGCATTCAAAAGCATCATCCCACCACCGGGCCCCCCATTTCCCACCTTATCTACGGAGAACATGAATCCCTTTCTAAGTCCAATCTTTCAGCAAATGCGCCAGGGATGCGGTCAGGGACACCTACCAGTCTCCATGATCAATGGCGGGCGGTTCCCCTCCCGTCTTCAGCAGGATTCTCTCCCCAGCGAGCCTTCAGGAGCTCGGCACCCGAGAATGAAACTGCTGCACATGATGTCCCAGGTCAGGTTCGAGCCGAGCCTGGCGGAAATGGCCCTTTCCCCCCCACAATTTAGGCCATGCCTCCGCAAAATGGCTTGCCTGGGATTTGTGTACATGCAAATCCTTTGATGTCTGCTTGGGTGCGATTTGCATGACCAGCGAGGCAGCCGGGTGAAAAGGCTCTTTCACTGGACCGAAAGGATGCTTTGGGGGCGGGGGAGGGGGGAGTTTTCATTTGCTGATAGAAGGAGGGAAAAAACCCAGCTCTAGGTATGGCACGCTTTCACTTAAAGTTCTAGGAGTCTTGAACGTCAAAGGATGAAAAGGATGGTCCAAAATGATTTTCCGTCGGTTAGATTCCAGTCCAGCAGCACCTTAGAGACCAATGAGATTTCCTACCGGGTCGCCATAAGTTAGCCACAACCTGACGGCACTTTACAGGCACACAAGCTTTCAAGAGTCAGGAGCATCGACTCTCTGAAGGCTCGCTGGGGAGAAAAGTCTGGTGTAGTGGTTAGGAACCTGGACTCTAATCTGGGAGAACCGGGTTCAATTCCCCGCTCCTCCACATGCAGTTGCTGGTGTGACCTCGGGTCAGTCACAAGTTCTCTCAGAGCTGTTCTCCCAAGAGCAGTCCTCGAAAGAGCTCTCTCAGCCCCATCTACCTCACAGGGTGTCTGTTGTGGGGAGGGGAAGAGAAAGGAGATTGTGAGCCACTCTGAGACTCCTGTCGGGTAGTGAAGGGCGGGGTATAAATCCAGTCTCTTCTTGAAAGCTCATCCACCCCAAATCTTGTTACTCTCTAGGGTGCTTCTGGATTCGAATCTAGCTGTTATGCTGCAGTCCAACACGGCTTCTCTCTGAACTATCTTTGTGTAGGATGTTATTGACATTGCCCAAGGACACGGTGAGAATGCGGGTTAGAATGTTTAATCACGGCAGCAATTCCACCAGAGAGTTTGCAAGATATTCTAGACATCACTTACGTTAAGCATACTTCAGAAGGGAGGGGGTGTGGGTTTGTGGTCAAATTTTCTGGCATTTCCTAATTGAAAACAAAAAGAAAATGGGGAATAGAAGAAGAAGAGGAGGAGATTGGATTTATACCCCGCCCTTCACTCGGAGTCTCACAACGGCTTACAAACTCCTTTCCCTTCCCCTCCCCACAACAGACGCCCTATGAGGTAGGTGGGGACTGAGAGAGCTCTGACAAAAACTGCTCTTTTTCAAGAACAGCTCTTATCAGGACTATGGCTTGCCCAAGGTCATGAAAGAACTTTAACACAAACTGCTCTTTCAGGAACAGCTGTGCCAGAGCTTGTGACTGACTCAAGGTCACATCAGCAGGTGCAAGTGGAGCAGTGGGGGGAATCAAACCCTGTTCTCCCAGATTAGGGTCCGCACACTTAACCACTACACCAAACTGGCCCCCCTGCAGGGGGCTGCGAGAACGCAATGTTCCCTCTAAGTGCTGGAGTCTTGTGAGCAAAAACTGTACTTTGTGAGCTACTGGCAAGCTATTTGGCTACTGGGTTAATTTATTTTGCTCTGGAGCCATCCTTCCTGAGCTAAGACAAAAATGTGTGAGCTGGAGGCTAAAAAAATGTGAGCTGGCTCACACTAATTCAGCTTAGAGGGAACATTGGCGAGAAGACATTAAGATAGGATAGTGAGGTCAGCGCCCTCTCTCCTGTTAAGTGTCATTCCTTGTCTGTCTCCAGATTGCTAATCTCAGGGCAATTTCCTGCTTCTTCTCGGAAGTCGCTCACTCTTTCTCTCAACTAGTGATGCAGTTAGGGCCCTATCTCTTTGGCCTCTCCTCTTTACTATCAAGTATATTAGTTCTTGAATAAGGCTTGATCTGCACTTTTGCCATGTTAATTACTCTGCCAGCAAGAATATAGGACCACCCCATGTTGCTTCTTGTCTTCTACTTGAAAACAAAGCTGAAACAGGTACTTTTGTTTTTTTTTAATGGTACCTTTTCAGAGTGCAGATTCAATGTCCGAATGTTGTCAAGTAAAGAGGGATTCTTTGCCAATTGTTTCAAAACAGTTTATGCAAGCTTGATGAATAGGAAAATAATGGGTGTGTACTTTGGATTGGTAGCAAATTGCAGCTGTCAGGGCATGGCTTGTTTTGTTACAGGGTGCTTAAAAAAGCAGATTGCTTATACAAATGCCCACATCATTTTCCTCCTCTGGGGCTGCAATCGACTGCGGTGCAGCGTACCATGGATCGTGTTGCAGGATAAAGAAGATTGTTCTACACCGTGTCGGGTTTCACTGAGAAGCCAAAACACAAAAACAAAACTCTTCTTTGGAAAGCCGCCGCAGAGGAATGCCACCAGTGTTTCTTCCAACACACAAGTTGAGTTTCTAGAAGTGGTGGGGCAATTTGGTCAGGTGGAAAGAAACGCCCATCCTAAGAGCTCCTTTGCCAGCAGCGAGTAAGTGTAGCTGGGCAAGAATTTTGTGGCCGGATTATAATTTGACAAGTAGAGCAGCCTTTAAAAACACACTGATTTTACTCCAGATTTTACAGATGAGGCATTGGACACAAGAACATCAGAAGAGCCCTGCTGGATCAGACCAGTGATCCATCTAGTCCGGCATCCTGTCTCACCCAGTGGCCAGCCAGTTCCTCTGGAGGGCCAACTACAGGACAGAGAGGCCGAGGCCTTCCCCTAACAAGAACATCAGAAGTCCCTGCTGGATCAGACCAGTGATCCATCTAGTCCGGCATCCTGTCTCACCCAGTGGCCAGCCAGTTCCTCTGGAGGGCCAACTACAGGACAGAGAGGCCGAGGCCTTCCCGATAAGAACATCAGAAGAGCCCTACTGGATCAGACCAGTGGTCCATCTAGTCCAGCATCCCGTCTCACACAGTGGCCAGCCAGTTCCTCTGGAGGGCCAGCAACAGGGCAGAGAAGCCGAGGCCTTCCCCTAACAAGAACATCAGAAGTCCCTGCTGGATCAGACCAGTGATCCATCTAGTCCAGCATCCTGTCTCACCCAGTGGCCAGCCAGTTCCTCTGGAGGACCAACTACAGGACAGAGAGGCCGAGGCCTTCCCCTAACAAGAACATCAGAAGTCCCTGCTGGATCAGACCAGTGATCCATCTAGTCCAGCATCCTGTCTCACCCAGTGGCCAGCCAGTTCCTCTGGAGGGCTAACTACAGGACAGAGAAGCCAAGGCCTTCCCCTGATAAGAACATCAGAAGAGCCCTACTGGATCAGACCAGTGGTCCATCTAGTCCAGCATCCCGTCTTACACAGTGGCCAACCACTTCCTCTGGAGGGCCAACAACAGGGCAGAGAAGCCAAGGCCTTCCCCTGATAAGAACATCAGAAGAGCATGGTGGATGAGACCAGTAGTCCATCTAGTCCAGCATCCTGTCTCACACAGTGGCCTCAACCAGTTTCTCAGGAAGGCCAATAACAGGACATAGAAACCAAGGCCTTCCCCTGATAAGAACATCAGAAGAGTCCTGCTGGATCAGACCAGTGAGGGTCCATCTAGTCCAGCATCCTGTCTCACACAGTGGCCAACCAGTTCCTCTGAAGGGCCAACTACAGGACAGAGAGGCCAAGGCCTTACCCCGATAAGAACATCAGAAGAGCCCTACTGGATCAGACCAGTGGTCCATCTAGTCCAGCATCTCGTCTCACACAGTAGCCAACCACTTCCTCTGGAGGGCCAACTACAGGGCAGAGAGGCCAAGGGTTCCCTGATAAGAACATCAGAAGAGCATGGTGGATGAGACCAGTGGTCCATCTAGTCCAGCATCCTGTCTCACACTGTGGCCAACCAGTTTCTCAGGAAGGCCAATAACAAGACATAGAGAACAAGGCCTTCCCCTGATAGGAACATAAGAAGAACCCTGCTGGATCAGACCAGTGGTCTCTCTAGTTCAGCATCCTATCTCTCTCAGTGGCCAACCAGATGCCCTGGATGTCCAGCAACAGGGCAGAGAGGACGAGGCTTTCTCCTGATAAGAACACCAGAAGAGCCCTGCTGGATCAGACCAGTGAGGGTCCATCTAGTCCAGCATCCCATCTCACACAGTGGCCAGCCAGTTCCTCTGGAGGGCCAACAACATTTATTTGCAAGTAGTTCCCAGGGAATTTAGCAGTGTAACCCTGTGCAGAGTTACCCCATTCTCAGCCCATTGATTTCCATGGGTTCTGCCTGGAATAACTCTACATAGGATTGCACTGCTGGTTCATGCACGGGATCCGGCTGTGCAGGCCTTGGGGCCAACTCTATGCAAAGACAGCCTGGGAAGGACAAATTGCACTTGCTAAAGGCACCCTCTTTTCCCACCAAGCCTGCTGGCGTACCCCAAAATGGTCAGAGGCACAACAACGGTGTGTCTCGGAAGATCTCATCGTCCTCCACCTCATTCTGAAGACGACTCCACTGCTGAGTCCGGCAATGCCAGTGTCGAATGAAGAGCTGTGTAGTGTCTGTGGATTCAATAATGAAAGGTCTGTGTTAAGTACTGGGTTCCATACATTAGGACTCGGACCACAACATAAGAGAAGACGCATTTATTGGTACTTTACATACTGAACAACAAATAACGGTCGGGTGGCCAACTATATACCAAATAGGGGGGACGCCCCATTGTTCTATTGGCGGGTTCAAATTTCCTGCCAAGGTTCCTGTTGGCTCCTTACTGGGAATTCAGGAGCCTAGTCCCTGTTGTTTTCTGAACTGAAGCTAGGCTGCTTCTGGCTGACGCTTGTCCCTGGTCTCAGGACATAACAGTCTGCATAAACCAAGCTGGAGATCACATCTCACTGGCAAACCACGGGTCTGTTTTATTCCACCATCCCTTTGAGCAGCAGCAGACAATGTCTGGAATAGATGCGATTTGTCTGGGACTGGAATCTTCCGCCCAGTGAAACCAATGCAGACGTGTTCTGGGCCTCTTCGTGAATTCAAGGATGAGCCAAGGTACAGCAAAGGTCAGGACAAATTTGTGTTCCAGCTACCCTTTTGACGCATTGCAAAGAATCCAGCAGCACATCCCTGGAATCGCATGGTGATGAGGCTCCAGTTGCCAACTCCGGGTTGGGAAATTCTCGGTAGGGTTGCTCATTCTTGAGTTGGGAAATTCCTGGGTATTTGGGGGTGGAGCCTGAAGAGGGCAGGGTTTCGGGAGGGCGGGACCTCTGTCAGCTATAGTGCTGAGGTGGCTTGTGACTGCAAGCTATTAATTAAAACAATAAGTAATACCCAAAAATCAATT
The DNA here is from genome assembly GCA_029375565.1 of Gekko gecko. NCBI lineage: Eukaryota > Metazoa > Chordata > Lepidosauria > Squamata > Gekkonidae > Gekko > Gekko gecko. Next base: position 71,894,585 of record JAPDNY010000013.1, on the reverse strand, counting down.
AAACCGCAGTCTCACAACTAAATTAAAAGCTGGAATAAAATGATTTTAAAAACAAAACAGAAATGTTTTGTTTTTAATATATATTTTTATGCTTTCAGAACTTTGTACATCACCAAGAGCGCCACAGTTGTGGGGATAGGCGATTGATAAATGGAAATAAATAAATAAAATCGTACTAAGTCGATAAAATGCTTTGGGATCGACCACCCCCCATTTTGACACAGGCGGCGAATAGCTGAAGAGTGCCTGTAATTCGCCAGTAAACAAAGTGACAGCTCTTCTTAAAAACTACAAATCCCAGGATCCCACGGGGGAGACTCCATCAAGACGAGTGCTTCAAAATCTCTAAAATATACACCAGGCATCAACAGCTCTCAGACCTTTTCCTTTCTCTCCAGGCCGCTTCCTTCCCTATCATTCTACTTTTTTTTGACTTACACAAACCTCCTCACGCGTTTTAACGACGATTCCCCCTACAGCCCGGAACCATTTTGCTGGACAAGTGCCTGTTCCCAACCGGAACTCACACGCCGATGGACTCTTTCTGTTTTGACAGCCCCGGTAGGCGCGCCTTCCCTCCTTACCTCCGGACGACGTGATTGGCTGATGAGGCGGATGGCGGCGTTCTGATTGGCTGCAGAGACTCACCGGGGCGGTTCGTTTGCGCACAGGTGGGGAAGTTGCTGTCGCGGGGCAAGTTGGAGGGGAGGAAAAATTAATGGTAACTATGGAGACGGGGCCTACCGTCTCTCCCCGAAGCCTGGGCTCGAGGCCGGAAAGCGTTTTCCGTATCCCGAATACCGGGATCTTCGGCTGCTGGGTTCGGAAGGGTGGGGGAGTTGGGAGGGTGTCTTTTTTTGGCCTTCTCTGAAGCCACAAACAACGTGGCAGGGGGAGGCCTGCAAGGCAGGGGGGCCGGGGCTATGGGGTAATCAATTCCGCGCGTGTTAATCTGTCTTGGCTGAGCTGGGCAGGGGCAAAAGGGAGTGCCTTGAAATAGCTTTCGATTTTGCATGCTGCCCCTGAAATCCATTCGAAAGGCCCGTTTTTGTGTACAGCCCGCCCTACCCTCTGGCCTCATGGTGGGGATACACCACCCCACCTCCCAGCTAAATGAGCAACTGCTTGCCTAATGCACACCCCCCCTAAAAGTTTGCAATCTGAAGTGCTTGTAAGAAAAGTATGACGCTGATGTCGTGAAGTGCTGGGCTTGAGGGCCGTTGGTGCCAAGTGCAAAGCGGTGTCCTGTGTTCCAATCTTGCCTTGGACACAAGAGCTGTTTGGAGACTCCAGGCAAGCCTGTTCTCGCAGCCTAAGATTGCCTTTGCCAATTGAAATGTGGGAATAATGATAATACTACCAATATGCTATGCAAAGGTGTTGTGAGGATTGTTGGGATCCGGGATTTGCAGTGCTCTGAACACTGTTAAGTGCGGTATAAATAATTATCTTAGTACAGAGGCTAGTGTATGTGTAGAGGCCTAGTGTATTTGCAGAGTGAATGCCATTTGAACCCACTGCTTTCCATGGGCTTATGTAGGGTTGCCAATTCCAGGTTGGAAAATGCCTGGAGATTAGAGGGCAGAACCTGTGGAGGGAGTTCAGCAGGGTGTGTTGGCACAGAATCCACCCTCCGAAGCAGGCATTTTCTCCAGGGGAACTGATCTCTGCCATCTGGAGAGCAATTGTAATTCCAGAATATTCCCAGGTTCTACCTGGAGGTTGGCGACTGTAGCTTAGAATGGAGTGACTCTTCATAGGATTGCATTGTTAATGGAGGAAGAGTGTTGGTGTTTTACAGCTACTTAACTGTTAACTTTTGGGACATGGTTTTCCCATTCTGCTCGAAGTCTGGTTTTCCCCACAGAGCTTTAATAAAGAGGTAGCAAACGAAGTAGAGTTGTTGGCTCAAATAACTGTAAGATCAAGCGCTGGGAAATCTTAATTTCTTTTTAGTTGACTTGTATTTTTTAAAGTAACTTAAAGGCTGTTTTAGTTGTTGAAATGACTGCTTCCGCATAAGGACACTTCCTCGCTTTGCTCCTATTACCGTTGTGAAGGCAGAGGTATTTGCAGTGTTTCCAGAGCATCCACGTGGGGGAAAAAATTCACATTTCTCTTTGGTATCCCCTCATGTCTACTTGCCCCAGTGCCTGTGCAGCCAGAGGGCTTTTTGCCAGATTTTTTTTTTTGAAAAATGAGTAGTAGCTATATTGATACAGCATTTTAATGCAGAGCAATATCGCAACTACAGATTTTTTGAAAGAGCCTGGTGTGGGGGGGACAAGGGGATACTGGGGGGAAATTGTGTTAATGTGGATGAAGAGGTCCAAAACCCTGCACCTTTTCCTCTATTCAGTGACACCCCCTGCTTGGGCAGGTTAGGGAAGAAACACAGTGAGGCATGGAGAAATCTAGACGGTTGTACAGAGGTGCCATATGAAAGCTTGGAAGAAAAATGCTGCCATTTGGCAGAGCTGAACTAAAAGTCCACGTAGAAGTAGGCTTGGGAAAGACACAGGTAGAAATCCTCACCCAGCCTTGCAGCTCGGTGGCTGACTTTAAGCCAGTCACACTCTGTTAACCTTACTTGCCTCACAAGACTATTGTGAGGATAGAATTAGGAGGAAGAGGAGTTATGCATGCTGCCCTTAAAGGAAGAGTGGGACACATTTGTAACAGATGGCAGATTAGGAGACTGCAGGGGAGTTTCAGCACCAAAATATCTGTTGCAAGCTCTGTAAAGCTAAATGGGACAGACTGTCCCTTCTCTAGAAACAAAAACACAAATTTGGACACATGAAGCTGCCTTATACTGAACTTTGTCCCTGAAGGTCAGTCTTCTCTAGCAGCGGCTCTCCAGGTCCTCAGGCCAGAGGTCTTTCCAGTCACCTACGCCTCAATCCTTTTTTTTTTAACTGGAGAGGCTGGGGATTGAACCTGGGACCTTCTACATGCCAAGCAGATTTTCTACCACTGGACCACAGCGCCTCCCCATGGCTCACAGATCTGGCCGTTTGTGGATTCAGAAACGCAATGCACAATGATGGGGGTGTGTGTTTGGGGATGAGAGAATATAAGAGAGCCAAAATTGTCTGTTGGGGACACCTTTCTAAAAAAAACAAGTAAAATCCAAAGACGCAGTAGGGGTAAGGAAACGTGTGAGAGATTAGAAGCGGGGTTTCCTTTCAGTCGTTATCAAGGGAAATCTTGTTGTTGTAGAGGACGGTGTGACAGTCTGAACTGAAAGGGAAATTGTATTTCTTCTCTGTCTTCCGCCAGCGCTCTTACCATGCCTCCTGGAAAGGTGTGCGGTAAAGAAGCCCTGGTTCTGCAGTGCGAGTGGGACATGTGCACCTTTGTGTCCTCCAAGATGGAAGAGTTCTGCGAACACGTGTCAGAGCATCTGCAGCAGCACCTCCATGGGAAAGAGGAGGACGAAGACGAGGTGGATTCTCTCGGTAAGGGCGTTTTTTTAAAAAATCCGACATCTGCCCTGAATTGGCCCTCACGGTCAGTTGCAGTGATACTCTCTGAAAAGCTTACTTGGACAGTTGCCACTGCTGTACCTTTGACACCTCGCTTCTCCTTCCTGGCTTCAGCTGTTTCAGTGATGTACTCAGTTTTGTTAATCAGAACATAATTTGTAGGAATCCAGGCTGTTTTTTCGCAAAAGGGAGAACGGGCCTCCTAAGTGGGTCACCTACAGCTTCCTGTTTCTTAACAGTGGCAGTCTTATGAGCAATCAATACGCAGGACCGCGATACCGCTGGGATTCGAAAGAGGAGAGTTGCAGGTCCTCCTCGGTTGTGGGCCCATTTGTCTCAGTCTGGAAATTCAATAGGCTGGTGGAGAGGGCGGTGGCAGGCCACAGGGAGAGTGGCACTGGGAATGGCAGTCGTATAAAGGAACGTCAGGGTCGGACACGTATGCCAAACTTGGTTTCTAGGTGGAAGTTTTACCTTTAGAAATGGAGGCACGAGCTGATGGTCTGAGGATTGCAGAACTGCGCAAATCCCCTTCCCCCAGGAGATGTGAGGATACCTGCTGCCTTTCATGAAAAGCACCCCAAACTTGCGTCTGTCTGGTGGAGGGGAGAGCCAGTTTATTCATCTTAGGTTTAGGGAAGATGCTCACAGCTGCAACAGTGGGTGCAGTTGTAGGTCAATGCCATTTGGTGTGATAGTTCGGACTCTAATCTGGGAGGACCAGGTTTGATTCCCCACTTCTCCTTCACATGCAGCCAGTTGGGTGACCATTGGCCGGTCACAGTTCTCTCAGAGCTGTTCTGTCAAGAGCAGTGGCTGTCAGAGCTCTCTCAGCCCCACCTACCTCACGGGGTGTCTGTGGCGGGGAGGGGACGGGAAAGGGATTGTAAAGCCGCTCTGAGACTCCCTTGGGTAGTGAAGGGAGGAGTATAAATCCAATCTCTTCTTCCAGTTGGATGGACCAGGCTAGCCTGATCCCATCAGATCTTGGAAGCTAAGCAGGGTTGGCCCTGCTCAGTACTTGGATGGAGGACCACCAAAGAAGTCAGACCAACACTGAATGTCTCTTGCCTTGAAAGCCCTAAAGGGTGTGACTTGATGGCATTTTACACACACAGGGAGATCAATAACTTTGAAACATTCTTACCTTTAAAGCCTTATATGGCCAGAGTCCAGCATACCTACTGGATTGCCTTTCCCCGCACATACCCCAGAGAGCACTACGGTCCAGGTCTCAAAATCGCTTGACCCTCCTTGGCCTGAAGGAGGCTAGACTAGCTGCTACTAGGGCCGGGGCCTTTTCGGTGGTGGCCCCTACCAGGTGGAACGATCTCCCGGAGGAGATCAGGGCCCTGCGGGAGCTCTCACAGTTCCGCAGGGCCTGCAAGACGGAGCTCTTCCGCCAGGCATACAATCAGGGGTCACCCCCGCCGTAGCGCACAGCCCGCAATGTCATCATCGAGCAGCTGCTAGAAGAGCCGACGAGCAGAAGAACATCTAAGCTCTTCCATGTTGGAAGTTGGAAATCCATTTGAGAGCACTCCATCTGACTGTATTTTTAACTGCTGCCAGCACTTTGCAATGTATCACTTTGTAATGTATTATTTTAACTGTGATGTTTTAATTACGTATTATGTATGTTTTTATTTTGTATTTATGTTATTAGAAGCCGCCCCGAGCCTGCTTTGCGGGGAGGGCGGGGTATAAATTTGATAATGAATAAATATCAATAAATAAACATCTTCCATCTGCACGTGTGCCTATCCTGGGCTCGCACGCATTAACCTGCCTTCCCCAAATGGGCACGCTTGTGTTTTTGTCTTTCAGAAGAATACACCTGCCTGTGGCAGGAATGTGGCTTCTGTTCTCCAGAAAGTCCCGCCGACCTGGCCCGCCACGTGTACTTCCACTGCTACCACACCAAGCTGAAACAGTGGGGGCTGCAAGCCTTACGGAGCCAGTCGGACCTGACCCCCTGCCAGCTGGACTTCCAGAGTCGGAACATTATTCCTGAGATTCAGGAGAACTTCCTTTGCTTGTGGGAGTACTGTGAGGTGAGAGAGACTGGGAAGGGTTGGGACGAGAGGTAATTTCAGGTGGAGCATTGTTTCAGATGTGGTGGTGGCCTGTTAAACTCGTGTTGGGTGGTGCTACGTCTTTTGCATCGCCTGCTTCCAGATTCTTTTAACTGGAGATGCCAGGGACTGAACCTAGGACCTTTTGCATGAGAAGCAGGTGCTCTGCCTCTGAGCCCCCAGCCCCTCCCCCAGTGGGTGCTGCTATGTATGGGACTGTAGAACAGATTACTTTGCGTGTGGCAAAATTTCTAGCAGCTGTTGTCAAATCACATGCAACTTTTGCAATAGTAAAGGTTCCCTTGCTCGAAAGCCAGTCGAATCCGACTCTAGGGTTGCAGTGCTCATCTCCGTTCCAAAGTCAAAGAGCCAGCGCTGTCCGAAGACGTTTCTGTGGTCATGTGGCCGGCATGACTAAATGCCGAGGGCACAGAGGACGCTGTTACCTTCCCACCGAAGCGGTGCCTATTTATCTACTTGCAGTTTCTTGCTTTTGAACTGCTAGGGTGGACAGGAGCTGGGACCAGAGATGGGAGCTCACTCCGTCATGCGACACTCGGGTCTCGAACTGCTGAACTAACGGCCTTCCAGCCTGCAGTTCAGCATCTTAACCACCTGAGCCACCGCAGCGCCAACTTTTGCAATAGCAACCTTTAAATTCTTCCGTGTCTTCCTGTGGAATGAGGTTTATTGTGGGATGAGGGTTTGCTGTTTATAACTCTGGTTGCAAAAACAGTAAAGACAATACAATAGAGTGCAGTATTCTGTAGAACGGGGGACACACAGACACAAACTTGGTTCTGGAGCACCTGCTATGGATCCAGAAGGTCCCAGGTTCAATTTCAGGCATCGCTAGCAAAAGGGTCTCAGTAACCACTGTTGGTAAAGCTCTTTCTCTTCCTGAGACCCTGAAGAACCACTGTTGGTCGAAGGACAAAGAACATTTTAGGTACGCCATTGGTCTGCTTAGGTATTATCACATGTGCAGCAAAAACTACGACATGTTTATCAAACCAGTAAAACATTTCACTTGCTTGCACGCTTCCTTTTATTTATTCCTTCTTCAAATGCGGCTTGAGAGAGCCACAGGAATCTAAATGCTTCTCCAGAGCCCGCTCTGATTTCTGTGTGCATGGAAACAGCAGCTGACGAACCCTCGGCTTCTCTCTCTTCCCTCTTTCCTGTTAGAGGGTTTTCGATAATCCCGAATGGTTCTACAGGCATGTGGAGGATCACAGCTTCTGCACGGAGTATAAAGCCGTCGGGAAGGAAAATCACGTTGTCTTCTGTGGCTGGAAAGGTAGGGGTTAAGTTTCCCAGAAAGCTTGCGGTTGTGTTTGGGGTTTATGGAGGACAATAGAAGCATTTATTAAAACTCTCTATACAGAAGTGAATTATATCTTGGCTCAGGAATAATATGCGAGATGGGTCCCGTTCCCTCCCCCCCGGCATTCTCATGTGTGTGTGGTATAAACACATGTCAGTGGAGAAGCACGTAGACAGGGTTCCCCAACGCGGTGCCCACCAAGTGTTTTTCTAAAGTGGGTGGGGCCAGGTCGGCCTTTTGCCGAGCAGGGCTTCTGATTGGTCACTGGACATTGGATTGGTTGTGCAGATTTTTAAAGATGCTGCTGCGGCCACCCACAGCACCAGGACCATCGTAGTGTGACTGAAGGTGAGCAGCGGCAGGCTCCGTTTTCCGGCAGGCTCCGCCTCCCACGGCAGCCGTTTTCTGACTGCCACTTTGTGGCTGCGCCTACCACGCTGTGTCAGAATCCCAAAGGTGCCAGCAGGCTCCGAGAGGTCGGGGACCTCTGACGTAAGACACTGGGAGTTTGTGTGCGAGAGAGAATCCTGCCGTTTCCAAAAACGTCGGGTCTTGCGTGGACTGGCGTTTTCGTTCCTGCTGCGATGCCGGACGGGCTCGGCAGCACTTGGGCTCGCGCCACGTCGAAGGAAAAAAGGCTCTAAGCTGGAGGTGTCAAACTGTTTTGTTACGAGGGCCGGATCTGACGTAAATGTCACTTTGTCGGGCCGGGCCATGTATTGCCAGGTACCAGAGACAGAATCTGTATAAAGGACGGCAGCTGGTAAGGTCCGAGTTGGTGTGTCCTCACTGCAAGGCCCCCTGGGCTGGGAGAGGGGTGCAGAGGAAAACCCACCTAGGCAGACTGGAGAGCCAGCGGTGTAGCACTGGGCAGATGTTCCCACGCTGCTTGACTGCTGCAGACGAGGTCGTTCTGCCATGCTGAAGCCACAATCGGAGTGGCTCCGCCCACTCCCCCTCCCCGTTACGCCCTCCCTTGCACCAGTTGCTCGTGGGCCGCATAAGACCCCCGGATGGGCCTGTTCCGGCCCCCGGGCCTTATGTCTGACCCCCCTGCTCTAAGCGTTCTCTCCCTTCTAGACTGCGACTGCACCTTCAAGGGCCGTTGCAAGTTGCGAGAACACCTGCGCAGCCACACGCAGGAGAAGGTGGTGGCTTGCCCCACCTGCGGCGGGATGTTCTCCAACAACACCAAGTTCTTCGACCACATCCGTCGTCAGACCGCCCTAGAACGTGAGTATCTGAGCAGCCGATAGGGGGAAGGCAGAGAAGGAGGGACTGGGGCATATGAGGGAGCGGGACTCTCGGCACAGTCAGTTCCCACCTGTCCGAAACTGGTTTACATCCATGAGGACTGGACACGTTGGCTGCTTCCACGGGCGACGCTTCAGTCTGTTTAGATGTTTCCTGTCTTTAAATGGTGATGTTACACAGTCTATGCTGTAGACGATTATTGATGCCGGCTAGATTGAATGCCGTTCCATCAGGGGAGCCATCGAGACGCTTAAAAGGTGCTTTGCTCTTGAGTGACTGTGCCAATGTGGTTCTGGCCAAATAGACACCCTTGAACACTGTCGATTCGACTGTGATTTGCTTAACGATGCAAGAGATAGTTGGGTAAAATCCTGTATCCAGAACCCTAGGTGTGAAGTGGATAATTTGAGGTTTCATTTAGCAAGGGGTGGATTTTAATATTACTTTGGCAGTTGCCAAGTTCTTTTCTCAGTCAATTGAGATTAAAAATCATTAATCTTTTTATATTATGTAGACACACGTATTAAATAAATTTCCTTCTTTTTTTAGTCTTAGCGTGACGCTGTTCAGAGCCGAACTGGCGGTAAGAGCAGTGTCATTAAAGTAAAGGTGATGTTGCACAGTCCACCCTCCTTGAGTTGAAATATCAGAGTTTTCACCCTCCTAGAATGCTCTAGGAGAAGCGCCCACAGCTCAGTGGAAGAGCCTCTGCTTTGCATGCAGAAGATCCCAGGTTCGATCCCTGGCATCTCCAGTTAAAAGGACCAGGCAGGAGGTGATGCGAAAGACCTCAGCCTGAGACCCTGAGTGTGTTGCTGCCAGTCTGAGTAGGCGATACTCCTCATCTTGCCTGTTCTGCCACGACGACATAATAGGATCCAGGTTCTCCTCTGAGGGACGGGCTCATTCTCTCTTGTGCTACAAAAGAAGAGGAGGAGGAGATTGGTTCCTCGATAGCTCCCGCCCTTCGCTACCCGAAGGAGTCTCAGAGCGGCTTACAAACTCCTTTCCCTTCCCCTCCCCACAACAGACACCCCATGAGGTCGGTAGGGCTGAGAGAGCTCTTTCAAGGACTGCTCCTGAGAGAACAGCTCTGAAAGAACTTGTGACTGACCCAGGGTCATACCAGCAGCTTCCAGTGGAGGAGTGGGGGAATCAAGCCCGGTGCTCCCAGATTAGTGTCCGCACACTTAACCACTACACCAAACTGGCTCCTACACCACAAAGGGGGGGAGAGAGCACACATGCAGACACACAGGAAGCTGCTTTGTACGGAATCAGACCACTGCTCTGTTGAGGTGAGTATTGTCTACTCAGACAGGTAGCATCCCCCCAAGGTCTCAGGTACAGGATTTTCGTATCACCTACTGCCTGATTTCTTTAACTGGAGAGACTGGGGATTGAACCCGGGACCTTTGCTCTACCACCGAGCCACAGGCCCCCTTCCCACCAACAGCATCAGCAGGCCAGCAAGGTTTGGGATGCGACGGGGAAGGCTCGATACCTGCGTGAGGCTGCCCGCGGCCCCGGCGTGCCAAACGGCGGCGGCTGATCCCGCCGCGCTTTGCCCCCTCTCCCTCCTGCCCCCTCCTCCTGCCCCGACTCCCTCTGCTTTACAGAGCAGCGATTCCAGTGTTCCCACTGCTCGAAGCGATTCGCCACGGAGAGGCTGCTGCGCGATCACATGAGGAACCACGGTGAGTGGCCGCGTCTCGGCCCAAAGCCTGCTTCTCCCCCCCACACCACCCCCCTCCCCGCTGACTTCCCCCTTCCGGGCGGTGACCTCCCCTCTCGTTTCTCTCTCGAGCAGTCAACCACTACAAGTGCCCCCTGTGCGACATGACCTGCCCCCTACCCTCCTCCCTGCGCAACCACATCCGCTTCCGGCACAGCGAGGAGCGGCCCTTCAAGTGCAATTACTGCGACCACAGGTACAGCCGGGCGGTGAGGAAGAGCGGGGCGATCGAGAAATGCGGCCGGTCTCTCTCTCTCTCTCTCTCTCCCTGGCAAACCCGGCCACGCCTGCGGTCGCAAACGATGCCCATGATGTTATCGTGGGTGTGAGCGCTTGTGAACGTCTGCACGTGTCCCTCGGTGCTTCTGGCTGCCGTCGTCCCTTGTAGCGCGCCTTCTCCTGTCTGTCCCTGGCTCTGAGATGCCTTCCCTGCCTTTCTTTCCCTCCAGCTGCAAGAACCTCATTGACCTCCGGAAGCACTTGGACACGCACAGCAAAGAGCCGGCCTACCACTGCGAATTCGAGGCCTGCAGCTTCAGCGCCCGCTCCCTTTGCTCCATCAAACTGCACTACAGGAAAGTTCACGAGGTGGGAAGGGGACGCCCCGCCTGGGAAGGAGGGGGCTGCTTCCTTGTGGATTTCCCAAAGAGGGGGCCAGTGACCAGAGTGCGAAGGGTGGGGGTCAGGAGAGTATTTGGGGAATTCCTGCAGGATAATCTTGAACGGCTCGGGTATAGCTGGAGCCCTCAGTTTTCCCTCAAAAGCACGGTGGCTTGTTGAGATCAGCAGATCAAAATCTACTCCATGTAATTTGCCTGTTGCAAACCTGAAGATACCCCTAGGAGAGATAAAGATACTATGTTAGTCACTGATGTTCTTTCTTTTCCGAAGTCTGTCTTACTCCTTTTGCTGTGTGGGGAGATTTTACCAGATATTTCTGTACTTTCCTAAGGGCTATAGTCTTAGAATCACAGAATGTTAGAGTTGGATGGGACCTTGCAGGTCATCTAGTCCAACCCCTTGCACTCTGCTTGTTTTTTTTAAAAAAAAACCTCAAGTGCTCGTGGGCACTCAATGAAATTGCCAAGCAGTCGGGTTAGGACAGATAAAAGGAAGCACTTCTTCACTCAAAGAGTGATTAATACATAGAATTCACTGCCACAGGAAGTGGTGGCAGCTACAAGCATGGACGGCTTCAAGAGGGAACTGGATAAGCATATGGAGCAGAGGTCCATCAGTGGCTGTTAGCCACAAGGTATAGATAGGAACTCTCAGGCTGGGGCAAGGGATGCTCTGTCTTCTTGGTGCTTGGGGGGGGCAGCAGTGGGAGGGCTTCTAGTGTCCTGGCCCCACTGCTGGACCTCCTGATGGCACCTGGTATATTTTGGCCACTGTGTGACAGAGTGTTGGACTGGCTGGGCCTTTGGCCTGATCCAACATTTGGCTTCTCTTATGTTCTTATGTCCTCAAGATGCTGAATTTCAGAACCTTCTTTCTTTGCAAGGGGCATAGGTGTGTGGGGTGGGGCATGGCTCAGCGGTAGAGACTCCACTTGGCATGCAGAAGGTCCCGGGTTCGATCCCTGGCCCCTCCAGTTGAAAAGAGGCCCTGAAGAGCCGCTGCCAGTCTGAGTAGACCACACCGACCTTGAAGGCCCAGTGGCCTGACTCGGCATAAGGCCGCTTCCCTCACGAGAGAACCCCCCAGGACCCTGATCGGAAAGCGCGTTCTGTAAAGCTGTGCTGTGCAGACAGGCCTGTGGCCCAAACAGCGGTTGCCACTGCGTCCTCTTTCTGCGTTCTTTCAGGGCGACATGGAGCCCCGCTACAAATGCCACGTCTGCGACAAATGCTTCACCCGCGGGAATAACCTCACCGTGCACCTCAGAAAGAAGCACCAGTTCAAATGGCCGTCGGGTCATCCTCGCTTCAGGTAGGTGGGCCTGCCCCCAGAGCGAGCGAGCGAGCGAGGGCACGGATCGGAGGAGAGGTGGGCTGCCCGTCTGCCTGCCACTCCCCGGGGCTGCTTGAGTGAGTCCCCAGCCTATTGGGGCCAGGGCGACCAATGACGAGGCAGCCGTGGTTGCTGGGAGTCCAGGGGGCGGTGCTTAGTGAGTCGATCTTGGTGGTGGTTTCAGAGGGTTGCCATGTTGGTCGTCAGTAGAACAGTCAGATTTGCATCCAGTGGCATCGTAGAGGCCCACAAGATTTCCAGGGGATCAACTTTTGGGAGTCAAAACTCCTTTGTCAGATGATATCGAGGTGTGCCTCTTCCCCTCCTGGTAGAACTTTGGTCTCAGCTCACAGTTTTTGAGATAAAGGCAGTTTCCAGCGCCTTGCTGCAGACTCCGGATTTTGGAAGAGGGAGTCCAGAACTGCAGCCCTTCTCGCAAACTCACCTGCCCTGGGTTGCCTTGCAGGTCTCCAGATCACCACCAGGTGGTGCGGTTGGGTAGTTCTACCCTGGCATTGAAACATCTTTGCATGCTCCCTTCGAGAGAAGTTTGAGCCATTTCCTGTGATAGTCGTTCAGGTGGAATGGCCAGTTGTTTCCCTGTAAGGCCTCGTACTGGCCCCGAAAGCACCTTCTCCCTTTGCAGGGAGATGTCTCTGGAAAGATTTGTAAATATGCCTCCTGATTCACGATGCTCACATTCAGCCTGTGCTGAAGGCATTGCACTGGCTACCGATAACATACCGAATTCGCTTTTAAGGTGCTGGTTCTTACCTTTAAAGCCCTTTATGGTCAGGGGCCAACATACCTGAGGGACCGCCTTTCCCCCATATGTTCCCCAGAGAGCACTGCAATCAGGGTCCCAACATCAACTCACCCTTCCTGGACCAAAGGTTGACATGCTGGCCACAACCAGGGCCAGGGCTTTCTCGGTGGTGGCTCCACTCTGGTGGAACGAGCTCCCGGAGGAGATCAGGGCCCTGCGGGGGACCTTATGCCATTCCGCAGGGCCTGCAAGACGGAGCTCTTCTGCCAGGCTTTCAACTAGGAGCTGCCCTGGGGGGAAACACCCTGCCCCCTGTAATTTTCAAAGCAGCCTGAGCCAGCCGCACATTATTAGATCAGGATCGACCACTCAGAAGGCACTGAAGTTTGAGCGTCATCCCAAACGTAGTGTTAAATTGTTATCCGTTCAATGGCATCTGGATTATTATTTGCTAGCACCTTTTAACGTTGCAATCGTTATATGGTTTTATGATCACTATATTATTTATGTTGTCGAAGGCTTTCACGGCCGGAGTTCATTAGTTGCTGTAGATTTTCCGGGTTGTGTGGCCATGGTCTTGGCATTGTAGGACCTGACGTTTCGCCAGTAGCTGTGACTGGCACACAGCTTATACCTCTGTGTTATACCTCTGTGTTATACCTCTGAGGATGCCAGTCCCAGCTACTGGCGAAATTTCAGGTCCTACAGTGCCAAGACCACGGCCACACAACCCCGGAAAATCTACAGCAACTAACTATATTACTTATTGCTGTTTTTATTCTGCTGTAAGCCGAGGGCAGGGTATAAATTTAATAAATAAATAAATAAAAATGAGCTGTTTCTCTATCTGCCGAGCAGCTTATGTTGCCCGATACTTAGATCCCGCCCTGGCCCACCGGTGTTTGCCAAGAGCAGAGAACTGGGGTGCCGGCAGCAGCTGCCCTCTTGGCTTTGTCTCTCTCCCCCGCCCCGGTAACTCCTCCCTCTGCGATTCCCACCCAGGTACAAGGAGCACGAAGACGGCTACATGCGCCTGCAGCTGGTGCGCTACGAGAGTGTGGAGCTGACGGAGCAGCTGCTGAAGGACCGGGAGAAGCAGGGAGAGGTGCTGGACGACACGGCCCAGTGCATGGTGCTGGCGGGGGCCGAGGGCAGCCTGCAGGGCATCATCCTGGAGCCCCCCGCAGAGGAGCCCACTGACACGGACTCGCAGGTGCCCGCGGGTCCCCGGCGCCCCTCCGAGGAGGAGGAGGCCGGCACGTCCCCCAGGCAAGAGGCCGGCAGCACGCCCTCCAGCCCCATCATCCGCGTCGTGAACAGGACCAACGAGCGCGGGGAGAGCGAGACGGTGTACTACGTGATGGCCAACGCGCCCTCGGAGGGCCAGGCGGCCGTGCCGGACGGGTTCGCCGCCGAGCCCGAGGAGAACGTCATGGATCGGCTGCAGAAGACGGCGGAGGAACTGGGCATCCAGATTGTCTGACGCTCCGGGTGGTCCCCGTACGGACCCCTGGGCCTCTGTTGGCCCCTCTGCCTCCAGAGGTGGTCTCGGGTTGCAAACACGACATGTCATCTCCGTGTGCTTCTCGAACGCACATTCCAACAAGCGCGGGCCATTGGTGCTACCTGGGGGAAGCAGGAAGTGGGGGGGCACTCTGTTCTGCCACGGGGCGGGGGGGCTCAGTTTTCAGCTTGTGCTGCTGGCCAGTCTCGCGAGGGAAGAGGGAAGTCGACTGCTAAGCTGGCCAGTGTGAAGGGTGCCAGGGACCGGTTCTTCCATCGGTCACTGGCCATTGTGCCTTGGGGCACAGCATCTGATTCTGGGAATGCAAGGAATTGGGGCTGGTTTTTGAAGCGCTGCAATATTCCAAGAGGCAATTGTCTCTCCGGCCCCCTCTATTCCCTGGAACATTTTTTTTTCAGATTATCTCAAGCCTGAGATAATTTGCCAGGGCAGGAACCTCTGACCGGGTCTCCGTGTGACCATGCTGCATCTCCGGACCCTCCCCCCCACCCCCGGGTGCTATTTCATTGACTTTTCCGTCCCCATCTTGCTTTATGGCTGGGACTCTCAGAGCACGTACTCTCTAGCCGCCACTTCCCAGTTCTCGTGTCCCTCACGTCTTCCTCGTCGTCTTCCCCGTCGTCTTCACAGCACAGGAGTTGTTCAGTAACGAAGGAGCTCTTTCCACATGATCTGGGGCTAGTCGTGGGACCTGGGCGGCGTGGGAAGGACGGAGACTCAGTTCTCACCACATCACCTTTCCCCCAGACCGGGCTCCGACTCTCAGCTTGCGGTGTTTTGTGTTCCAACAGAAAATAATAAAAATTCAGCTGCCGGCTCTTGCTGGATGTGGTGGTTGGTGCGCTCTGTACTGAACAGTCACACAGTTGGTTCGGATTTGTCGAATCGCGACCAAGGCGTGTCGCCGCTGGAGGCAGGGTATTAAATGGGATGGAGCGTGCTCCCGCTAAGCTGTGGAGTCTCGTGAGCAAAAAATTCTACTTTGTGAGCTACTGGTGTTAAAGCTGAGAGCGAGCGATTTGGCCGCTGCATAAATTAGTTTGCCCCGGAGCCCTCCTTCCTGAGCGGAGACAGAAATGTTCAAGCCGGAGGCTAAAAACTGTGAGCTGGCTCACACTCAGCTTAGAGGGAACACTGCACCCCAGTTTGTTCAACTTGGGCGGCAAGGCTCCCTCTAAGCTGTGGAGTCTTGCGAGCAAAAATTCTACTTTGGGAGATCCTGGCCTTAAAGTTGTGAGCAAGCGATTTGGCTGCTGCATCAATTAGTTTGCTCTGGAGCCGTCCTTCCTGAGTGGAGACAAAAAATGTGCGAGCTGGAGGCTAAAAAACTGTGAGCAAGCTCACACTGACTCAGCGGGAACACTGCTGGGGGGGGTGGATTAGTCACACACAGAGTCTGTCGTAGCTGGAAAAGGATTTCTGTTTGGGTAGCAAGATTCAAGCCCAGTAGCACCTTAAAGACCAGCAAGATTTCTAGTGTATATATAAGCTTTTGAGAGTTAGAGATCCCTTTGTCAGATGAAACAGGAAGATGCTTGGGGCAGAAGGGCTGGGGTTTTTTTTGGGGGGTAGCTTTCCACTGCCGCAAGTGGCTGCCTTTCTTGTGTGCCCCATGGAGGTTTTTGCTCTGCAAACCCTCGTTTGGGGGCTCTGCAGCACTTGGAAGGCCTTTGTTCGCTAGAGGTTGACATGAAGCGACCTTATCCCAAATCAGACCATCGGTCCATCAAGGTCGTTGCCTGCTTGGACCGGCAGCTGGTCTCCAGGGTCTCAGGCAGAGAAAAGTCTTTCCCCTCGCCCACTGCCTGGTCCTTGGAGATGCCGGGGATTGAACCTGGGACCTTCTGCATGCTCTCCAGGGTCTCAGGCAGAGAAAAGTCTTTCCCCTCGCCCACTGCCTGGTCCTTGGAGATGCCGGGGATTGAACCTGGGACCTTCTGCATGCTCTCCAGGGTCTCAGGCAGAGAAAAGTCTTTCCCCTCGCCCACTGCCTGGTCCTTGGAGATGCCGGGGATTGAACCTGGGACCTTCTGCATGCTCTCCAGGGTCTCAGGCAGAGAAAAGTCTTTCCCCTCGCCCACTGCCTGGTCCTTGGAGATGCTGGGGATTGAACCTGGGACCTTCTGCATGCTCTCCAGGGTCTCAGGCAGAGAAAAGTCTCCCTCGCCCACTGCCTGGTCCTTGGAGATGCCGGGGATTGAACCTGGGACCTTCTGCATGCTCTCCAGGGTCTCAGGCAGGAGAAAAGTGTTTCCCATCGCCCACCACCTGATCCTTTTAACTGGGGATGCTGGGGATTGAACCTGGGACCTTCCACATGCCAGCAGATGCTCTCTGATGGGGTGTAGCCCAGTCTGTCACCTCATTCTGCTGCACAGGTAGACGTACAGCAGCATCCTGATAGCCCAACCTGGTCAGAACTCAGAAGCTAAGCAGGGTCGGCCCTGGCTAGTATTTGGATGGGAGACCACCAAGGAAGTCCAGGGTTGCTACGCAGAGGCAGGCAAGGGCAGACCACCTCTGAACATCTTCTGCCTTGAAAGCGCTCCAGGGTCACCATCAATCCTCCCTCTAAGCTATGGAGTCTTGTGAGCAAAGATTCTACTTTGTGGGCTACCGGCATTAAAGGAGGGAGCAAGTGATTTGGCTGCTGCAGAAATCAGTTCGCTCTGGAGCCCTCCTTCCTGGGAGGAAGTAAGTTGCTCTTTCCACCAACACCTTCTCAACTAACCAAATGTGAGGCACGGTAGGAGCTTCCGCAAGCAGGGCTTTTGGCAGGGGCGGGGCGGCAGGCCACCGCAGCGCCCCTCTATTAGGGGGGGCGCCCTAGGCAAAAGGCTAATCTTTTCTTTGGGCGTGCCGGCCCTGCCTCGACTATCCAGATCAGTTCTGGATGGGAGAGACCTGGGTTTAGATCCCGATTCTGCCACGAAACTTGCTGGGTAAACTCGGTCCGCTCCAATGCTCCCTCTAAGCTGCGGAGTCTTGTGAGCAAAAAATCTACTTTGTGATCTACTGCATGAAAGCTGTAAGTGTGTGATTTGGCTCTTGCATAAATTTGTTCACTCTGGAGCCATCCCTTCCTGAGCTAAGACAGAAATGTGTGAGCTGGAGGCTAAAAAACTGTGAGCTGGCTCACACTAACTCAGCTTACAGGGAACGCTGGTCACCGTAAGTCGACGGCGACTTGACTGCACTGTTCCTTACCATTAGAGGATGGCCCGGCTAGCCCAATGGCATCAGAACTCAGAAGCGAGGCAGGGCTTGGCTCTGCAGGAGAGCTCTGGTTCAGAGCCCCAGTTTTGTGGATCTTGGGTTCGATCCCTGCCGTTCACCGCGACACGGCCTCCAGCAGCAATGCTGGGGAAAGGGAGAGCTGATGATGCGTCTGGTCTACACAAACCAGGAATTGGATTCCCCACATTCTGTTCACGAGCCCGGGCAGAGATCTTGCACCGTTTTGGTCTCGCAAGCGCCCTGTGGGGTGGGATACCACAGCAGACAGGTCTGGACGTGGCCAGGCTTGCTCCGGCTTGCGCATCAGAACCCGGCGATCTGTCCGCTGTGCTTCCACTGCCTCCTACGACGCTAAGTCCGTGAGCCGGTCCTCGTGCTCTGCTGGCTGAAAACCAGAGTGGGAGTCAAGGGAAGGGGCTTCAGCGGCCGTGCCGGACTCCGGCCCCTGGTCGGTCCTGTAAGGGTGCCAGAAGTGGAAGGGAGAGCCTAATCACTTCCTGCCCCGGGATTATCTGTGGTGGGGGGGGGAGCAAAGAGGGCTGGTTTGGAGGAGGAGGAGGATTAATGGGAGATTTTCCACCTGGGCTCACCCACCTAATTCTTTCCCTCGCCCTGCTTAGCATCTGAGCGAGGAGAAGCGAGGCTGCTTTTCCCCGGGGTCTAGAATGGACGTGGCCTCTCTCAAGGCCCTCAAGAAAATGGTCCGATCGGGCCAAGCCCGTGGCAGGAGGTGAAAGGGGATCCGGAAGCCTCAAGCTGCCAGCCCTTTCGGAGACACCATGAACCCGGGGGTCCTCCTCTTCCTCCTGCCTTTGGTCATGTTCCTCACGGCCGAGGAATCGGAAGGTAAGTTCGGGAGGGAAGGGGAAGGGGTCATCCCGGGTCACCTGCATCGGGAGACCTAGGTTTTTTTAGGTCAGAGGGTGGGAGGTTGTTGAGGGACTCTAATCTGGGAGAACCGGGTTTGATTCCCCGCGCCTCCATTTGCAGCTGCTGGATGACCTTGGGCAAGCCACAGTTCTGCCAGAGCTCTTCTTGAAAAAAGAGCAGTTTCTGTCAGAGCTCTCTCAGCCCCGGCTCCCTCACAGGGTGTCTGTTGTGGGGAGGAGAAGGGAAAAGGAGTTTGTCAGTCGCTCTGAGACTCCGAGTGAAGGGCGGGGTAGAAATCCAATCTCCTCCTCCTCCTCTTCTTCTTCTCACCCCCCCATCTTTTTTTTAAGTCAGCTATTGTAAAGGCAATTTCAGGTTACAGAGTAATAGCTGAGCTATGGGGTTGCCAGTCCCCAGGCGGGGCCTGGAGATCTTCTGGAATTACAGTTGAACTCCAGGCAACGGAGGTCAGTTCCCCTGGAGAAAACGGCTGATTGGGAGGGTGGATTTAGGATTGCTGGGTCTGCTGTGGCCACCAGTGGGGGACGGGTAGGTAGGGTTACCAGATCCAGGTCAGGAAACTCCCGGAGATTTGGGGATGGAGCCTGGGGAGGACAGGGACCACCCCAGTGGGGCACAATGCCACAGAGTCCACCCTCCAAAGCACCCACTTTCTCCAGGGGAATTGATCTCTGTCATCTGGAGATGAGCTGTAATTCTGGGGGATGCCCAGGTCCCACCTGGAGGCTGGCATCCCTAGGTAGAATCTATGGCATTATACCCCACTGAGGTTCCTCCTTCTCCTCAAATCCTGCCCTCCCCAGGCCCCACCCCTAAAATCTCCAGGAATTTTGCAACTCGGAGTTGGCAGCCTTGTACAAGCCTGAGAAGCTAACCGTTCAAAAGGGACCCCTGACAGCGGCCCATCGGGGGGGCTTTGGCATGCTGCTGTCTTGCCCCTTCGCTGCTCCCTATCTGCATCCCCGGACACTTTGGCTGAACAATCGTAGGAAGGCACTTCCTGGACCAGAAATTATTACCGGTGAAACACCACTTGGCATGCGATTGCATCTTTGGAGGCCTGGTCTGTACTTTTACTCTGTTCCTTAGTGGTTCCATCTTGGAACAATTTCCATCTGGTCCTTCTTGTATTTATATTTCATATTCTATATCTGTTATGATTGTACTGTACTATTATATCAGCCGATAAGTTCCTCACTGTGTTTGACCTCTGAAGAAGGCCTACGCAGGCCGAAACGTGTCAGGACAAGTCCATTAGCCCCTTGTGTGTTAGATTCTGGTATTTTTACATGAGGTATGATTGGGCCCTTATATATTTTTTAATTCTTTGTTAATAAATGCATGCATCTTTTTATACACTGTAGCTGTATTAAGCTTTTATTGTTGGCCCTCTTTTCAATGGGACTAACCTTTTCAGGTTCTGGATCCCAGGTTTCTAGATTCAGTTCCCCCCAGTTGGCCCCTGTGTGAGACAGGGTGCTGGATTAGATGGACCGCTGGCCTACCCAACAGGGCTCTTCTTATGTTCTTATGAATACTTATGATAATGACAATGGTGGTCTTTTAGGACCAGAAATAGGGTTGCCAGCTCTGGATTGGGGGGAAAAAACCTGGAGATTTGGGGTGTGAAATAGAATCATAGAGCTGGAAGGGATCTCCAGGGTCATCTACTCCAACCCCCTGCACAATGCAGGAAATTTGCAAATACCTCCCCCTCCACACCCACAGTGACCGCTGTTCCAGGCCCAGAAGATGATCCAAAACCTCCAGGATCTCCAGCCAAACTGGCCTGGAGAAAAATTGCTTCCTGACCCCAAAGTGGCAATCAGCATTTCCCTGGGTGTGTAAGAAAGGGCCACAAGAACTAAGCACGGAGGCAACCCCTTCCTGCCTTCCCTTCTCATGATCTGCCTGTGTTCACAGAATCAGCATTGCTGTCAGATGGCCATCAACTGAGAGCCAGTTTGGTGTAGTAGTTAAGTGTGCAGACTCTAATCTGGGAGAACTGGGTTTGATTCCCGACTCCTCCACTTGCAGCTGCTGGGTGACCTTGGGCAAGCCACAGTTCTGGCAGAGCTGTTCTTGAAAAAGAGTAGTTTCTCTCAGAGCTCTCTCAGCCCCACCTACCTCACAGGGTGTCTGTTCTGGGGAGAGGAAGGGAAGGGAGTTTGTAAGCCGCTCTGAGACGCCCTTGGGTACTGAAGGGTGGGGCATATACCCAATCTCTTCTTCTTCCTCAAACCCCACCCGCCCAGGCTCCACCCCCAAATCTGCAGGAATTTCCTAACCTGGAGTTGGCAGCCCTACTCTATAGGGAGGGCTCGGGTATCAGGAAGAGGGTGGGGCGTTAAGACTCGATTGTAATATGTTGCAGTCTGCTTTGGAACCCTTCACAGTGGGATGTATAAATGAAATAAAATATTGGGGGTTTTTTTTAAAAGGAAAAACTCTGCTTCCTCCAGCAAACTCGGACACTTACTGGTCGGGCACGGCCCCGGTCTGTCTAGGAGGCTGCAAAGGGAAGCACAAAGAGCTGAAGAGAAGCCAGTGCGGGAACGGGAGCTGCTGCTGGCTCGGGTACAAGTCATTTTGTCGAGGTAAGGGCGGCCTCAGATGCTGGGGGCAGGGGGTGGGGTGGCGAGACCTGAATCTGGGAACGCCGGGTTCAAATGCTACGTCAGCTGTGCACTTGTTCTGCAAGCTGCAACCGGCATCGCTCCCCACTCCCCAATGCAAAAAAAAAAAAGATTTTATGTTGTTAATCAGGATAAAAGGTAATAAAGACTGTGAAGAACTTGGCTTAGTTCCATAGCAGTGCTGTCTGGGAGAGGAAAGAGCACCGGGCAAGGTGGAGGATTTAAAAGCCATAATCCTTTTTTTCTGAAGGATTAGAGAAATTCAGAGGGGGGATAAATTGTCCTGTCAGTGGCTGCTAGGCATGATGGAAAAATGGAGCCTCCCAGTCCAGAGGCAGTCTACCTTTGAAAAACAGTGGCTGGGGGCAAAACGAAATGGAGAGGCCCTTCCCTCTTGCCACCTGTAAATGGCCTTGTTTTCATGTTCTTTCAAATGGGAACGGACCACATTCTCTTTCAGTCCTTGGTCTGCAAAAGCTTCCTTGGTTGAGGCTGGCCTCTCATGTCCCCCCACATCAAAACAGCACTGCTGGGTAGTATTTTGTTTCTAGGAGCTCGGGACCTCTGGAAAGCACACAGCCGTGTGTTGCCAATTATAGGTAAGAGAATTCCAGGGCGCAATGCTCCCTCTAAGCTGTAGAGTCTCGTGAGCGAAAATTCTACTTTGTGGGCTGCTGGCATGAAAGTTGTGAGCGAGCGATTTGGCTGCTGCATAAATGAGTTTGCCCTGGAGCCCTCCTTCCTGAGCTAAGACAGAAATGTGTGTGAGCTGGAGGCTAGAAAACTGTGAGCTGGCTCACACTGACTCAGCTTAGAGGGAACACTGGACAGGGGCCCCCCAACAGGGCGACCCTGGGCAACATGGGTCCACCCACACCTTTCTTGGTACCCGCCAAGTGTTTCTAGAATGCGGGTGCGGCCAGGTGGGGTTCTTGCCCATTAGGGCTTCTGACAGGCCATTGGAGATCTGATTGGCTATGTAGATTTTTTTAAAAGTTGCTTCGGCAGCAGCTACAACCACGGCATTAAGATCTTCACTATAGGACTGAAGGTGTGTGCTGTGCGTATGCCAGAAAATATTTTTAAATCATATGTTCATTTTAAAAGGCATCCTATGAAACAGAGCTCTTGCCCGAATTGTTTTCGTAGAGTGATGCGTAACATCACTTCCTGACATTTCGTGGTTGGCTCTGCCTCTTCTGGCAGCCATTTTGAGGTCGCGTCCAGAATTCCAAAGGTGCCCACCAGTGTTCCCTCTAAGCTGAGACAGTGTGAGTTAGCTCACGGTTTTTTAGCCTCCGGCTCACACATTTTCTGTCCTAGCTCAGGGAGGAGGGCTCCAGAGCAAACTAATTTATACAGGAGCAAAGTCGCTTGTTCACAACTTCAATGCCAGTAGCTCACCAAGTAGGATTTTTGCTCACAGGACTTTACAGCTTAGAGGAAGCATTGGGCGTAGCAATGCTGGGGATCCCCGTTCCAGGAGATTTGGGGGAGTGGGGTGATCACCTGGGGTGTGACAACATGGAGTCCAACGTCTGAAGCTGCCATTTCCTCCAGGGGGACCGACCTCTCCAGTCTGGAGATCCCTTGTGATTCTGGGGGTGCTCCAGGCCCCGCCTGGAGGTTGGCCACCCTGGTCCCCGTGCCCCACGGCAGTGAGTTCCACAAGCCGACTCTTCATTATGTGAAACGTCAGATAAGGATTTCTCTCCCTGAAGGGATCCACACCCGCACACGAGAAAAACTGCCGCCCTGACTTCTTTTTCCGTAGTGAACTGTGGGCGACCCGAAGCGGGACTCGACGCGGTGGTCTACGGCAATGACTGGTGGGTGGGCTCCGTGGTGCGCTACAGCTGCAAGCCCGGCTTCTTGCTGGTGGGAGACCCCGTGAGCGTCTGCCAGTCCAACGGGCGCTGGACCCCCAAACCGGCTTGCCTGCGTAAGTATCGCGGAACCAATGGGAGTGTGAACGGCTCGCGCACACCCCCAGAACTTGCCGCATAGCTGAGCGCGACGGACTCACATGGCTCCTCCAGTTTATCTTTGCAGGTAGGTCAATCTAGGAGGCAGGTTCGCGGACAGAGAGTCCTTTATTGAAGGTTGAAGATTATGCGTGGGATAGCGCAGGTCGAGAAAGAAGTCCTTTTCTCCCTTTCTCACAAGACAAGAACTTGTGGGCACTCCATGAAATTGCCGAGCAGTCGGGTTAGAACGGATAAAAGGAAGTCCTTCTTCACCCAAAGAGTGATTAACGCATGGGATTCACTGCCGCAGGAGGTGGTGGCAGCTACAAGCATGGACAGCTTCAAGAGGGAATTGGATCAACATATGGAGCAGAAGTCCATCCGTGGCTATTAGCCAAAAGGTATAGGTAGGAACTCTCAGTCTGGGGCAAGGGATGCTCTGTATTCTTGGTGCTTGGGGTGGGGGGCAAGAGTGGGAGGGCTTCTAGTGTCCTGGCCCCGCTGCTGGAACTCCTGATGGCATTTTTGGCCACTGTGTGAAACAGAGTGCAAGACTTTCCTAACAGTGCCACCCAATTGGCTGCATAGAACCCCCCCCCTTGAATAATTCGGTTTTGCTGAGTTTGCAGAAAGCCAGGAGGTTAGAAGCTTTGGTGTAGCCATTTTGGCATAGTAGTTAACAGCGCGGACTCATCTGGGAGAACCGGGTTTGCTTCCTCCACATGCAGCTACTGGTGTAACCTTGGGTCAGTTGCAAGTTCTTTCAGAGCTGTTGTCTCAAGAGCAGTTCTCAAGAGAGCTCTCTCAGCCCCACCTGCCTCACAGAGTCTCTGTTTTGGGGAGAGGAAGGGAAAGGAGATTGTAAGCTGCTCTGAGACTCTGAGTGAAGGGAGTCTCAAATCTCCTCCTCCTCCTCTTCTTCTTAAGAACATAAGAACATAAGAGAAGCCAATGTTGAATCAGGCCAATGGCCCATCTAGTCCAACACTCTGTCACACAGCGGCCAAAATATACCAGGTGCCATCAGGAGGTCCAGCAGTGGGGCCAGGACACTAGAAGCCCTCCCACTCCTGCCCCCTCCAGCACCAAGAATAGAGTGCATCACCTGCCCCAGATTGAGAGTTCCCATCTATACCCTGTGGCTAATAGCCACTGGTGGACTTCTGCTCCATATGTTTATCTAATTTCCTCTTGAAACTGACCATGCTTGCAGCTGCCACGACCTCCTGGGGCAGTGAATTCCATATGTTAATCACTCTTTGGGTGAAGAAGTATTTCCTTTTATCTGTTCTAACCCGACTGCTCAGCAATTTCATAGAGTGCCCACGAGTTCTTGTATTGTGAGAAAGGGAGAAAAGTACTTCTTTCTCAACCTGCTCAATCCCATTCATAATCTTATAAACCTCGATCATGTCACCTCTCAGCCGTCGTTTCTCCAAGCTAAAGAGCCCCAAGCATTTTAACCTTTCTTCATAGGGAAGGTGTTCCAACCCTTTTATCATTCTAGTTGCCCTTCTCTGCACTTTTTCCAATGCTATAATATCCTTTTTGAGATGTGGTGACCAGAACTGTACACAGTATTCCAAATGAGGTCGCACCAATGCTTTATACAGGGGCATGATGATACTGGCTGATTTGTTATCAATTCCCTTCCTAATAATCCCCAGCATAGCGTTGGCCTTCTTTATTGCAGCTACACATTGTGTAGACATTTTCAGCGAGTTATCCACTACGACTCCAAGATCTCTCTCTTGGTCCGTCTCTGCCAGATCAGACCCCATCAACGTGTATTTATATTTAGGATTTTTGGCTCCAATGTGCATCACTTTGCACTTGGCCACATTGAACCCCATTTGCCACGTTGACGCCCACTCACCCATCCTCAACAGATCCCTTTGGAGTGCCTCACAATCCTCCCTGGTTTTCACCACCCTGAACAACTTTGTGTCATCTGCAAATTTAGCCACATCACTGCTTACTCCCAATTCCAAATCGTTAATAAACAAGTTAAAAAGCATCGGACTGAGTACTGATCCCTGTGGTACCCCACTGCTTACCACCCTCCACTGAGAAAGTTTCCCATTTATACTCACTCTCTGTTTCCTATTTATAAGCCAGTTTTTGATCCACAAGAGGACTTGTCCTTTTATCCCATGACTATTGAGCTTACTTAGGAGCCTTTGATGAGGAACTGTATCAAAAGCTTTCCGGAAGTCAAGGTAAATAATATCTATTGGGTCCCCCTTGTCCACATGTTTGTTCACTCCTCAAAAAACACTAACAGGTTAGTGAGACAAGATCTTCCCTTACAGAACCCATGCTGAGTCTGCCTCAATAGCTTTTGTTCATCAATGTGCCTACTAATTCTTTCCTTAATAACAGTTTCCACCAACTTACCCGGTATCGATGTCAGACTGACTGGCCTGTAATTTCCTGGATCTCCCCTGGAGCCCTTTTTAAAGATGGGAGTGACATTAGCTACCTTCCAGTCCTCAGGAATGGAGGCAGATTTTAAAGAAAGATTACATATTTTTGTCAGGAGATCCACAAGTTCACATTTGAGTTCTTTCAGAACTCTCGGATGAATGCCATCCGGGCCTGGTGATTTATTAGTTTTTAATTTGTCCATCAGTCGGAGGACTTCCTCTCTTGTTACCGCAATCTGATTCAGGTCTTCTTCTTCTTCCCTGACCTCCTCCAGCAGGCCGTTTCACAAGATGGAGGCCACAACGGAGAAGGCACCTGTAAGGGCAGTTGTTGGTTATGCCCATTTGCAGGTTGGCACCTGCAGAAGACCCTGCTCCGAAGAGTGAAGCTGTCGTGGCGGAGCATAGGGGGAGAGGTGGTCTCGTGGATATGTGGGCCCAAGTCCATGAAGGGCTTTGTGTGTGATAGCCGAGACCTTAAATTGAGCCTGGTAACTGATGGGCAGCCAGTGGAGTGACTGCAGAACGGGAGTAAAATGCATGCCCCATCTAGCTCCCGATAATAGCTGAGCTGCGTCCCTGACTCTTTCTTGTGCAGTCCTGTCCTTTCATGGAGTCCTCTTTTGACTCATTTTTCTGTCACCTCTGGCTTCCTTCCCTCCCTTCACTCCCTCCCTTCCCTCCCTCCCTTTCGCCCTTCCTTCCTTCCCTCCCTTTCGCCCTTCCTTTCTTCCCTCCTTCCTTCCTTCCTTCCTTCCTTCCTTCCATAGTTTTGGTGTAGAGGTTAAGAGCAGTGGACGCTAATCCAGGAGAACCGGGTTTGATTCCCCACTCCTTCGCATGCAGCTGCTGGCGTGACCTTGGGTCAGTCACAGTTCTCTCAGAGCTGTTCTCTCAGGAGCAGTCCTCGAAAGAGCTCTCTCAGCCCCACCCATCTCACAGGGTGTCTGTTGTGGGGAGAGGAAAGGAAAGGAGATTGTAAGCCGCTCTGAGGTTCCAAGTGAAGGTCGGGGTCTAAATCCAACCTCTTCTTCTTTCCGGGCAGGGGTTTGCCTCCGAGGCCGGGTCAAAATCAACCAGCGGGACATCGACGGCAGCTGCTCCTCCACCTGTTCCAACAAGGTCCACGTAGCGGCCTTTCTCAAGCACGGCTACATCAAGATCTCCGACTGTGTCACCAAGCCAGCCGGCCGGACCCACTGGTCCAGCCTCTGCGACTTCTGCGAGTGCAACTGCTACATCCCCTGCAGTAAGCGTCCCCGTACAGTGAGCCCCCCCAACACCAGTGAGGGGCGGCACCATTTCTGAGCCTGCAGGTGGTCCAGATGACGGCAGGCCCCTGTGCCAAGCAAAGCGGGATTCTCTGGTCTGCAGGCATTAAGCCGATTAAGCAAACTTCCATCGATCTCCAGATTTGGTTTGATTTGTGCAGAACAGCATGGAAAAACGAACTCCTAGCCACTGGGGGTCCTGCTCATCTCCTCTTCTTCATTCCTAGATTTCTGCAGTCTTCAACTCAATGAGGGCTAGGAACTTTCAGGGTTAAAGCTGGGATTTCTATCTGTTGGTCACGCTTCTGTCCCACCCTTCTGCCGAGGAGCTCAACGTAGCATACAACCCTGTGAGGCAGGCTAGTTGAGAGCAAGGGAGTGGTGTCTGGCCACCCAATCTGCACCGGTAAGGATTGCAACCCAAGTCTCGCATGCCCTGGTCCAGTACTCTAACCATTGTACCATACTGCTGCTGAACTGGGTGCCCCGTGCTGATTTCAGAGTAATCATGAAATAGAAGTAGCCAGGGGTCATTTTGTAGAAAAAGAAGTGCAGGAACTCATTAGCATAACTCGTTAGAATCACTTATTTGCATATGCCACACCCTCTGATGGGCGCTGGCCCCTCTGTCAGGCAGAAACTGCCCTGGATTCCCTCCCCCCCCTTTCCCTTCACCCCACTTGGAGGTGAGGCAATGAGAAAGGAGGGGGAAAGGAATGGATCCCAGGCGCTTCTGCCTGTCAGAGGGGCTAGCATGCTGGCCCCTCTGTCATGGAGAAGAAGCCCTGGGTTCCCTTTCTCCCCCCCGCCCTTCTCTTCGCCCTGCTTGGAGGTGAGGTGAAGGGAAAGGAGGGGGGAGGAGTTTACTTGTTATTCCCGGAACGCCGTTCCTGCCCGTTCCTGCTCGAAATAACCCCTGGAAGTAGCCCTGCCAGATATCCTGCTACAGGGCAGTTCGATGGTGTTCTTCTTGGTATAAAGGAAACCCAACAGCTTGGGGGCAGTTGTGGAATCAGGCAGGGAAACCTTCCTTCCAGTCCTGTGCATGTGAACATAAGAACACCAGAAGAGCCCCGCTGGATCAGACCAGTGGTCCATCTAGTCCAGCATCCTGTCTCACGCAGTGGCCAACCAGTTCCTCTGGAGGGGCAACAACAGGGCAGAGAGGCCGAAGCCTTCTTAAGAACCGAGGAAGAGCCCTGCTGGATCAGACTGGTGGTCCATCTAGTCCAGCATCCTGTCTCATGCAGTGGTCCACCAGTACCTCTGGAGGGCCAACAACAGGGCAGAGAGGCCAAGGCCTTCCCCTGATGTTGCCTCCTGGCTCTGGGATCCAGGGGATTAGTGCCTCTGAATGTGGAGGCACTAGCAGCCACTGATGGACATCCTCCATGAATCTATCTATCTATGTGGTTTTGTAGCTGTGATAGACTTGGGCATGGCCCATTCACAGAACAAACTGTCACTTTTGGTTTGGCCAGCACGAGTCCAGGACTCTGCTTTCAGGAGCAGGGCCAAGGTTAGGAGCCAGTTTGGTGTAGTGGTTAAAGAGCACGGACTCTGATCTGGGAGAACCGGGTTTGATTCCCCGCTCCTCCACTCGCAGCTGCTGGATGACCTGGGGCAAGCCATAGCTCTGTCAGAGCTGTTCCCTCAAGGACAGTTTTGGAAAGAGCTCTCTCTCAGCCCCACCTCCCTCACAGGGTGTCTGTCGTGGGGAGGGGAAGGGAAAGGAGTTTGTAAGCCTCTCTGAGACTCCGAGTGAAGGGCAGAGTATAAATCCAATCTCCTCCTCATCCTCTTCTTCCTCCTCTTCTTCCTTCTCTTCTTCTTCTTGATTGTGCATAAGCAGAGTACATTCCCTGTGCTTCTTAGCCTTCCCTATGCATCCATCCTTCGAGTGCAAGAAAATGGCCCTGTTGGCTTACACGATCACTGCGGTGCCAGATCATTACTTAAACATTCAGAGAGCCAGCGGGGGTGTGGTGGTCAGAGTGTCCAACGAGGATCTGGGTAAAATTAGATTCAAATCCCGGCTCTGCCATTTATTTTATTTTATTTTATTTATTTCATTCAACTTATATCCCGCTCCTTTCTCCACAAGCAGGGCTCAGGGCAGCTCTCTGGGTGGAGCTCTGTTGGGTTATTTCATGTAGCAGAGCAAAAGAAGAAGAGGAGGAGGAGGAGATTGGATTTATCCCCCACCCAAAAGGTGTCTCAGAGCGGCTTACAAATTCCTTTCCCTTCCCCTCCCCTCCCCACAACAGACACCCTGGGAGGGAGGTGGGGCTCAGAGAGCTCTGACGGAAACGGCTCTTTTTCAAGGACAGCTCTTATCAGAACTATGGCTTGCCCAAGGTCATCCAGCAGGTGCGAGTGGAGGAGTGGGGAAATCAAACCCGGTTCTCCCAGATTAGAGTCCGCGCACTTAACCACTACACCAAACATGTGTGTATTGGCTTTAACAAGTAAAGTTTACTAATTACTTATGGGAAAGGGATGGGAACTGGGAGCTCAAAACAACATCCAGTCAAAACAACAAACATCCTGCCTAGCTCTCTCTAATCTACATCTCGTTTCCGTAAAGGTTAAAACTCTCCGGTCTGTGCCCCCAGGCAAAGGCAGTAAAACTTTCCCAAGTCTCCAGCCCTGGGACATCCTCAAATCTATGGATTAGCCAATAGGCAACACCAACGCCGACTAACTTGGAAATTAGCATATACAACAACATGTTAATTATTCAGGACATCAGGAAAGGAACTTGCTCATATCCCAAGAAGCCTGCTGGGTGATCTTGGGCCAGTGATATACTCTCAGCCTGGCCTGACTCATGGGGTGGTTGAGAGAATAAAGTGCAGGGGAGGAGAGCTATCTGAAGAGGAGGAGGAGATTGGATTTATACCCCGCCCTTCACTCGGAGTCTCAGAGCGGCTTACAGACTCCTTTCCCTTCCCCTCCCCACAACAGCCATCCTGTGAGGTAGGTGGGACTGAGAGAGCTCTTTCCAGGACTGTCCTTGAGAGAACAGCTCTGAGAGAACTGTGGCTTGCCCAAGGTCATCCAGCCGCTGCAAGTGGAGGAGTGGGGAATCAAACCCGGTTCCTCCCAGTTTAGAGTCTGAGCGCTTAACCACTACACCAAACTGGCTAAGCCGCTTTGGATCCCCACTGCGGAGAAAGGCGAGATATAAATAAAGTAAATAAATCTTTACTGGCACTCCAAACCCACCAATGAGTCAATATAATGGTTAGAGTCAGTGTTCCCACTAAGCTGAGTTAGTGTGAGCTAGCTCACAGTTTTTTTAGCCTCCGGCTCACACATTTTTGTCTTCGCTCAGGAAGGACGGCTCCAGAGCAGACTAGTTTCTGCAGTAGCCAAATCACTCGCTTACAAACTTTCATGCCACAAAGTAGAATTTCTGCTCACAAGATTCCATGGCTTAGAGGGAGCATTGGTTAGAGTGTGCAGCGAAGATCTGGGAGGCCCAGGTTCGGATGGAGCATGACGCTTGCTGGGCGACCTTGGGATAGTCGCTCTCCCTCGTTCTTGCCTACCTCACAGGGCTGTCGTGCAAATGATTTGCAGGAAAGGAGGACTGTGTATGCCGCCCTCACTCCTTGTAGAAATGGGCCAGATGAAATGCACCAGTGGCTTGAAGGAACTTGGGAGTCCGTCTCATTCACCCTGCTTTGCTGGAGAGCAGGGACAGAACTGGAACTGCCTGGAACCAAATGGCTGAAGGTGACAATTATAAATGAGTCCCGCAGTTGGCTGGAGGGAGATGGAGAAAGAAGGTTGCCAGCCAGGCTGGGTGGGGGGGAGGCATTGCTCCAGATTTATCCCCTACTCCACTCCATGGGTCGAAAGCCCATTGCGTTTCTTCCCTCTTTGTGAGGACCCTGTGAAGGCTGTCTCTCCTCCGAGAGCCTTCAGACCAGAGAATCTGTCGAAATCGGGCTTGAAAGCCGTCCAGGAGGCCTCGGAACAAGGGATGTGATGCCGGAAAGACTGGGAAAGGGGGTTCTCGGGAAAGGAGATCTAAATTTAGAACTGTGATGCTGCTTGCCCCCGGCACGCGCAGCCGTTCTCAGTGGCGTCTGCACCGTTGATCGGAGTAGTGGCAGTGACCGAGCCAACACTCCCTCGCCCCCATTCAGACTACACGCCGTCGCACTGGTTTAATAGCAGCGCCCCTTTCCCGGGCACTGTCATTTGTGGCAAGGGGAGAGGGAAAAACTGGAGGAGATGCTCCGCCAAAGTGACAGTCCCAAGTGGCTAGAAGTGTGACCAGCCGCAGGACGTGTGGATTGTTTCAGAAGATGGGCACATTGGTCTGCAAGTGGAAGAGCACGGTTCGTATACAGTCACACCCCGGACAGACCAATGAGATTTCCAGGGTGCCAGCTCTCAAGCATCTCTGACCAAGGGAGCTTTGACCTTCAGGAGCGTATACCCTGAAAATGGTCTTGGTCATTCAGGTGCTCCGGACTTGAATCTTGCTCCAGTGTACGTGGACAGTGTAGAAGGATTGTGGTAGAATCATCGAGTTGGAAGGGACCTCCAGGGTCATCTAGTCCAACCCCCTGCACAATGCAGGAAAATCACAAGTACCTCCCCCTCCAAATCCCTGTTGACCCCTGCTCCATGCCCAGAAGATGGCAAAAAAAAAAAACCCCTCCAGGATCCCTGGCCAAACTAGCCCCAAGAAAATTACTTTGTGGCCCCAAAGTGGAGATTGCCATTTCCCTGGGCGTGTAAGAAAGGGCCACGAGAACTAAGCACGGAGGCAGCCCTTCCTGCCCTCCCTTCTTGTGATCTGCCTAAGTTCACAGAATCTGCATTGCTGTCAGATGGCCATCTAAGCCTCTGTTTGAAGACCTCCAAAGAAGGAGAGCCCACCATCTCCCAAGGAAGCCTGTTCCACCAAGGAACCGCTGTAACTGTCAGGAAGTTCTTCCTCATGTTTAGCCAAAAGCTCTTCTGATTTAATTTCAACCCATTGGTTCTGGTCCGACCTTCTGGGGCAACAGAAAATGACTCCACAGCATCTTCTAGATGACAGCCCTTCAAGTAATTTGGATCTCGAGATGCTCTGGAGAAAGGTGGGCTGGGCATATAAATATGTAAAATATCATGAATGGAATCATAGGATCACAGGGTTGGAAGGGGCCATGCAAACCATCTAGTCCAACCCCCTGACAAGATAAAGAAACAAGATCATAAGAAGAGTCACGCTGGATCAAGCCATGAGTCCATTCAGTTCAGCATCCTGTCTCACACCGGGGAGGGCCAACAACAGCACAGAGGCCGAGGCCTTCCCCAGATGTTGCCTCCTAACTCTGGGACTCAGAGGATTGGTGCCTCTGAATGTGGAGGTTTCCCTCCGTCACCAGGCATCCAATGTTCTCTCTGCTGCAAAGTCCTGTGAGCAAAAATCCTACTGGGTGAGCTACTGGCATTAAAGTTGTGAGTGAGCGATTTGGCTGCTGCATAAATTAGTTTGCTCTGGAGCCGTCCTTCCTGAGCCCAGGCAAAAATGTGTGAGCTGGAGGCTGAAAAGCTGCGAGCTCACACTGACTCGGCTTAGAGGGAACACTGGATCCATGAATCTGTCTTATCCCCTTTTGAATGGAGTTTGCCACAGAGGCCTCGGGTAAGAAGGCGGGTTGCCAAATCCTCTCTTTTCTTTTGCAGCTTCCTCGGTACAAAGGCCAACCCAGAGGGGGTGTCTGTTCTGTGAACCCGAACACCCGGCTGGCATACGTGTAAGTTAAGCACGCCAGCTCTGGTGGATTGTAAGCATGCTGAACCATCTCTGGTTTCTGTCCTGCCAGTGAAATGATTTTGCCAAGTGGCTCCTTTGAATCTCTTCCTCTTCCTAACTAGTTTGGGGAAACGGATGGATAGCACCAGCGACTCACAGACGTCTTGCTGTAAAAGAACAGCGTCTGCTGGAAGGACTGCCGGGGTGCTGGCATTCATTGGACCAAGGTGCCGCCTTGGGATGTGCCGGTGAGGTCAAGAGGAACTCTGGGAAGGGCTCAGTGGGAGAGCGACGGCTTTCGCGTGCAGAAGGACCTGGGTTTAATCTCTGGCATGTGACTTCTCATGTTAAAGGAACTCCAGTGCTGGGAAACACTACCTAAGCTGCTGCCGGTCCAAAGAACAAGTACAGATCCAAAGGCCCAATGACTCTTTCCCTGCCCCCTCTCTTGAACTGTCATGTGAATGCAATTGCATGTGAATGCAATTAATGGGATGCAATTGCATGTGAATGCAATTAATGGGATGCAATTGCACGTGAATGCAATTAATGGGATGCAATTGCACGTGAATGCAATTAATGGGATGCAATTGCACGTGAATGCAATTAATGGGACGTAATTGCATGTGCGTGCAATTAATCTCAGCATTCTGGCTGGCATTAAGATCTCCGCATCTTAAATCACAACCAATGCTCCCTCTAAGCCATGAAGTCTTGTGAGCAAAAATTCCACTTTGTGAGCTACTGGTGTTAAAGTGAGTGAGTGATTTGGCTGCTGCATAAATTAGTTTGCTCTGGAGCCATCCTTCCTGGGCTAAGACAGAAACGTGTGAGCCGGAGGCTAAAAACCTGTGAGCTAGCTCACACTAACTCGGCTTAGAGGGAACACGGATCATCACCTTGAGTGTCTGAAAACAGGAATGCCACAACCAGGGTTGGGCCCCTGCCTGAATAACTACAGTGTGGAGATTCTCCTCTTTATCTTCCCAGCACTCTTGGCAGGCTGGCTGTTAATGGGAGGGTCCTCGGTCTGTCTTCCAAGGTGAAGGGGGCAGAGGATGAAACCGAAGAAGCTGGATTTTCAAATCTCCTCCGCCAGCAGCGGCACTGCTCACCTCTTCCCTCTCCCTGCCAGAGGGGGGGGGGGATAATAATAATTATCGTATGGCAGTGTGTGTAATACAGCCAGGAGATCCTAAGATTGTCTGGCAGCCAGACGTGCTAGCTCTTTTAGCATTACGCACCACTAGGTGGCGAGCTAGACTTGTTTTTAAGGCAAGAGGTGTATCAGCGGTGGTTTGCCATTGCCTGCCTCTGTGCCAGAGGGGGAAGAGAGCCTGAGACACGGACCAGGGACAGATAGAGAATTTAAGATGGCACAAAGACACTGTGCTGAAATCTACTAGCCATTTCCCCATCCCTGTGTACAACAAAAGTCCTAGGTGTGATGTCTTTCTTAAAATAAGACTGGTTAGGACTTGGGTGATCTGGCAAGACCCTGGAAGTCTTGTCTCATTTTGAGAAGGCAAGAATCACTGGAGGAGACAACCAAGCTATGAAAAGTCGAAGGCGGAAGAAAAAGTGGAAGAACCAACCTGGGATGGATTGAGACAGTCAAGGAAGCCACGAGGGCCCTCACCTTGCAAGACCTGAGCAAAGGTGTTAAGAATAGCAGGTTATGGAGGACATTAATTCATGGGATCGCCATCAGTTGGAACAACTTGACAGCACTTAACACGCACATACACATGCACTTAAAGTGCAGGGCTGGTTGGCATTAGCATTGATGGAATGCACTCTGCACATGCTTGAGGGAACTCACATCTTCACATCTTGCTTGGCCAATTGCTCTAGTGTTAGGAAAATGTTCCTAGAGCTACTCTCCCTCCTGGTGAGTTTGGGCACTAGTCAGGGCTCTTTGTGTAGCAGGAACTCCTTTGCATATTAGGCGACACCCCCCCTAACGTAGCCAATCCTCCAAGAGCGTACAGAGCTCTTCTTACAGGGGCTACTGTAAGTTCTTGGAGGATTGGCTACATATGGGGAGCGGTGGCACAGAGGATTTATCCTCTGGTTACAGTAACATCTGAACTGAACAGAACGTCTGTCAATTCTAGCCCCATGCTGGTGTGAGCTACCAGCCGCGCCCCCAGCTCACCGTCCACCCAGTGGTTCGAAAGCTCCGGCAAGTAGATAAATGGGTACCACTCCTTAGAGAGGGTGGGCACACTAAACCCCCCCAGTGGGGGGAGGTGTTAGCCGGCGAATCGGAATGTCCAGCTCGTGAGCTCGGAAGCTTAGAGAAAAATCTCTTCGGCATTAGAAGCCTGTGATGGGTCAATCCGGCCAGGCAGAGGCAGTGCAGCACTATGACTTGAAGCAGTCTAGGAAAATCAGCTGACGTCATCTAGCCAAGCCGAGTGAATGCCTCTGGAACATGCCTGAGCCGACAGCTGAACATAATCCCCGTCGGCTGCAAAATGTGTGCGATTTAAAGACTTTATATGTTGTCCTCACTAACCCCGATGAACCATTGTTAGTCCCTTGTCATATATGAATAACTGTTCATCGCTCGGAGCCAGCAGCTCTGCAGGACTGGGCGATTAATAAATTGAAAGAGAGAGAGATAGATAGATAGATAGATGATAGATAGATAGATATTACAGGTCTGTTGCCTAATATGCAAAGGAGTTCCTGCTACAAAAAGAGCCCTGGCACTAGTTAAGAAGACCCAATAAGGATAAAGGCATTAAGAATAGGTTGGATGTGTATACGTGTGGGAATCCGGTTGCTGTCTTGATTTCTTTGCGCCTTCTGTTGTGAGAAAACGGAGGAGGGGAGAAGGAAGTTCGGGGCCTCTATGAGTCCCAACTGGGGAGAAAAGCCGGGTATAAATAAAGAAGGATGACTGCAAATGCCCCGGTCTCCAGCTTCTGCGCTGCCACCACCCGTCAAAGAAAGCAGCTCGCCCCCAACTGGAAGCAGCACAGGAGGGGCTTGTTGTCATCCCCGCAGCTGAACACTGAGTCAAGCGGCCCTTGAGAAGCAGCTTGTGCCAGGGGAGCCGCTCAGCTCAGCGTTTTCTGGCCCTGCTTGGAACATTCTTGTTCATCCAGATGTGTGACCACAGAGGCCTCGTTCATGTGAGGAGGAGGAGGAGACTCTCTGGCACTTTTAATCCATGTTTGCCACGGTGTCCTCCAAGCAATTGTGCACTTGTTAAATAGTGGGGGTTCTATGGAGGAGCAGGCTCGAGTCGAGTGATCAGCTTAACTTTATTTGTGATTTCAGCCAGAGCAAGACAGGACTCCAGAGCCTCAGCTCTGTTAAATAGCCTGCAGTTGCCGCACCCAAACACACCCCACTCCCAGTGATAGGCTGTTTACAGAACATTTCTACTAGACTGGTTACTTCCAGAATCCTGGTCAGCTATTGTTCTTGTGCTCCAAGCTCAGCCGGTCTCTGGGGTGATTCAATCAGGAATGATTCAGTCCCAGTACATAACAGCACTAAAATCAAATTCAAACTTCCTTTTAATCCAGGTCCCCCCCCCCCACCAATTCTGCACTAAAATTGAGTTCAACCTTCTTTTTATTCCAGCATTCCCCCCATTCTTCATTACATCACCACCCTTCAGTGGTCAGCCCGGTTTCAGCCTGCTGTTGCCCCGGGTTATTTGGATGCTGTTTTGCCAGGGACTTAAATTGCCTCTGACTCAAAGCACTGAGAAAATCCGGAGAGGCAGGCAAATGTGGAAAGGACGGACCCCCCCCCCCCCGGCCGCCGCCTCTCTCAAACTTGGCTCCCCACCCATGCGATATACATACAAATCACACCGGTCTCTACCTGACATGGCTGCTGTTTATTCAGACATTGCATGCGAAGGATTTTGAACATGTGGGCAATAAACAGCACGTCTCTTGTTTGGTGTAGTGGTTACGTGCACGGACTCTTATCTGGGAGAACCGGGTTTGATTCCCCACTCCTCCACTTGCACCTGCTGATGTGACCTTGGGTCAGTCACAAGCTCTGGCACAGCTGTTCTCTCAAGGACAGTTTCTGTCAGAAGTTCTCTCAGCCCCCACCTGCCTCACAGGGTGTCTGTTGTGGGGAGGGGAAGGGAAAGGAGTTTGTAAGCTGCTCTGAGACGCCTTTGGGCAGTGAAGGGTGGGGTATAAATCCAAACTCCTCCTCCTCCTCCTCCTCCTTCTTCTTCTTCTTCTTCTTCTTCTTCTGTGTTAATTGACGTCTAAGCAGAGTATGGTCCTGGAGTTTAAAGTCCTCTGGAAAGTAGCCCCATTGCTGTCGAAGTTCCACCCCACAAGGAGAAAGGCACTTGCTTTCAAAATGACCATTGCATCCAACAAATCAATAAAGGTGTCAGATCAAGGAGTAGAGTTTGGGAGAGTGGGTCATAGGGTTGCCAGCCTCCAGGTGGGGCCTGGAGATTTCCTGGAATTGCAACTCATCTCCAGGCAATAGAGGTGGAAGAAATGGCTGCTTTGAAGGGTGGGCCCTCTGGCTTTCCAACCTTCTGAGCTACTTCCCCCTCTCTAGGCCCTGCCCCCCAAATCTTCAGGAATTTCCCAGTGCGAAGCTGGCAACCCTACCTGTCAGCCTGCAGCAGAAGAGCTGAATTCAGATCCAGCAGCACCTCAGAGAACAACAAGGTTTTCAAGGGAAGAACTTCTTGAGAGTCAGATCTCCCTTCATCAGACAGAGAAGGAGCTTTGACTCTCCCGACCTTACACTCTGGAAATGTCACCCGTCTTTAAGGTGCGACTCCACTGGAATCTAGATCAAGGCTCTCCCCTGGAATCTAGATCGAGGAATCTAGATCTGTCCCCAAATCAGTGGCCCAGGAGTGGAGGGAGAGGCCTCCCTTAAAACAGCCCCCCTTCAAGTGACTTTGGCTTGCAGGAGGAAAAACGGCCGGTTAGAAATCTGAAATTCCCCTGACTGTAAAGATGGAGGAAGTGTAAGCCGCAAGCCAACTTCCTGGGATTTCCTTACGATTCCATCCAATTTCTTACAAAACCAAATGCTGCTTCTACCATCCAAGCCCACGGCCGACGCCAGCTGCGTTTGGCTCACTCCCACGAGGGAAATGTTCTTGAAGATTCCTAGAGTGCTTCGTGCTGGTTGTTAGACAGAAAAAGGGAGCGAGGTTCCTCATGCCTCCAGGAGAAAAAGAAGAAGAAGAAGAAGAAGTTGGGAATAAGGAACGGAGAAGGAAGCCCGTGGGGAATGGCGGGGGCGGGGAGATTAAAAATGCCGTCGGGATATGATGCGAAAGAATGGTCGCAGCCCAATTCCCGGGGTCCCCCTGCTCATGTACCCACTGCTCTTTGAAGAGACCCCCCACACACGAAGGAACTGCACATATCACGTCCCACATTCTGGAGCTTCCGCAGAGAGCAACGCCAAGAGGCGGCCGGCTGATGCATGCTAAACACTTCACAAGTAGCAAATTGTCTGTCTGATGACGAGGATGCTGAGGGTGGGAGGGAGTCCATATGGCGAGGACTCCTGGTGAGGCACTGCGCGCTACGCACATAGCATCACTGCACCAGCAGCTAGGGTTCCCAACCTCCAGGTAGGGCCTGGAGATCTCCCAGAATCACAATGGATCTCCAAACTACAGAGGCCAGCTCCCCTGGAGAAAATGCCCAGTTCTGAAGGCATATTCTCTGGTATGCCTTAGATCAGGGATGCCACCTTTTCAGGTGCACGCCCAGTATTTTTAGGAAGTGGGCAGGGCCAGGTAGGGCTTTTGGCCAGAAAAGCTTTTGATTGACTATTGGAGTTTCGATTGGCTGTGCAATTTCCCCCCCCCAAATGCTGCCAAAGCTGCAATTTCCCCACCCAAAATGCTGCCACCATAAGACCAGGATCTGCACTGTATGACTGATGTTATCCCGTCCTTATATATAAAAGCCAGTTGGGGTGGCAAGATTGGATGCCCCGGAGAGCTTCTGTCAGGGCCTCAGTGGAACTGGCTGTCTTCTGCTGCTTCTTCCAGTTCTGCTGCTGCGTCCTCGTAGGTTTGCAGCTTACAGATACACACAGCCGAACAGCATACTCAAGACTGCAACAGCACAGGCATTTCGATGCAACAATTCAGAGCCAGAGGTGTCGGTGATCAGGCACTGGTAGATAAACAAAATATTGCAGGAGTGCTCATGTCTGAAGCATGTTTTCATTTTAAATAAAAAAAACCTTTGTGTTTGTGTCCTTTACAAAGTTTCTATCTCCGCTACCTGGCATTACATTTGATGACACACACGTGGCCCGGCCCAACAAGGTCTCATTCATGTCCGATCCGGCCTCATAACAAATGAGGCTGACAGCCCCGCTCTATGCTGCAAATGGGTCTATTTAGTCCCGAGACGCCTTCGGTTTGAGAAAGAATCCTGTTACCTCTGAGGATGCCAGTCACAGCTGCTGGCGAAACGTCAGGTCCTACAATGCCAAGACCACGGCCGCACAACCCGGAAAATCTACAGCAACTAATGAACTCCGGCCGTGAAAGCCTTCGACAACTTAATCCTGTGTTGACTTTCAGATGTATCTACATTAGAACGTCACTGAGTATTTACAGCATGATTTACTCATATGTATGAAGAGTAGTTCCTCTCATTTATGTACTGGGATGTATTTTCAATGATTATGATAACTAATGTATCATAATAGATGTTATATATTTGTTCATCGATTCCCCTGATGGGGGTGGAGTTTCCCCGGATTCCGGGCCCCCAAATCCGCCACCGGGCAATTGGTTGGTGGGGGAGACCCAGCACCAAAGAGCCCCACCATGCCTGATGTGCCTGGGAAAATGACATCACCCAGAGGAGACGTCATTGCACCGGGCACGTCACGGGGGGCACTCTAGCTTTTGGCTCTAAACTCCATGGCGACCATAGAGTTTTTGGCCAGATGCTAGAGCGTCCACCCCGTGACGTGCCTGGTGTGATGATGTCACAAGGACGTCCAGGAGAGTGGGCTGGAGCCCCCCGCCGGCAAAAGGCAGGGACCTGGCAACCCCATGGCGCAGGTATGAGTGGCTAGAATAAAAACAAGGGTGTGGACTGATAAAAGGGTTGGAACACCTTCCCTATGAAGAAAGGTTAAAATGCTTGGGGCTCTTTAGCTTGGAGAAACGACGGCTGAGAGGTGACATGATCGAGGTTTATAAGATTATGAATGGGATTGAGCAGGTTGAGAAAGAAGTCCTTTTCTCCCTTTCTCACAATACAAGAACTCGAAGGCACTCTATGAAATTGCTGAGCAGTCGGGTTAGAACAGATAAAAGGAAATACTTCTTCACCCAAAGAGTGATTAACAGGTGGAATTCCCTGCCACAGGAGGTGGTGGCAGCTGCAAGCATGGACAGTTTCAAGAGGAAATTAGATAAACATATGGAGCAGAAGTCCATCAGTGGCTATTAGCCACAGGGTATGGATGGGGACTCTCAGTCTGGGGCAGGTGATGCACTCTATCCTTGGTGCTGGAGGGGGCAGCAGAGGGAGGGCTTCTGGTGTCCTGGCCCCACTGCTGGACCTCCTGATGGCACCTGGTATATTTTGGCCGCTGTGTGACAGAGTGTTGGACTAGATGGGCCATTGGCCTGATTCAACATTGGCTTCTCTTATGTTCTCTTATGTTCTTATGTGGACGCTGAAAGACAGGGATGCGACAGGGTGACTGCTACAGGGCTGGATTTTGGGCTGCGTGACCCCTCCTTGCCAAGGGTGCTCGGTGAATGTGGCCCGCCTCCATTCCTGCCACAAGAGGGCATGCTCAAGCAACGCACGGGAATGAGGACCGGCTTATTGGCAGACAAGCTGGTCGACCTACCACGATAAACGCTCGCCCGGCTTCCCTAGCTTCTGTCCCTGTTTTCCTTTCGATCCGATGCTCCCCCTCCTCGTGCAGCAGAAAGCACTCTTGTTGTTGCGCACAGATCCTGCGCTGGCAGCCTTCCCTCCGCACTCACGCTCCGTATCGTGCAGAAGGCCCCGAGACAGCTCTGTTGAAAGGGAGATAGATCAGGATGGGCGGCCGCGTTAGTCTGTCTGCCGCCGCGGAAAAGAGCAAGAGTCCAGGAGCGCCTTCAAGGCGAAACAACATTTGTGGCACAAGGGGAGGAGCTTCCATGAGTCGCCGCTCACTTCTTCGTAGAATCGTAGAGTCGGAAGGGACCCTCCGGGGTCATCTAGTCCAGCCCCCTGCACCATGCAGGAAATTCACAAGTACCTCCTCCGCCACACACACCCCATGACCCCTGTTCCACACCCAGAAGATGACAAAAAAAAACCCTCCAGGATCTCCAGCCAAACGGGCCTGGGGAAAAACTGCTCCCTGGCCCCAAATTAGGGTTCCCTCTAAGCTGAGTTAGTGTGAGCTAGCTCACAGTCTTTTAGCCTCCAGCTCACACATTTTTGTCTCAGCTCGGGAAGGAGGGCTCCAGAGCAGACCAATTTCTGCAGGAGCCAAATCGCTCGCTCACCACTTTCATGCCAGTAGCTCACAAAGTAGAATTTTTGCTCACCAGACTCCACAGTTTAGAGGGAACGTGGCCATCAGCATTTCCCTGGGACGTGTAAGAAAGGGCCACCAGAACTAAGCACGGAGGCAGCCCCTTCCTGCCCTCCCTTCTCGTGATCTGCCGAAGTTCACAGAATCCGCATTGCTGTTGTCAGATGGCCACCTAGCCTCTATTTAGAAACCTCCACAGAAGGCTTCTAAATAGGAGCCGCGGTGGCTCAAGTGGTTAAGAGGCTGCACTGCAGGCTGTGGAAGGTCAGTAGTTCAGCAGTTCAAGACCTGTGAGTGCCACATGACGGGGTGAGCTCCTGTCTCTAGTTCCAGCTCCTGCCAACCTAGCAGTTCGAAAGCAAGAAATTGCAAGTAGATAAATAGGCACCACTTTGGTGGGAAGGTAACAGCATTCCGTGCACCTTGGTGTTTAGTCATGCTGGCCACATGACCACGGAAATGTCTTCGGACAGCGCTGGCTCTTCGGCTTGGAAACGGAGATGAGCACTGCAACCCTAGAGTCGGATTCGACTGGCTTTCGAGCAAGGGAACCTTTACCTTTTTACAGAAGGAGAGCCCACCACCTCCCAAGGAAGCCTGTTCCACTGTGGAACCGCTCTGTCAGGAAGTTCTTCCTAACATTTAGCCGAACATATTTATTTCAACCCGTTGGTTCTGGTCTGAACTTCCGGGGCAACCGAAAACAACTCAGCGCCATCCTTTATAACGACAGCCCTTCAAGTACCTGAAGATGTGTTGTGTATCGAGCCTGAGTCGTCCCTGAAATAGTACCCGGTTCTAGTTGAGCTTGTTTCCCCAGGACAATAGCTTACTAGGATCCTAGAGTAGACCAATATAGTAACAGTGCTATGTAAATAGCCTATCACTGGGAGCAAGATGTGTTTGGGGTGTGGTGACTGCAAGCTTAAAAACAGGGCAGTTTTGTCTTGTGTGTTCCCGAAATCACTTAATAACGTAGAGCCGATTTACGGCGATGCACCCAGAACCCAGTATTTAACCGGATGGTTCTCAGATCACCTCTCAGCCGTCTCCTCTCCCAGATTCGGATTCTGAAGAAGTGAGCCGTGACGCACATTTTGAAAGGGTGATAAGAGTGGGAGAGGTTCCGCGCGTGACCTGGGGGTCTTGCAAGAAGCGGCCTCCTCCGTCCAGAAGTCCCACCTGCTGTCCACAGACCACAAACTGGACAGTCCCCGCCCCAAAAGAATAAACAGGCACAAATGGAAAAAAATGAGCATAGCAGCACCTGGAAACCAATGGCATAAGATTTCGGTCCTCTGGGGAATTTTTGTCGCTGACCTGGGTACCCAGAAGCGCTTCGGAAGGAAACTCCAGCCTGACAGCACTGAGCCTACAATCATCAGGAAGTCTGAGACTATTAAGTTCTGCCTTAAGCGTGAAAATGGTTTCCTTTCGCGCTGTGGGAAGAAAGGTGACTGGTTCCAGGTTGAGAAATACCTGGAGATGGAATCTTAGAGTTGGAAGGGGCCATACGGACCACCTGTTCCAACACCCTGATCAATGCAGGACCGGCCTTAAGCATCTCTGACAAATATTCGTCCAGCCTCTTCTTGAAAGCTGTCAGTGAAGGGGAGCTTACCACCTCCCTAGGCAGCAGATTCCACCTTTGGACCACTCTGACCTGAAAAAGTTTTCCCTAATATCCAGCCGATACCTTTCTGCATGTAATTTAAAACCCGTTGCTTCGAGTCCTCTCCTCTGCTGCCAACTGGAACGGCTCCTTGCCCTCCTCCCAAGGACAGCCTTTCAAGTATTGAAAGAGAGCAATCATGTCTCCCCCTCCATCTCCTCTTCTCCAAACTAAACATCCCCAAGGCCCTCAGTCTTTCCTTGTAGGGCTCCAGACCCCGGATCGTCCTCGTCGCTCTCTTCTGCACCCTCTCGGTTTTGCCCACATCCTTTCTGAAGTGAGGCCTCCAGAACTGCACACAGCACTCCAGGTGCGGCAAGGCAGTATACAGAGGGGCTGCGACCTCCTGCGATTTCGATGCTATGGCCCTTTTAATACTGAATTTGCCTTTTCTGCCACCACATCATACTGACTGCTCGTATTCAGTTCACGGTCCACTCTTACCCCAAGATCTCTTTCACATACACTACTCTCCAGAAACGAGTATTTGTGCTTGACATTTTTGTGGCCCAGATGTCATACTGTGCATTTATCTTTGTTGAATGGCATCCAACCTGGGTCTCACAGATCCTAGCCCGACACCCTCGCCGTGACGCCACGCCGGCTCAGTTTGATGACGAAATCAATCTGTTGTTCTCCGAGAGTTGTTTTTGCCAGTCCCGGCTAGAGAGACCGGGCGGCTGACTCAGTTGGTGGCAGCGCCGCTTGTTCCCGGCTTCCTCTCTACTCCCTCTCAACTTGTTACCAGAATCCCCTCCCTTGCTACGGCACAGGGGAAGCTTGGCAGCAGACGGTGGGTGCCAATCCTGGCGTCACGGAAAGCCGCTCATTTCCATATGCCTTCTGCATTTCACTCGCGGTGGAAGTGGGTGAAGCATATGACCGGGAGGGATGGTGCGATGTGAGCATAAGGACATGTTGGCGCCCATCGGGGAAAGCCAGCCTGCGGGTCCTTGTGGTCTGTACTGTTAAGGGGGGGGTGCTGTGGCTCAGTGGCAGAGCCTCCACGTGGCATGCAGAAGGTCCCAGTTTCAATCCCTGGCATCTCCAGTCGAAAGACCAAGTGATGGGTGATGTGAAAGACCTCCCCCTGAGAGCCACTGCCAGTCTTGAATCGATAGTAGAAGAAAAAGAAGAGGAGGAGGAGGAGGAGGAGGAGATTGGATTTATACCCCCCTTCACTTGGAGTCTCAGAGTGGCTTACAAACTCCCCCCCAACAGACACCCTGTGAGGTAAGTGAGGCTGAGAGAGCTCTTTCAAGAACTGCACTTTCAAGAACAGCTCAGACAGAACTATGGCTTGCCCAAGGTCATCCAGCGGCTGCAAGTGGAGGAGTGGGGAATCAAACCCGGTTCTCCCAGATTAGAGTCCCCGCACTTAACCGCTGCACCAAACAGTCCTGGCCCTGATAGACCAAGATTCTGATTCACTGAAAGCCACCTTTGTGTGTTTGGGTTAAGAGGCAAGCCCCTCTGTGCTGTTTGAGCCAGGATTACTGGCAGGTGTATAAATTTTCTGCAAAAAGAAGCCTGTTGGGTGAAGTTGTGGGAGGCGACAGCTAGCTCGGACGGCTTAGAAAAAGTGATTTTGCGAATCCGCAGAGAGAGGATGACGGCATCAGTATTCAGCAACCTGTGAGCAGTGTTCCCTCTAAGCTGAGTTAGTGTGAGCTAGCTCACAGATTTTTTAGCCTCTGGCTCACACATTTTTGCCCTGGTTCAGGAAGGACGGCTCCCGAGCAAACTGATCTATGCCATAGCCAAATCACCGGCCCACAACTTTAATGCCAGTCGCTCAGAAAGTAGAATTTTTGCTCTCAAGACTCCAGAACTTAGAGTGAGCACTGCCTGCGAGGTAGGTGGGGCTGAGAGAGCTCTGACAGAAACGGCTCTTTTTCAAGGACAGCTCTGACAGAATTATGGCTTGCCCAAGGTC
Organism: Gekko gecko; assembly: GCA_029375565.1. NCBI lineage: Eukaryota > Metazoa > Chordata > Lepidosauria > Squamata > Gekkonidae > Gekko > Gekko gecko. Next base: position 71,850,124 of record JAPDNY010000013.1, on the reverse strand, counting down.
ACGCCAGCAGCTGCGAGTGGAAGAGTGGGTAAGCAAACCCGTTGCTTCTCCCAGATTAGAGTCCGCACATTTAACCACTACACCAAACTGAGGGTATGAGAGGGAGGGGGGAAGCGGGAGAGGGTGGATTTGATGATGTCCAGATACTTCTCGAGTCCTCCGGAATCCGTGACTCAGCTCCGGTTCCGTTTGGCTGCCCCATCTTTTTGCCGAGCCTCTTCTCATCCTTAATTACATCCAGGAGGTTTGTTGTTATTAATTTGGCTCTTTTTTTTTTCTCCTCTCAAGGACTGATGGATCTTAGCCAGGGCAGGCCATGTGCCAAAGACAGCTGGCGCTGTGGGCATTGCCCCGGAATATCCCGGCAGGCACAGATCTGGGGAGAACCGCTCTCTTTTCTGGATGCTCAAGTGCGGAACTTGGACCTTATTCACGCGCCTTTGAGAAGCCAGCGGGCCCGGGTCCACCTGGACAAAGGCCGGCAGTGTTAGTTACCACCATCAATCTTAGAGCAGGTGAAGAACTGTGTCACACCATGCCGGTTCCCTTGCTTGGTTCACTCATGTGTGTGTGAACGGACCTCACTTTCTAGCATTGTGTTTTGGGGCGCTACAAAGGCGCTCATACAAGGGTTAAGTCTCTTTGCACAAGCAAGTAAGTCTTCACCTGATGTTGCTGTTGTCAAGCAATAAACACATTCTTGTGACATCTCCCCCCCCCACTCTAGCCTGTGGGATCATGAGGAGAGCCCTGCCGGATCAAGCCCAGGGTCATAAGCAATGCTCCCTCTAAGCTGGGGAGTCTTGTGGGCAAAAAAATTCTACTTTGTGAGCTACTGGCATTAAAGTTGTGAGCGAGGGATTTGGCTGCTGCAGAAATTAGTTTGCTCTGGAGCCCTCCTTCCCGAGCTGAGACAAAAATCTGCGAGCCGGAGGCTAAAAGACTGTGAGCTAGCTCGCACTGACTCAGCTTAGAGGGAACGCTGGTCATAAGAACATCAGAAGAGCCCTGCTGGGTCAGATCAGTGGTCCATCTAGTCCAGCTTCCTGTCTCACACAGTGGCCAACTGGTTCCTCTGGAGGTCCAGCAACAGGTCATCGAGGCCGAGGCCTTCCCCTGACGTTGTCTCCTGGCTCTGGGATTCAGAGGTTGACTGCCCCTGAATGTGGAGGTTCCCCTCAGCCACCATGGCTGGTAGCCACCGACAGACCTCTCCTCCATGAACCTGTCTAAGGCCTTGGTGAAGCCATCTATGCCTGTGGCCATCGCTACATCTTCTGGCAGTTGAATCCCACATTTAAGTAACTCATTGTGTAAAGAAATAATTCCATTTTATCCAGCGTCTTGTTCCCCAGAGTGGCCAGACAGATGCCTCGGGGCGGCCTCCAAGCATGGTAGAGAGGCCAAGGCTCTGCCCTGGTATTGTACCCCAGCAAGCGTTATTCGCAGCTACACTGTCTCAGGACATGGAGGTTCTCTTTCGGTACCACGCGTTGGGCATGGACGGACCTCTCCTCGGCGCGATCCCACCACGTTCTGGCCAGCACTTCTAAACGGTTTTTCTCCATGTACTAATGGCGGTCATAAATAATAATAATCGTCCGGCACTTAAAGCACTTTGGCCAGGATCGTAAACGTCCATGACTAAAAGCTCACAGTCTAAGCAGAGAGGAGTTCCGTCTACAGGGGCAGGTAGGCCCAAGGCAGACGCCTGCTCACCAGCAGAAGAGCTCTCCAGTGAATCGGAATGCACGATTGCAGGGATAAATGGAGCATGTGGACCGGGCAAACACAGACGCGGCCAGCAGGGGTTTCCACGAAAGGTGCAGCAGAGAGAAATGCCTCCTCCAGGGAGGAGGAGGTGCCCTTCACTGCTGGCAGAAATCCAACAGGTAAAGCTTCCTCCATTTCTGGTGGGGTTTGTTTTTTTTGCCATCAGCCGACCTATGGTGACCCCATGGGGTCGACAAGGCAAGAGACATTCAGAGACGTCTCTGCGTAACAAGCGGGCTTTCCTCGGTTGTCTCCCATCCAAGCACTAGCCGTGGCCCGATCCCGCTGAGCTTCCGAGACGGATGAGATCAGACTAGCCCAGTCTATGCAGGTCACCGTATCCTCCTCCCTCATCGGCCTGCAGCAAAGCCGGGTTGGAGGAGGGGCGGGAGAAGACAAATAAGTTTTCCACTTGGTGGGTGCCCTTCCCTTTGACCAGGGAGCGCATTTGTTTTTTAAAAAATATTCCAAACAGGGGAGCTATTGGGTGCCCTCTGCGTATGCTCAGAGCTCCTTCTCCACCCTGTTTTTTTTGGGGGGTGCCCCAGGTGAGCCGTCCTGTCTCTGCTTTACCCCCGGGGTGTCTGTGGGTCTCTAGCACCAGGCGCTTGCTTAAAAGAACCCCCCCCGCCGCCAATTCAGTGTTCCCTCTAAGCTGAGTTAGTGTGAGCCAGCTCACAGTTCTCCTCTTGACCCAGGGGCGAGGGCCGATGGAGACTTCCCGAGTCTAATGAAATGGGCTCTCCTCAGTGAGGTCCTACGCGGTGTTCCCTCGAAGCTGAGTCAGTGTGAGCTAGCTCAACGTTTTTTAGCCCCCGGCTCACGCGTTTTCGTCTCGGCTCGGGAAGGAGGCCCCCAGAGCAAACTGGTCACTCAAATTGCTCGGTTCAGGACTTGAACGCAGAGTAGAATTTTGGCTCACAAGACTCCACAGCTTAGAGGGGGCACTGCCCGCCCTGTGTGTGTGTGTGTGTGTGTGCGGGGGTGGGGGGAGGGGGTGTTCCATGGACTTGCCGCTTTTCCCGGCGCTTGCCTGGATACTCTGGCTCTCCAACGGCCCCCCCCCCAAGAATATAATCCGCCGGTCCCTTTAAGGGAAGCTGTGATGACAGCCGGGCTGGGAAAGCAGAAACCTGCCTGGAAAGCTCCCCCCCCTCCTGGCACCGTTGACATTCAAGCACAGAGAAGCCCTGAACCTGCCGGGCAGCCAGCCAGCCAGGAGCGGGGGGTGGAGGGAGGCGGCCGGGGGTGGGGTGGGGGGCTTCTCCTAGGTGGCTGCCGGGGCTGAGCGGGAGAGGCGGGAGGGGCCGGCGGCCTCCGTCCCCACCCAGTCGAAGGGATGGAGGAAAAGGAAACCGCACTGCCTGCTGCTGCTGCTGCTGCTGCCGCCGCCGCCGCCGCCGCCGCCGCCGCAGGTGGTTCCCGGAGCTGAAGCGGCGCCTTCTGCAGTCACTTGGCAGCCCTGCCCAGCCCTTCGCTGCATCCTCCGGAGGAGAGCCGAGCCGGGCATCGGCTGGAGCATCCCGCCGGGCTCCCCAGCAGGAGGAGGAGAGGAGGAGGAGGAGGGGAAGCTGCTGCAGGAGAAGCAAAGGAGCCAGAGAAAGACCGGCGCTGCCGAGGGGCGCTCCCCGCATGCCTGCAGCCCTGGGGGGGCCGGCCAGGCGCTAGAAGCGCCCTCCCCCCCCCGCGCCCAGCCAAGGCAGGGGAGGCGCGGATCGGGGCCCGCCGCTAGACCCGGGGACCGCAGGCGCGGAGGTGAGCCGGTGCCCGGGACCGGGGCGGGGGGAGAGCTGGGAACGACCCCCCCCCAGGATTGGGAGGGAGGGTTGGGGGGGGAAGGGGCGTGCGGGGCTGGGCTCGGAGGTGCGGCCGTGACGGGGGGGGGACGCCAGGGGATGCGAGGGACCCTTCCCCAGGGATGGAAAAAAAGGGGGGGTGGATTTTAAAAAAATAATAATTGGCAAGGTGAACTTGCCTATCGTTGAGATGTCATGCTTGGGAGGTGGGGGAGAAGCAGAGCCCCCTCCCCCGCCAAAAAATGCCGCGAACTTTCGGGATCCGTCTCGGGGAGGGCCGGGGTCTGTCCCCCTTTGCACGGTGGTCTTTGGGCTGCTGCGGGGGTTTTTTGTCCGGGGGGAGGGGGCCACCGCAGCCCAGCCCAGCTCTCCAAAGGGGGTCACCTCCCGCCCGGGCCGCCTCTGGGAAAGTCCGGGGCGAGCTCCGAAGGGGGGTGGGGTCTTTTCGACCGGGGGGGGCGGGTTTGCCGGGGCGGACATGGATCCCCTTGTTCTCCAGTGTGGGAAATTTCAGCACAAAGCATGTTCAGATTTCCAGGGCCCGTGGCCAGCATCCTGGCACATGAGACGAGGGCCCGGGGCGCGGGGCGGGGGGGGGGGACGGGGGAGGAAGGACAGACGTGGATGAAAGGAGCGATTGGGATCATCTTAACCTTCAGGAGTTCTTCCACTTTCCCAGGGTCCCCGAGAAGCCATTTTTAAAACGTGCTGTTTTGTTTCCCAACCTTGGGAATGTTTTGCGGAGATCCCTGCAGGGTAGAGATTTCTGCCCAGGGCACACCTTTGCCTGGGCAAAAGGCGGCTCTCAGGTAGGCTTCTGCAGGCTTACTTGCGAGTAGATCCCATGGCTTTCTGCCGGCCTGGACTCTCCCGGGAGAGATGGGCTGTCAGGATCCAGGAGGAGGTACCTTTAGACACTTCAGGGGAAACGCTTTAAAAATGGCCCAATTTCTTTCTTTCAAAGTGCCCTTTCTGCTTCCGAAGGGGGAGGGGGGTTTGGTCTTGAGAATCCTGGGCGGTGGCGAACCTATAGCTACAGCGGGGCCTCTTGGGGCCCAGCCCCCTGACTTACCGCCAAGGCCCCCCAACTTACCACCAGGGCCCCCTCGACTTTCCATCCGGCCCAGACCCCCCGACTTCCAATTTGTATTTAATTTATGATGCTCACTTCGGTGTGTGGGGGGGTGCCCCCCAAATTATTTAAAGCCCCCCCTGAATTAAAAAATCTGGGCTGCAAGCCTGGGAGGAGGTAAGATTTTCGAGAAGAGCTCTAGGCCGGCTCTTGGGAGACCGGACTGTAAATAAGGTGTGCATCTGAGAAGCATTTGTTGTCCAGCCCAGCAATAGAAGTCCACCTTTGGTGGGGAGAATCACATGGGGGGGAGTGGCGTTCGGTGACTGCCCCTCCCCCTCTTTCTGTGACGCTTGTCCCCTTCTCCGTGGTGGTCTCGAATTAGGGAAATGGGAGGGTGACAAGAGGGGGGACTTGGTGACGTTTGGTTTCTGGGAGGAGGGGTGGGGAAGAGAAAGGAAAATGCATGGAAGGGGCTCTCCCCCCCCATTTCTGCCAGGCACTGGCATCTGATGCAGCTCCTCTGAAGGAATGGCAAAGGCAGCTTGCGTCTGGTGCATTTCTGTAAGCCGTGCACCGGAGGGAGCTGCACTCAGGAACAGTTGAAGAATTTTGAGTGAGCGGTGTGGGCTGAGTGGGCTTGCCAACTCCCGGTTGGGAAATTCCTGGAGATTTGGGGGTGGAGACCAATGGTCCCTGTAAGCTGTGGGGTCTTGTGAGCAAGAATTCTACTTTGTGATCTTGCTGGCATTAAAGTTGTGAGCAAGCGATTTGGCTGCTGCGTAAATGAGTTTGCTCTGGAGCCATCCCTTCCTGAGCGGAGACAAAAAATGTGTGAGCCGGAGGCTAAAAAACTGTGAGCCAGCTCACACTAACTCAGCTTTAGAGGGAACACTAGTGGAGACTGGGGAGGGTCTCAGCGGGGTATAATGCCATCGAGCCCACCCTCCATCCAAAGCTGCCACTTTCTTCAGGGGAACTGAGCGCTGGAGTTTGTGGGGAGGTTCTGTGACTCAGTGGAAAAGCCCCTGCTTTGCAGGCAGGAGGTCCCTGGTTCAGTCCCCGGCATCTCCAGTTAAAAAGGACCAACCAGTTGGTGATGTGGGAGACCTCTGCCTGAGGCCCTAGGGAACAGCTGCCAGTCTAAGTAGATGAAAATGAACATAAGAACATAAGAGAAGCCAATGTTGGATCAGGCCAATGGTTCATCCAATCCAACACTCTGTCACACAGTGGCCAAAAATACCAGGTGCTATCTGGAGGTCCAGCAGTGGGGCCGGGACACTAGAAGCCCTCCCACCATTGACCCCCACCCCACCCAAGCACTAAGAATACATAGCATCCCTTGCCCCAGCCTGAGAGTCCTTATCTATCCCTTGTGGCTAACAGCCACTGATGGACCTCTGCTTCAGATGTTTATCCAATTCCCTCTTGAAGCCGTCCATGCCTGTAGCTGCCACCACCTCCTGTGGCTGTGAATTCCACGTGTTAATCACTCTTTGGGTGAAGAAGTCCTTCCTTTTATCCGTTCTAACCCAACTGCTCAGCAATTTCATGGAGTGCCCACGAGTTCTTCTCTTGTGAGAAAGGGAGAAAGGTACTTCTTTCTTGACCTGCTCTATCCCATTCAATCTGGACCCTTGCGCTGGACAGCTGCAGAGGAATACCCAGCTCCTTCCCTTCACCCGCTGCCACTCAGGGGCCCTGAGCTGAATGGGAAGTTGGGGGGGCCTTGCCAGTAAGTCGGGGGGGCCTAGCCCCAAGATGCCCCACCGTAGCTAGAGGCCTGCTCTGCCAGTCCCCAGATGTGCTTAGGGCCAGGATTCCAACTGTCCTTCCCTCTGAAGTTTGTCTCCCTATCCAGTCCCACTGCAAAGCCCGGGGGGAGAGAACACCAGTAATTCCGTGTGGGGCCCAACAGCCAGTTGGCAGTTTGCGGTGCAGTGGGAGGGTGGCTGTGTGTGAGGGGGCATAGAAGGAGTGTGGGCATTGCCCAGGAGGGGCCTTCAAAAGACTAAGGCACCACATCCTCCTTTCCCCCCCTCCACCAGAACACCCCACCCTTCCTCATCTGCCTCCCACCTGGCCTCGTTTGGGGTCAATAGGGCTGCCAACTCTGCATTGGAAAATTCCTAAAGGTCGGGGGAAGGGCAGAGTTTGGGGAAGGGAGGGATGTGGTGTCACTCCAGGACTTCTAGACTCTGTGGTATACCACAGAGTCTCCTCTCTGTAGCTGACATTTTCTCCAGAGGAGCTATAGGAGTTCTCTGTACCGTTTCCTGTAACCCAACAATCCATTATAATTCCAGGCCCTGCCTTGAGATTGGTAACTCAGGAGTGCTATCAATTTGGGCCATTAGGCTGGTAGTAGTCCTTTTCTGTCTGGCTGTGTGGCCAGCTCTTGGACTGAGCTGTTGGTCCTCTCTTTCTCCCTCTTTTTCTTTCTTTCTCCCTCTCCTTCTCTCTTTCCCCCTCTCTTTCCTTCTTTCTCCCCTTCTTCCTCTCTTTCTCCCCTTCTTCCTCTCTTTCTCCCCTTCTTCTTCTCTTTCTCCCTGTCTTCCTCTCTCTTTCTCCCTCTCTTTCTCTCTTTCTCCCTCTCTTTCTTTCTCCCTCTCCTTCTTTCTTTCCCCCTCTCTTCCTCCCTCTTTCTCCCTCTCTTTCCTTCTTTCTCCCTCTCTCCCTCTCTTTCTCCCTCTCTTTCCTTCTTTCTTCCTCTCTTTCCTTCTTTCTCCCTTTCTTTCTCTCTTTCTCCCTCTTTCTCTCTTTCTCCCTCACTTTCTCTCTTTCTCCCTCACTTTCTCTCTTTCTCCCTCTCCTCTCTCTCTCTTTCTTTCTTTCTTTCTTTCTTTCTTTCTTTCTTTCTTTCTTTCTTTCTTTCTTTCTTTCTTTCTTTCTTTCTTTCTTTCTTTCTTCTCTTCCTTCCTTCCTTCCTTCCTTCCTTCCTTCCTTCCTTCCTTCCTTCCTTCCTTCCTTCCTTCTGAGCCATCCATATTAGCATATGAAGATGCATTTACTTGCACAAAATGTAATCTTCCCATGATAAAGTTGGCCAAAAGGAAGTCGGGTACCTGTCTAGGGTAGGGTTGCCAGTCTCCAGGTGTGGCTTGGGGATCTCCCGCTTTTACAACTGGTCTCCAGCTGACAGAGAGCAGCTCCCTTGGAGAAAATGGCTGTTTCAAAGGTGCCGTGGCATGGTACCATGCTGAGGCCCCTCCCCTCCTCAACCCCCCCTCTTCCGGATCCACTCCCCCAAAGTCTCCAGGTATTTTCCAACCCAGACCTGGCAACTCTAGTCTAAGGTGCAACCCCCACGACTTCTACGGGACTTTCTAAGGGCAACCATTTATTTATTTTTTTCTGTCTAGGAGGCCAGTTTTCTGGTTTCCCTGCTTGCTCTTAAGAATATAAGAACATAAGAGAAGCCCATGTTGGATCAGGCCAACAGCCGATCTAGTCCAACACTCTGTGTCACACAGCGGCCAAAAATACCAGGGGCCACCAGGAGGTCCAGCAGTGGGGCCAGGGCACCAGAAGCCCTCCCACTGTTGTCCTCCCCCCAAGCACCAAGAAGACAGAGCATCACCTGCCCCAGACTGAGAGTTCCTATCTATGCCTTGTGGCTAACAGCCACTGATGGACCTCTGCTCCATATGTTTATCCAATTCCCTCTTGAAGCCATCCATGCTTGTAGCCACCACCACCTCCTGCGTCAGGGAATTCTGTGTGTTAATCACTCTTTGGGTGAAGAAGGACTTCCTTTTATCCGTTCTAACCTGACTGCTCAGCAATTTCATTGAGTGCCCACGAGTTCTTGTATTGTGAGAAAGGGAGAAAAGGACCTCTTTCTCAACCTGCTCTGTCCCATGCATAACCTTGTAAACCTCGATCATGTCATCCCTCCGCCGTCGTTTCTCTTTTCCCTGGCCGGCTGACATCGGGCAACATGGGAGTCCACGACCCTTTCTGATCTGCTTCCTCCACCTAAGAGCCAGGCCCAGGAGGCAGCAGGAATCATAAGAGGAGAGCTGTGCATAATTGAGAGCCTGCTTGCCCACTTCCAGGCAGAGCTTGGCTGCAGCAATGGTGGAAGGAGAGCCCCAATGGTGGGGCCTGAAGGAGGCAGGGAGAGAGCGAGGAGGAGGAAGACACCGGCAGAGAGGGTGTTTGCCTGGCACGAGACACTCCCAGGTTCCATCCTCGGCATCTCCCGCCAGAATGATTTCAGAACAGGGGGCTGGGAACTATCTTCACCTGAGAACTTGGAGTCGGAGAGGCCTGGAGTTTTCTTAGAATTATCAGTGGCTATCCCAACTGCAGTGGGCGCTTGATAAAATTGCTGAGCAGTCGGGTTAGAATGGATAAAAGGAAGCACTTCTTCGCCCAAAGAGTGATTATTAACACATGGGATTGACTGCCACAGGAGGTGGTGGCAGCTACAAGCATGGACGGCTTCAAGAGGGAATTAGATAAGCATATGGAATGGAGGTCCATCAGCGGCTATTAGCCACAAGGTATAGATAGGGACTCTTGGTCTGGGGCAAGGGATGCTCTGTATTCTTGGTGCTTGGGGAGGTGGGGGCAACAGTGGGAGGGCTTCTAGTGTCCTGGCCCCACCGGTGGACCTCCTGATGGCACCTGGTATTTTTGGCCACTGTGTGAAGCAGAGTGTTGAACTGGATGGCCCATTGGCCTGACCCAACGTTGGCTTCTCTTATGTTCTCTTGTGTTCTTATCTCCAGTCAGAGTGATTTCAGAACAGGGGGCTGGGAACCAATGCTCCCGCTAAGCTGTGGAGTCCTGTGAGCAAAAATTCCACTTTGTGAGCTGCTGGCATTAAAGTTGTGAGTGAGCCATTTGGCTATTGCGTAAATTAGTCTGCTCTGGAGCCGTCCTTCCGGAGCAAAGACAAACCAAGCTCCATCCCCTCCTCAGGCTCTGACCCCAAACCTCTAGGGATTTCCCAACTCAGAGTTGGCAACAGAATCAGAGACTCCAAGTGAAGGGCGGGGTATAAATCCAATGTCTTCTTCTTCCACTACCTCGGAGGGTCAGTTGGAGTAGACTGTATGGTTCTCAAGGGGCCAATGTGCCCTCAGACGGTGTCGTATGACGCACAGAAGATGACTTATAAGTTGGTGACTCATTAATGAGTTTGGTAAACCTGGCTGGCGAAGCGAGTCTGGCTGGAGAGATGCCATTGGTGGAGAGAGTTGAGTGGCAGGCCTGGGCTCCGCCTCCTTCCCGCTCCCTCCTCCAATGTCGTAAGGGGGGGGACCTTGTCTCTGCCTCTGGGTTGGCAATTGTGGACTGGCTTAGGGCTAGACTTGGCCCAGGGGCTTCCAGCTGCCAACCCCTATCTGACCTGTCTATAGCCCCAGAAAGGGGAATTATCCCTCAAAAGGGTTGCCACCCTCCAGGTGGGGCCTGTAGTTATCCTGGAACCAGTGTTCCCTCTAAGCTGAGTTAGTGTGAGCTAGCTCACAGTTTTTTTAGCCTCTGGCTCACACATTTTTGTCTCGGCTCAGGAAGGAGGGCTCCAGAGCAAACTAATTTATGCAGCTGCCAAATCGCTGGCTCACCACTTTCATGCCAGGAGCTCACAAAGTAGAAGTTTTGCTCACAAAACTTCACAGCTTAGAGGGGACATTGCCTGGAATTACGACTTATCTCCAGACTACGGAGATCAGTTCCCCTGGATGCACTAAGTGCCATGGCCGTGTTAAGAGTGTCAGACTGGTATCTGGGAGAACCAGGTTCGAATCCCTGCTTGTGCCATGGAAGCTCCCTGGGTGACCCTGGGCCAGTCACTCTCTCTCAGCCTGACCTACCTCACAGGGTCGCTGTGAGGATAAAAGGGTGGAAGGGAGAATGATGTAAGCCGCTTTGGATCCCCGCTGGGAACAAAGGCAAGGGCATGAATGGATTAAATAAATAAATGGCAACTCCCAAAGGTATGGGATCGTATCCCTGCCAAGCTCTCTTCCCAAAAGAAACTCCCCCCTCCCCAGGTTCCACCCCTAAATCTCCAGGAATTTCTCAAGCCAGAGTTGGCAACCTCTGCAGCAGAAGCTGTGACGCTGAACTTACAGAGTGTGCATCTGTCTTCTCAGTTGCACCTGTAACCAATGCTTCCTCTAAGCCGTGGGGTCTTGTGAGCTACTGGCGTTAGAGTTGTGATTGAGCGATTTGGCTGCTGCATGAATTAGTGTGCTCTGGAGCCCTCCTGCCTGAGCTAAGACAAAACTCTGAGCGCCAGAGGCTAAAAAACTGTGAGCTGGCTCACACTAACTCAGCTTAGAGGGAACACTGCCTGCAACGTGGTGCGGGTTCAGATGTCCATCCAATCTTCGGTTAGTTCAGAATGTTTAAAGGTGTAATACTGTGTGTGTCTCTCCTCCCGCAGTTCGGCAGCGATGGCGGAGAAGATCCTAGACCCCGCCTGCGTCTCCATCGCCCTGGAGGATCCCGTGTGCAACTCCGGGTCTCCGGACGCACCGCTCCTGACCACTCACCTGAAGAAGGTGGAGAACCACATCACGGACGCCCAGCGGTTCTCGCATCTGCCCAAACGCTCGGCTGTGGACATCGAGTTTCTCGACCTCTCGTACTCGGTCCGGGAGGGGCCCTGGTGGAGGAAGAGAGGTAGGGGGGCGTTTCTTGGATTTGTCGGTTTGGGGTGTTTGGAGGCAGCCCCGTCCACTCCGAGAAGCATTCGAGGTGCCCTTCGGAACAGTGGGAAGCTGTTCAGGTTGCCAGCTCCAGGTTGAGAGATTCCTGGAGGTTTGTGGATGGAACCCGGGGAGGGCAGGGTCTGAAGAGGGGAGACCTCAGCAGGGTATGATAACCATAGAGTTCACCCTCCAGAGCAGCCGTTTTCTTCAGGAGAACAGATCTCTATAGTCTGAAGATAAGTTGTGATTCCGGGACATCTCCAGGTCCCACCTTGAGATTGGCAAGCCCATTAATGTGATGTTTTAGCCGGTCTTCTGCAGGCTGTGGAAGGTCAGTAGTTCAGCAGTTCGAGACCCGGGTGCCGCATGATGGGGTGAGCTCCCGTCTCTAGTTCCAGCTCCTGCCAACCTAGCAGTTCGAAAGCAAGAAATTGCAAGTAGATAAATAGGTACCACTTTGGTGGGAAGGTAACAGTGTTCTGTGCACCTTGGTGTTTAGTCATGCTGGCCACATGACCACGGAAACGTCTTTGGACAGCGCTGGCTCTTCGGCTTGGAAACGGGGATGAGCACCGCAACCCTAGAGTCGGATTCGACTGGCTTTCGAGCAAGGGAACCTTTACCTTTACCTGAAATAAAAAGTGGGCAGAGTGTGGACCAGGCCTTCCTTGTTGTGGTTGTTTGGAGCCTGCAGCACAGATGGGTGTGATTGTGTGTTTACCCGGTTCAAAAGAGCGACTCAGCAGCTATGACTCCTGCCGACCCATTCCCGACGAGGTGTTTTGGCATCTGCATTTCAGATCGCATTTCTAGGTATCCGAAAAGGAAGCGATGGCTAAGCTTGGCTAGGCGTGTCCTTCTTCCCTTCCCTCCAGTTTCTCTCATGACACACGATGTGACGTTGAATGTCCCTCACGTGCTGCCGTTGACTTCTCCTCCCTCCCGGGCTGTTTCTATGCATATGGAGTTTGTGGGGACCTCGGAAGTGAATCATTCCTTTTCCTGCCAATTGGAGAAACTGAGGCCGAAGAGACCGATTGGCAAACAAAGCGGCTGTTTGGGTCAGCTGGCCTCAGGTCTCCGGACCCTTGACTGCCGGCCCAGGTGGACGGTTCCTTTGGACGTGGCTGACTGTTGCTTTCAAAAATACCGGCCCCCTTGTGGACAGGTGGAGCTGCGTTCAGACCTGCCCAGTCAGGGACCAAGCAGTGGAATCAGGAGAATCATATCTGCTGGTTCAGTGGTAGTGCCAGGATGGAACGTGAAGGCGTGTGGGAAGAGCTGGGTAGAATCAGGGGCATCGTGGGCAGGGTTTGAATGCACAAACCTGGGAACTAGTTCAGAACATAAGAACATAAGAGAAGCCAATGTTGAACCAGGCCAATGGCCCATCTAGTCCAACACTCTGTCACACAGCGCCCAAAATATACCAGGTGCCATCAGGAGGTCCAGCAGTGGGGCCAGGGCACCAGAAGCCCTCCCACTGCTGCCCCCTCCAGCACCAAGGATAGAGTGCATCACCTGCCCCAGACTGAGAGTTCCCATCTATACCCTGTGGCTAATAGCCACTGATGGACTTCTGCTCCATATGTTTATCTATAAGAACATAGTTTGCTGTAGTGGTTAAGTACGCAGACTCTAATCTGGGAGAATCGGGTTTGATTCCCCACTCCTCCACTCGCAGCTGCTGGATGACCATGGGTAAGCCATAGTTCTGTCAGAGCTGTTCTCTCAAGGGCAGTTCTTGAAAGCTTTCTCAGCCCCACCTACCTATAGGGTGTCTGTTGTGGGGGAGGGGGAGGGAAAGGAGTTTGTAAGCCGCTCTGAGGGCGGGGTATAAATCCAATCTCCTCCTCCTCCTCCTCCTCCTCCTCTTCTTCTTCTTCTTCTTCTTCTTCTTCTTCTGTCGTTGGTCCAGCCAGTCTAGCCATGTGAAGAGGTCTTTCCCATCACCTCCTCCAGTTAATACACAACACTTCCCAGGAGAAAGATGACACCAGCCAGGCCGGAGCCTCAAGGTTACGTGTCCGAGCTGAGAGAGATCACAAGGAGCTACAGCAAAGCAGGCGGAAGCGGAAGTATACATTCCAGTCACCCCCCCCACACCCCATGGCCACCAAGGCTGACACCAGTGCTCCCTCTAAGCTGTGGAGTCTTGTGAGCAAAAATTCTACTTGGCGAGCTCCTGGCATTAAAGTCATGAGCGAGCAATTTGGCTACGGCACCAATTTGGTTGCTCTGGAGCCATATCCTTCCTGAGCTGAGGCAAAAGTCTGTGAGCCGGAGACTCCAAAACTGTGAGCTAACTCACACTCACTCGGCTTAGCTGGAACACTGGTTGACACCACCTTCCCAAGCAGCCATTTTTCAGCAGGGGAACTGATCTCTGTAGTTGAGGGCAGAATGGTAATTCTGGGAGCTCTCCAGGCCCCGCCTGTAGGTTAGCAACCCTAGAAGGAAGAGATCTGCCAAACGAGAGGAGAGAACTGGACAGGAACTGAGCTGGGTTGGGAAGAGGAGCGTTTGTGCCCGAAGGCCCACAACCGACCCTTCCTCCTCAGGCCCGCGCCGCTGACATGATGCGACCCCTTTGGGGACGGGCTGCAGCAACTGTTTCCAGCCCAAACCCTGTCTCCATCTGAGGGCATCCCGCATCCGGTGAAGTTCCAGGGGCAGGAGCGCGAGCCCAGGGACGGATCCCTCCCTCTGTGTCGGTGTCGGAGCTACGGCCCTGTGGGAAAATCCGAGGCCTTTGAGCCAGGCCAGGACTGACAAGGATCAGGAGATAAATTTAGCTTCCCCTTCCCTTCCCTGCCCCAGCCTTGGGCCTCTCTTTCTCTCTGGGGATGCGTCTCCTGCGTGGGTGGGACCAGCGCTTCACGCGGAGAAACCGGCTCTCTAGAAAGCGTGATGGCAGGTTGAGGGGGGGCGGCGGCCTCCCTTTAATGAGTTGCTCTTAATGGGATGCCAATCAGCAGCCTGCCCCCCCCCCCGAGGCAGAAGGGAAGAGGCAGCTCCGAAGGGAACCGGGAGAGGTTTTGAAAGCATGAAAGGGGTGGGGGGTTGGCACTGGCTGAGTGTGAGAGGATGTCATTTCCACTGCGGGGCTGGTTGGGATCCGTAACTCACTTTATCTGTCGTTTGGGGACAATAGAAGAAGAAGAGAGAAGAGATTGGATTTATACCCCGCCCTTCAATACCCAAAGGTGTCTCAGAGCGGCTGGCAAACTCCTTTCCCTTCCCCACAAGACACCCTGGGAGGCAGGTGGGGCTGAGAGAGCTCTTGACAGAAACTGCTTGTTTTCAAGGACAGCTCTGACAGAACTGTGGCTTGCCCAAGGTCACCCAGCAGCTGCGAGTGGAGATGTGGGGAATCAAACCTCGTCCCAGATTAGAGTCCGCACACCTGGCCACTACACCAAGAAGAAGAGGAGGGAAGACATGGGGTGTGGCCTAATATGCTAATGAGCTGTGCTGTCAGGGCATGGCCTAATGTGCTAATAAGTTTCTACTGTTGGATGTGGCCTATTATGCTAATGAGTTCCTGCTGGGCTTTTTCTACAAAAAAAAGCCCTGGGTGTTGTGATTAAGTGTGCGGACTCTAACCTGGGAGAACCCGGGTTTGATTCCCCACTGCTCCACTTTACAGCTGCTGGATGACCTTGGGCAAGCCATAGTTCTGTCAGGGCTGTTCTCTCAAGGACAGTTCTGTCAAGAGCTCTCTCAGCCCCGCCTACCTCCCAGGTGTGTCCGTTGTGGGGAGGGGAAGGGAAAGGAGTTTGTCAGCCGCTCTGAGACGCCAAGTGAAGGGCGGGGTAGAAATCCAATCTTCTCTTCTTTTTTCTAATTATGAGTATAAGCTTTCGTATGCGTGCACGCTAATTCAGTGGTTGGCCGCTGTGTGAGACAGGATGCTGGACTAGATGGACCGGTGCTCTGAGCCAGCAGGGCTCTTCTGATGTTCTTGCAGAACTCATGATGTTTACGAGACGCGTTCAGATCAACAGGGCCTATATGTGCTGCATTAAATATTGCTTATATTTTACCTCAGCATAAAAACAGACAGTCGGCACTTTGCTCTGAATACAATAGAAAAATCCATCGGAGGGACTGGTTGGCCACTGTGTGAGGCGGGATGCCGGACTGGCTGGACCACGGGGTCTGATCCAGCAGGGCTCTTCTGACATTCCTGTGCTTTGCCTGCCTCTGTGTAGCGACCCTGGGCTTCCTCGGTGCCTCCCCATCCAAACGCTCACCAAGGCTGTGACCCTGCTTAACTTCTGCTCTCTGATGAGATCAGTCGGGCCTGAGCCTCTAGATCGGGGCATTAAGCGACGCTGGCAGCCAGTTTATGATAAAACTGTCGGCGCGGTGAAAATAACGTGACCCGGCTCAGCTAGTAACGCTATCTGCATGGTGGGGAAATGATCATCTTCTGCGTCCGCTCCGCACAAATACTTCTGGAATTCCGTGCTCCCCCATAGACGGTGTGGCCGGGGGACGGTTTTGCAAACTGGGCCGTTGCGTATGCGAAAGGCCCATGTTGTAGCTCTTTTAGGTCAAAAGAGGAGGGTAGAGGGCACGCTGGCTGCTCCGCTGGGCTCAGATGCCCAGGTAGGTGCCTTCCGTGGGCACAGGCGTGGCTGTGCTATATTAAAAAAACAAACAAACCATTGCTGGAATTAAATGGCTATTGGTGTAGTGGTGAAGTGTGCGGACTCTGATCTGGGAGAACCGGGTTTGATTCCCCACTCCTCCTCATGCAGCTGCTGGCGTGACCTTGAGTCAGTCACAAGTTCTCTTGGAGCTGTTCTCTCAAGGACAGTTCTGGAAAGAGCGCTCTCAGCCCCACCTACCTCACAGGGTGTCTGTTGTGGGGAGAGGAAGGGAAAGGAGTTTGTAAGCCACTCTGAGACTCCGAGTGAAGGGTGGGGTATAAATTCAACCTCCTCCTCCTCCTCCTCCTCCTCCTCCTCCTCCTCCTCCTCCTCCTCCTCCTCCTCCTCTTCTTCTTCTTCTTCTTCTTCTTCTTCTTCTTCTTCTTCTTCTTCTTCTTCTTCTTCTTCTTCTTCTTCTTCTTCTTCTTCTTCTTCTTCTTCTTCTTCTTCTTCTTCTTCTTCTTCTTCTTCTTCTTCTTCTTCTTCTTCTACAGCTCAGAATAAGCCTCCTGGTTTTGAGGCCTCTCTGGGACTGGAAAGACAGGCCTGTTGCCAAGTTCCAGGCAGGCCCCAGCACACGTGCCTGGGCAGGTGAAGTTGCGTTGGCTTTGGAGGAGGTTGCGCTGGCTTTGGAGGGGGTCACAAGAGGTCCCGGCGTGTGCTAAATGCCTTGGCTGTGGGGGAGGGGGTGCTGGGAGAAGAGATGAACTGTCAGCTGCTCTAGCTCTGCTTGTGGAGCCGAAAGGAGGTACGCTCCTCCTAAGCCAGTAAGAAGATCCAGGTTAATCCTACTCGGAATTGACTTTGCAGAGTCCTTCCGGAATCTTCCGCCGTCGCCCCGGCCTGTGGATCGACACGGCACCTCAGCCAGGCCCTTTCTGGCGTCTGCCATTTGAGAGCCTTGCTTAATCGGTAGGGTTGCCAACGCTGGGTTGGGAAATTCCTGGAGATTTGGAGGCGGCGCCCAGAAAGGGCAAGGTTTTTTTTTGGGGGGGGAGACCTCAGCAGGGTATAATATTGCTCCCCACTCCAGCACAGGCATTTCCTCCAGGGGAACTGATCTCTGTCGTCTGGAGATCAGTTGTGATTCTGGGGGGGGGGTGTCTCCAGGCCCAACCTGGAGGTTGGCAACCTCGGGCACAGCGCCTAATACAATCCAACATACGCATGTGCCCGAGCCAGTACAGTACACTTCAGTTATCATCCAAATGACACCACCTTCCGGCTTGTGCTGATGTCACTCGTCTCGTAATGATGAAGTCATTCCCTTTCCTGTCGGGCCCAGAATGATGAAGTCACTTCCCGCATCTCGTAAACAAGACCCACCCTCTCGTCTCCTCGTAAACTCCTGCCCTGGCATCCAGGGCCATTCAAAGTATTTATTGGCCGCAAACAAGGGATGCCCATCACGCTCCTGTGCCCATGCCAGCGGTTGCTTTTGAGGCCAAGCGGTCACATGGGGGGCTTGGGCAGAGAATTGGCTCTGGTGGCTTGACCCCAAGTATCCTGGGTGTGATTGTTTGGTGAAGGGCTAGGCATTCTCCGGTGAATTCTCCCTGAGTCCCCACAGAGGTCTCCTGTCCCTGGTAGGGTTCCTTAGGAAGAAGGGTTACTGGTGTGGTGTGGATATTCCCTCAGGTCTGTACCAGCTGGACGCAAGATCCTTTTGTTGAGCGGTTGCCAAAGGGTTCCCAGTTTGGCGTAGTGGGTTAAGTGCGTGGACTCTGATCTGGGAGAACCGGGTTTGATTCCCCTTTCCTCCACTTGCAGCTGCTGGATGACCTTGGGCAAGCCGTAGTTCTGGCACAGCTGTTCTTGAAAAAAGAGCAGTTTGTAGCAGAGCTCTCTCAGCCCCGCCTACCTCACAGGGTGTCCGTTGTGGGGAGGGGAAGGGAAAGGAGTTTGTCAGCCACTCTGAGACTCCAAGTGAAGGGCAGGGTATAAATTCAATCTCCTCCTCCTCCTCCTCCTCCTCCTCCTCCTCCTCCTCCTCCTCCTCCTCTTCTTCTTCTTCTTCTTCTTCTTCTTCTTCTTCTTCTTCTTCTTCTTCTTCTTCTTCTTCTTCTTCTTCTTCTTCTTCTTCCCAATGCACAGCGGTGCCAGCTCTCTGTCATGGAACACTGCTGGTATGTAGCAGCCTCATGCCAAGCCAAGCCAATGGTCTGTCTAGGTCTGCCTGGTCTGTCTGGACTGGCAACAGCTCTCCAGGGTCCCAAGCACAGAAAGACCTTTCCAAACTGAACCTTCAGTATGAGGTTGTCCAGCGAGCCACAGCTCCTCCTAAGGTTGCCAGCTTCCAGGTGGGGCCTGGAGATCTCTCAGAAGTACAGCTGATCTCCAGGTAACAAAGAACCTGGAAAATAACGGCTGCCCTATGGCCTTATACTCCACTGAGGAGCCACGCCACCTTCCCAATCTCCAGGAATTTCCCAACCTGGAGTTGGCAACCCTCGCTCCCAAGTGAACTTGTGCATCAGCTAAGATCACACACGGAAACCTTTCTCTGAGTGTTTCTGCCTTCAGAGATTAGGTAGGTGGGTATGGGAGACAGGGCCTTCCGGGGGGTGGCCCCCCAGCTGTGGAACTCTCTCCACAGTTCCTTCCCCCTGGCACCTCTGCTGATCCTTCAAGCACCTGATTATTATTCCTGCTTTTAGCATCTAGATCTGGCCCCCCATTTCTGATACCGATCTTTCTGTCTCTCTCTGCTGCCTGACCTCTTTCTTCTCCTGTGGTTTTTACGGTCCGTTCCTTTTGGTCGTACTCGGTTATTGTCATAGAAAAAACGCTCGCTTAGAAAAATCCACAGCTCGAATGAATGTGACCTGGGAAAGCAGGTGTGAAAGTAGGGTAGTCACTCCTCCAGCCGGATCCTGGAGATCTCCCGGAATTACAATTGATCTCCAGGCTGCATAACAATGCTCCCTCTAAGCTGTGGAGTCTTGCGAGCAAAACTTCTACTTTGTGAGCTGCTGGCATTAAAGCTGTGAGCGAGCGATCTGGCTTCGTTTGCTCTGGAGCCCTCCTTCCTGAGCTAAGACAACAATTTGTGAGCCGGAGGCTAAAATACCTGTGAGCTAGCTCACACTAACTCACCTTAGAGGGAACACTGCTGCGGAGGTCAGTTGTTCCCCTGAGAAAATGGCTGCTTTGTAGGACGGGGTCTGTGGCATCATATCCCTGCTGAGTCCCCTCCCCAAACCCCCCGCCCTTCCCAGGCGCCGTCCTTAAACCTCCAGGAATTTCCCAGCTGTGACTTGGCAACCCGCTGCGAAAGCCCAGTGGTCCTGAAGGTCTGGAAAACGTGTGATTTGGACGATTCGTCAGCTCGTGGCTGTCTTTGTCCATAGGATTCGTTTCCTGCCCGGGTGGCCCTGAGCTCCGATTGCCTGACCCCCTCACCGCCGACAAAAACTGCGATTTCTGCATGCCCCTCGGAGTTTTGGAAATGCAGGTTGCATGATGGGCAGAATGCAAGCTCCTGATTTGTTTGGATAGCCGGAGGACACCTTTGGCTTGCACGCCACCAGAACAAAAAAGGTGTCGTTTTAAGAAGCGGGGAGGTGCAGGGAGATGCTTGTCAGAACCGGTCTGCGATTGCAAGCAAAGCACCTTTCTTCGGCAAATAGCAGAGAGCGCTCCCAGGGGTGGGGGAGACAGACTCTGCAGTCCCCCCTGCCTTGGGCTGGCCGGGCTGCTGCTGGCTGATCCCGCTGGGGTCACAGCACCCTGGAGGTGGCTCAGAAAAGCCCTGCCGAGAAGGCCTGGCTGTCTTCTCCCGCATGCCGGAGCTGAGCCGGAGCTGCAGCTGCCGAGCTACAGGCAGAAGAAGACGGGAGGTTACTGGCAGTCAATGAACGCGAGTAACCGCGCTGCAAGCCGCAGTTCTGTCTGAGTGGCAGGCAGGCAAGCAGGCAGCGTCTCTTGCGCTGGGTTGGCGCATTGGTGTGCAGAGCTGGGGATGATGTGGTGGAGGAGGGACACCCCCTCCCAGCCCCGGCCGGGTTTATCTCTCTCTCCAGCCTGCGAGGCAACAAACCGTAATCTGCCCCCTTCTTTCCTCTTTTGCAAAACCTCTTTTTTCTTTCAAAGCGGACAAATACCTCTGTAGCTTTTGCATCATATTTGAGTGGGGGCTCTGCCGTGGAATCTCTTTTCAGCGCCAGGCCTGCCCCCCCCCCCGAATATTTTCAACACCAAGGCTGGCTTGGCCAGTAGTATGAAGAAAAAAACTGGTGTTGCCAAACTCCAGGTATGGCCTGGAGTTCTACTGGACACTGATCCAGGCTACAGGGATCAGTTTGGGGTGGGGGGGGTGACACACAGCAGCTTTGGAAAGTGGACTCTAGGGTTGCCAACTCCAGGTTGGGAAATTCCTGGACATTTGGGGTGAAGGTGGGGTTTGGTGTAGTGGTTAAGTGCGCAGATTCTAATCTGGGAGAACCGGGTCTGATTCCTCACACCTCCACTTGCAGCTGCTGGATGACCTTGGGCAAGCCACAGTTCTGCCAGAGCTGTTCCTTCAAGGGCAGTTCTGGAGAGAGCTCTCTCAGCCCCGCCTCCCTCCCAGGCAGTGTTCCCTCTAAGCTGAGTTAGTGTGAGCCAGCTCACAGTTCTTTAGCCTCTGACTCACACATTTTTGTCTTCGCTCAGGAAGGAGGGCTCCGGAGCAAGCTAATTTATGCAGCAGCCCAATGGCTGGCTCACAACTTTAATGCCAGCAGCTCACAAAGTAGAATTTTTGCTCACAAGACTCCACAGCTTGTGTGGAGGGGAAGGGAGAGGAGTTCATAAGCCGCTCTGAGACTCCTTTGGGTAGTGATGGGCAGGGTATAGAGCCAGTCTCTTCTCTTCTTCTTCACTGGGGATGAGAGGGACGCCAGCATGGTATAATGCCATAGAGTCTCCTTCCCAAAGCAGCCATTTTCCCCAGGGAAGCTGATCTCTGTCTTCTGGGAATTAGTTGTAAATTCTGTAGTTCTCCAGCCCCCATCTGGAGGGCTGGCATCCCTCCACTATGGCATCGCTGAAGGCAAATGGGTCGAGCGAGTGAGAAATTCTCCAACTTGCTGTTGTCAGGAGCAGAAATACAGAAGGGGGGAGGGGGTAGCCGAGAGAAGGCTGGACCTGCAACCTGAGATGAGAGGTGAGGCCGATTATAGCTCCACAGTCCTCCTAAACTGCCGGATTCTTTTAGCCTGCTTCAGTCTGTTCTTGCCTGGGATATTGTCCCTCCCCATTAGAGGCAATCATTTCGGACAAATCTCTCCACCGAGGACGCACAGCATAACCTATTGGGTACGGTTGCCGAGTCTGGGTTGGGAAGTCCTGGGAAATTTGGGGATCCAGCCGAGGGGGGGAACTCAGCAGGGTATAAGGGAGCTGACCAGCCACTTTTTTAACCAGGACCTTTTGTCCACAGAACTCGGGGCAGAGGGCATCATTCTCCTCCCTTCCCTTTTTTCCTCACAACAACCCTGTAAGGTAGGTTAGGCTTAAGAGAGAATGACTGGCCCAAGCTTCGTGGTAGAGTCAGGATTGGAACACAGCACCCCAAGGCAGGGGGAGAATAAACATACAAGCAACACATAAAATGATAAATCAGACAAGTTATTTATTTTCGAAAAAAACAAAGAAATGGTATAAAGGAAATACAGAAAGGAAAAAGGGTTACCTAACATAATTTTCCTGATGTTCTTATCAGGAAAAGGCGTTGTCCTCTATGCCCTGTTGTTGGTCCTCCAGAGGAACTGGTTGGCCACTGTGTGAGACGGGAAGCTGGACTAGATGGGCCACTGGTCTGATCCAGCAGAGCTCTTCTTAGGTTCTTATCAGGGGAAGGCCTCAGACTCTAAGCTCTGTTGCTGGCCCTCCAGAGGAACTGGTTGGCCACTGTGTGAGACGGGATGCTGGACTAGATGGACCCTCACTGGTCTGATCCAGCAGGACTCTTCTGGTGTTCTTATCAGGAAAAGGCCTTGTCCTCTAAGCTCTGTTGTTGGCCCTCCAGAGGAACTGGTTGGCCACTTTGTGAGACGGGAGGCTGGACTATATAGACCATCAGTCTGATCCAGCAGGGCTCTTCTGATGTTCTCATCGGGGGAAGGCCTCGGCCTCTCTGCCCTGTTGTTGGCCCTCCAGAGGAGCTGGTTGGCCACTGTGTGAGACAGGATGCTGGGCTAGATGGACCCTCACGGGTCTGATCCAGCAGGGCTCTTCTTAGGTTCTTATGTGGGAGTCGACAAAAAGACGGAAAGGCTGGCGTGCCCCATATTGTTGGCTTCCAATTTGACTAGGTGAATCCATCACTCTGTACCTGATTGCATTGCTGGGTGGGCCTTTCTTTCCCCCTCCCCAGAGAAGGGTGGTGCAAAATGGCGGGTCAGGCCAGCCATGATTGGTGGCATCCCTTGGAAACTTGGCAGTTCAGGGGCCACCGCCCAGGTCAGGGGAGGGTCCTCGGCAGGCTATGTTGCCATAGAGCCCACCTCTGCAAAGAAGCCGTTTTCTTCAGGGGAAAACATCTCTGTGGTCTGGAGATCAGTTGCAATGCCAGGAGATCTCCAGGCCTCACCTGGAGGATGGCAACACCAGCCCAGGGCTAGATTGGCATGCTGAATGGAGCAAACCAAACAGATTGGCAACGAGAGCCGCACGGGGGCCATTTTGCCCCGATTCGACTAATGGTGATGGAGATAAGTGAAGTCTTGTTCAGCAGCTGGGGGTTTCCTTCACTGTGGTGGCTGGGTCCAAGTGGAGTGACCAACACAGTGCCCCAGAGGCTCAGTTTGGTTTACTTCTGGCAACCTAAGGTTCCCAGGTCCCTCTGGGCAGCTGGTGAGGGATGGGGAGGTGGCTTACAGGGAGCTGGGAGTCTCACCCAATGTTTCGGCAACATCCCTGACATGACTTCCAGCATGACCCGGAAGTGATGTAGGAACATTGGGGGGACATTCTGGTTTTTGGGGAAAAACTCTATGGTAGAATTAGCTTCTACCATAGAGTTTGTCCCCAGAAACCAGAGCGTTGCCCTGACGTGCCTACATCACTTCTGGGTCACGTTGAAATCATGTCGGGAACATCACTAAAACATTGTGTGAGACTCCCTTCCCTCCCGCCAGTAAGTTCCTCCTGCTGGCCAGAGAAGCAGGGCCTGGGAGCAGGGGACCCCCGGCCCACTGGGAGGTCTGCCATCTCTATGGCAACTGTAGGCCCTCCGGGTAGTGGCCCACTGGGGCCTTTTCCAGTAGAGAGCCAATTTGGTGCAATGGTTAGGAGCGTGGACTCTAATATGGGAGAACCGGGTTTGATCCCCCACTTCTCCACATGCAGCTGCTGGTGTGACCTTGGGTCAGTCACAAGTTCTCTTGGAGCTGTTCTCTCGAGGGGAGTCCTCTCAAGAGCTCTCTCAGCCCCACCTACCTCACAGGGTATCTATTGTGGAGAGGGGAAGGGAAAGTAGATTGTAAGCCGCTCTGAGGCTCCTAAATGGAAAGGCCAGTCTGCTCCGGGCACAGCTTTGCATTCTTGACAAAACACCTGTGGCACTGACGGGTTGCTTCTAGGCGATCTCGCCTCGCCTCAGGTAACCAGGCCAGTGGCTATGAGCAACCCGAGTGCTACTGTTCAAACCTGAATGTAGGAGTGGCAGTATTCTAATTGAGATGACATTCTCGATGTCATTTTCCTGTTTACATATTTAACACCCCAGCCTTGTGGTTCCAAACATCCGTTCTAAGCGGGCATGTGTGTGGATGGACGCACACACCCCCAGAAACGTGGGATTCAGTCCTCTTTTGCAGTGGAGTTAAAAAGGGGGGATTTGAAAGGGACGGTTTCCTAACCGCTGCCATTTTGCCACAGGCGTGGCCTTTCTGCTGCGCCGTCCTCCTATGGGCGATCATTCTTTCTACTCTGCTTCCAAAAGAAAGCACGCCTGCTGTTTGCTGGTAACGGCAGATTTCTTGGTTCCTCTGTGATGTTGACATTTAGGGTTCCTTCTGCCAGAAATAAGGCGGAAGGTCCAGAATCAGTTTTCCAAAGGCCAAGACTGGACTTGGGTAGTATGGTTTAGTGGCTACAGTGTCAGGCTGTAAGAACCAGGGGTCCTTGATTCACCTCCCCCCACCGTGGTGGTCACTGGGTCACCGTGGGCCAGTCACTCTCTCTGTCAGCGTAACCTGCCTCTGTTCACCTTTGGAGTAGGGATGCCATCCTGCAGGCGGGTCCCAAGGAACTCCCGGAATTACAGCCCCTCTCCAGGCTGCAGAGATCAGTTCCCCAGGAGAACTTGGGTGCTCTAGGGCAAGGCTCCCTCCAAGCTGTGGCGTTCTTGTGAGCAGAAATTCCACTTTCTGCATGGACAGTTTCAAGAGGGAATTAGATAAACATATGGAGCAGAAGTCCATCAGTGGCTCTTAGCCACAGGGAATAGATGGGAACTCTCAGTCTGGGGCAGGTGATGCACTCTATTCTTGGTGCTGGGGGGGGCAGCAGTGGGAGGGCTTCTAGTGTCTTGGCCCCACTGCTGGACCTCCTGATGGCACCTGGTATATTTTGGCCGCTGTGTGACAGAGTGTTGGACTAGATGGGCCATTGGCCTGATTCAGCATTGGCTTCTCTTATGTTCTTATGTTATGTACTTTGTGAGCTACTGGCCTTAAAGTTGTGAGTGAGCGATTTGGCGACTGCATAAATTACTTTGCTTTGGAGACATCCCTTCCTGAGCGAAGGCAAAAATGTGTGAGCCAGAGGCTAAAAAACTGTGCGCTATCTCGCACTAGCTCAGCTTAGAGGGAACACTGCTCGGGAGGGTGGGCTCTATGGCATTGGACCCCACCGAGGTCCCTGTCCTCCCCAGGCTCCGTACCCAAATCTCCAGGAGTTTCCCAGCCTGCATCTGGCAACCCTACATCTTACGTTCCCCTTAGGTGGCCAGGGGGAACCTGGTAACCCAACTTGGAGGTCTGGAGGGTGGACTCTCTGGCTGTACGCCCCTCCCCAAGCCCCTCCTTTCCCAGGCTGCACCCCCAAAATCTCCCTGTACTTCCGAACTCAGAACTGGCAACTGTCCCCATCGGCGGGGCCTCCCTCCCTGAAGGAGCCATCTTGTCCATTGCAAGGAGTTGTGGGAAAGCTCGCGGTGGTTGCTAGGAAACGGTCAGTCTGATTGGCACGATCTAGGCCGACGTGTGCCTCCGGCAGAGAGCTGGTGCCCTGCAGAAAGACGCCTGCGGAGGAAGGAGCTGGAGTTGGCTCGTGGCAGTGAGCCAAGCCGTATGCAGTCAGAAGAAAGCCGTTTCCTTCTGCCGCCCAGGGTCCAATCTGGCCCACAGAGAACTTTTCTAGATCGGAGTAGGCAGCTGTAAGAGGTGGTGGTGGGGAAGCCATTGGTTTTTCTTGAGCCAGCTGTAGTTGGTCAAGGAGAAAAAGCAAGCTTTTGGGTCGCACAGATCCCCGTCTCAGGCCGGAAAGTCTCAGGACTGCTGAAGTGTGGCTGTGGCGCTGGCACCAGTGTCTTGTCTAGCAAAGTGGTGCGAGCTGATTTGACTCGGAGGGGACTTCCTCCAGCCGGACCTGCTCTTTGGCACTCTGCTCCTGTATGCCTTCCCACCACAGGTTAAGTTGCCAACCCTCAGGCGGGACCTGGAGATCCCCCAGCGTTACTAATGATTTCCAGATCACAGAGATCAGTTCCTCTGGAGAAGAGGGGGGGCGCTCTATGGCATTACGCCCCGCCGAGGGCCCTCACCTTCCCCAGGCTCTGGCCTGAAGTCTCCAGGAATTTCCTGACCTGGAGATGGCAACCCTACTTTACAGATCATCTCCCCATGAGGGTGACTCCACCAGGGAGAGAGCGTGCTGCAGCTGTTCCCTCGCCACCCGACCTCTTTGCGGTCTCAGCAGCGAAAAGTGCTAATCAGATGCTTAAATCCTCAGTAATTCTCGGAGAGATTAGAGTCGCTGCGCCCATCTGACACAGGTCACTGTCGGCCACTGGTGTGGCTGGTGCAAGCGGCATCCCTCTGGAAGCTTCGGCTGGGAGACTGGGGGGGGGTGGCAGCCTGGGAGGGGGGTAGGGTGGAATCTGGCTGGGATTGCCAACTCCAGGTTGGGGGAAATCCCGGCAGATTTAGTGGCAGAGCCTGGGAACGAAGAAGAAGAAGAAAGATTTGCAAGCAATGCTGGATTTAAGCAAGGTTGCAAGCAGTGCTGGATTTATACCCCGCCCTTCACTACCTGAAGGAGTCTCAGAGTGGCTTACAGTCTCCTCTCCCTTCCCCTCCCCGCAACAGACACCCTGTGAGCAATGCTCCCTCTAAGCTGTGGAGTCTTGTGAGCAAAAATTCTACTTTGCGAGCGACTGGCATTAAAGTTGTGAGCGAGCAATTTGGCTGCTGCATAAATTAGTTTGCTCTGGAGCCCTCCTTCCTGAGCGAAGGCAAAAATCTGTGAGCCGGAGGCTAAAAAACTGTGAGCTAGCTCACACTAACTCAGCTTAGAGGGAACACTGCCAGTGAGGTAGGTGGGGCGGAGAGAGCTCTTTCGAGGACTGCCCTTGAGAGAACAGTTCTGACAGAACTTGTGACTGACCCAGGGTCACACCAGCAGCTGCATGTGGCGGACTGGAGAACCAAACCTGATTCTCCCAGATTAGAGTCCACACTCCAAACCACTACACCAAACTGGCAGAAGGTGAACTGCAAATTAGCACACAACATAATGAAGGTGTTTTAACAGATGCAAAGGCCAAACAGGAATAACAAGCTAAGTTTATATAGTCACCATTTGTTTGGATTTAATTTCGGGGGGGGGGAACACAGTGAAGCCAATAAATGTGTCAGAATAGGAGACTGATGTGCAAATGTCTCCTCCTTGATTGTGGGATGCTGGGAGTAATTAACTGAGACCCCGTTGTCACGCTCCATTCGTCTCTTCTCAAGCATGGAGGACTGCCCTTGAGAGAACAGCTCTGAAAGAACTTGTGACTGACCCAAGGTCACACCAGCGGCTGCATGTGGAGGAATGGGGAAATCAGACCTGGATCTCCCAGACTAGAGTCTGCGTTCCTAACCACTACATCAAACTGGCTCTCTTAACAATGGAGTTTGGAGGTCGGACAGAACCGCACGGATGGGCTACCATGGAGTCTACCCTCCGGAGCTGCCGTTTTCTCGCGGAGAGCTAACCTTTTTAGTCTTGAGCTCAGCTGTAATTCTCTGAGACACCAGGTCCCACTTGGAGGTTGGCGACCCTAAATCTGGTAAAGGTAGAGGGGTGGTGTGTGGAAGGTCAGGAGCAGAGAGGACCTGGAGGGACGGAACCTGACAGACATGGAGCATAAGATGAGCTCTCATCAAGCCGTGCGAAGAACGGCCCCTTTGGTGGTGGCCCCTTGCCTGGAGATTTTTACTCCTCCTCCTCTTCACCCTGAGGAGGCGGCTAAATGCTCAGGGCATATTCTGAGACCCAGAAATCCCAGGCTGCAAGAAGCATAGCTACGGATGGCCTCTGAGAGGAGACAGCGAAGTGGGGAAGACACCCCAGGGGACAGTAGGCTGCTGGGGGGGGGGGGTGGAGTCCTTATTATCAGCAAGTCTCACAACCAATGCTCCCCGAAGCTGTGGAGTCTCGTGAGCAAAAATTCTGCTCTGTGAGCTACTAACATTAAAGCCGTGAGCGAGCGATTTGGCTGCTGTGTAAATGAGTCTGCTCTGGAGAAGCCCTCCTTCCTGAGTTCAGGCAAAAATGTGTGAGCTGGAGGCTAAAAAACGGTGAGCTGGCTCACACTAACTCAGCTTAGAGGGAATGCTGCTCACAACAGCCCTCTGAGGTAGGCCACTGTTGCTATTCCCCAGGCTGAGAGGCCCAGCTGAAGCTGGGAGCGGCTCAGTCTTCCCTAAACCTGCAGACTACAGGTCACATCCGGTGTTCCCTCTAAGCTGAGTTGGTGTGAGCTAGCTCACCATTTCTTAGCCTCCAGCTCACACATTTTTGTCTTCGCTCAGGAAGGAGGGCTCCAGAGCCAACTCATTTATGCAGTAGGCAGATCACCTGCTCACAGTGTCAAATTTTTGCTCACAGCTTGGAGGAAGCATTGGTCACATCCTTAGTCTCCAACTAATCTCCAAGCAGGAGAATGTGGTGGAGGAGATGGTGCATGTTTTCACGGTTTTGGTGCTTTGACTGAAGCAGCAGGCAGAGAAGGTGCCCCCCCGTCCCCCCTCCAATCAGTTGGTTACTTCTCTTGCACTTTGGGGGCGGCGGGGTTCTCCTGGAGTCAATGCTGAACTATTCGTAACTTGCTGATCCACATGAGAGCCTGTTAACGTCGCCGTTTTACAGAACTGGGGTGCTGGCTGTGGGATGAGATGTGCCCAAGGGGACCTAGCAAGTTCATAGCAGCGAATGACGGCATTTGAACTCAGGCCTTTATGAGAGCCAGTTTGGGAATGAGAGCCAGTTTGGTGTAGTGGCTAGGAGCGTGGACTCTAACCTGGGAGAACTGGGTTTGATTCCCCCGCTCCTCCACTTGCAGCTGCTGGATGACCTCGGGCAAGCCATAGTTCTGTCAGAGCTGTTCTCTCAACGGCAGTTCTCGAGAGAGCTCTCCCGGCCCCACCTGCCTTTCAGGGTGTCTGTTGTGGGGAGGGAAAGGGAAAGGAGTTTGTAAGCTGCTCTGAGACTACAAGCGAAGGGCAGGATATAAATCCAATCTCCTCCTCTTCCTCTTCCTCCTCCTCTTCCTCCTCTTCCTCCTCCTCCTCCTCCTCTTCTTCTTCTTCTTCTTCTTCTTCTTCTTCTTCTTCTTCTTCTTCTTCTTCTTCTTCTTCTTCTTCTTCTTCTTCTTCTTCTTCTAGAAGCAAATAGAGCCATGGCACACGGTGCCCAGAACTTCTCAATCCAGCCATCTTGCATAGGCGTGGGTGCTCCTGTGCACAGATGCAGCTCCTGACGCCTGCAAAGGCTTCTCCCATTCCCCCAGGGGAAGGATATCTCCTCCATATCTTCAACCCAAAGGAATATCCATAGGGGTCTCTGTGTGTTTGTGTGATAGGCTGCAAGGGAGAAAGTGCGGCCAGGTGAGTCCTAGAAAGGAAAGAAGGAGCCACGATGTTCTGGCGCCCCCTTGTGTTGGTACAAAAGAATGGCTTCACAAAACACCTGGGTTTTTTTCTTGCACCGTAAGGTAGCTCAAGTGGAAGGTCAGTAGTTCAGCAGTTCAAGACCCGTGAGTTCCGCATGACGGGGTGAGCTCCCATCTCTAGTTCCAGCTCCTGCCAACCTAGCAGTTCGAAAGCAAGAAATTGCAGGTAGATAAATAGGTACCACTTTGGTGGGAAGGTAACAGCGTTCCGTGCGCCTTGGTGTTTAGTCATGCCGGCCACATGACCACGGAAATGTCTTCGGACAGCGCTGGCTCTTCGGCTTTGAAACAGAGATGAGCACCGCAACCCTAGAGTCGGATTCGACTGGCTTTCGAGCAAGGGAACATTTTAAGGTAACAAAGGCTGAAACACAGAACAAGGAGAGACCCGCGATTCAGGTCTCCTGATGTTTTTTTTTAAGATTAGAAAGCCAAGTCAGGTGAGAGTAAATTGATCCGTGCCCTGATGCTGGGGGGAAGGGTTTGATTCCTCCGGTACCATTTCCCCGGGAAGGGACCGTGGCTCCGGGGAAGAGCCTCTGCTTTGCATGCAGAAGGTCCCGAGTTCAACCCTCACCATCTCCACTTAAAAGGACCAGGAAGCAGGTGATGTGAAAGACCTCAGCCTGAGACCCTGGAGAGCGGCTCGCAGTCTAAACCGATTGCTCCGATTCAGTATACGGCAGCTTCATGGTTGTTCATGAGACTGAGCAAAAACCGGGTTCAGTGGCACATTAAAGACTGGCAGTTTTCCAGGGTATAAGCTTTTGTAAGTCTTCAGATACCGCAATAGCATCTACCCTGGATAATTCTGTGGGCGCTGCTAGACTCAGGTTTTGTTCTACTATAACAGGCAGACATGGCTACCCACCCGAAATGATTTTTCCCTGATAGAGATCAGCTCCGCGTCATTACTTTTCATCGTGATGTGGGGCAAAGGGTGTGTGCGATATTTAGTGGTTTGTGTTCTTGATGTTTGGACCGCTTATGTGCGTTGGGGTGGGGTCCCGATAACTCTTTCATCCTATTTTCTGCCTGTGCACAGGTAAAGCTGCCTTATACTCAACCAGAACAATCAGTTGGACCAGTTTGGTGTAGTGGTGAAGTGCGCGGACTCTAATCTGGGAGGACCGGGTTTGATTCCCCCACTCCTCCACTCGCACCTGCTGAGCAAGCCATAGTTCTGGCAGAGCTGTCCTTGAAAAAGAGCAGTTTCTGCCAAGAGCTCTCTCAGCCCCGCCTACCCCACAGGGTGTCTGTTGTGGGGAGGGGAAGGGAAAGGAGTTTGCAAGCCGCTCTGAGACACCTTTGGGTAGTGAAGGGCGGGGTATAAATCCAATCTCTTCTCTTCTTCTTCTCCATCAAGCTCAGTATTGTCTCCTCAAACTGGTAGTGGCCAATGTTCCCTCTAAGCTGAGTTAATGTGAGCTAGCTCACAATTTTGTAGCCTCCAGCTCACACATTTTTATCTTGCCTTAGGAAGGAGGGCTCCAGAGCCAACTTATTGATGCAGCAGCCAAATGGCTCGCTCACAACTTCAATGCCAGTAGCTCACAAAGCAGAATTTTTGCTCACAGGACTCCACAGCTTAGAGGGAACGTTGGACTAGCGGCTCTCCAGGGTCTCAGGTGGAGGTCTTGCACATCGCCTACCGTGTGGTCCTTTTTAACCGGAGACATCGGGGATTGAACCGGGGACGTTCTGCATGCAAAGCAGAGGCTCTTCCGCTGAGCCACAGCCCCTCCCCAAATGGTTGGCTGAGCTGCAGTGTGAATTCCTACACAGCATCAGAGGTGGTCGGAGTCTGGCCTAGGGTCTTCTGTTAGGGTCCTCATGCTCCGCCCCCACCCGCTAGTCTCACGCGCTTGCCTTTCCTCCTGCCTCCTGCCTCTAGCTGGGCTTCCCAGCCAAATGACTGCTTGGGGTTGCAGCTGGGGAGGGTACCAGGGAGAGGGGAGGGACTCATCTGGCTCCTGGCCATCCATAGCACAGGAGATGACGGACATCTCTTCCTGGATCTGTGCTGCCAATGGCCAGGGTCAAACTGAGCTGGCAAGCCCAGGAGGGGTTGGATGTCCATGACTCAGGGCAGCAAGATACTTTGAGCCGGCCCCGCGTAACAGATGCCGGGCGCCATGCTCCCTCTAAGCGGTGGAGTCTTGTGAGCAAGAATTCTACTTTGCGAGCGACTGGCGTTAAAGTTGTGAGCGAGCGATTTGGCTACTGCATGAATTCGTGTGCTCGGGAGCCGTCCTCCCTGAGCGAAGGCAAAAATGTGCGAGCCGGAGGCTAAAAAGCGGTGAGCTGGCTCACACTAATTCAGCTTAGCGGGGACATTGGTTGTGAGCCAGCGATTTGGCTACGGCGTGAATTCGTTTGCTCGGGAGCCGTCCTTCCCAAGCAAAGGCAAAAATGTGTGAGCTGGAGGCTAAAGAACGGTGAGCTGGCTCACACTGACTGAGCTTAGAGGGAACACTGGCCAGGAGGGAGTCTTGCGAAACTGCCTCTCTCTGCAGTCCGTCTGGGAGCCGGCCGGCCCACTCTGACCGCGCCTCTCTTCCTGGAACTGGGCAGCATCCCCAGATTGATCGGGCTTTCGGGTTTTGGCTGAGCGTTCCCAGACTCACAGCGGCCCGGCTTGGCTTCTTGGCACCTGGGCCGGAGGGAGGGGCCTCGTTGGGCTGGCGCATTGGGGCAGCGACCGAAATGCTTGCTTTGCAGCCCACAGAGGTGATCAGGGTGTTCGTTTGTAGCTAAAAGCAGGAGGGTACAAATCCAACAAGGTGGATTCTTGTGCATGAAACCTTATGCCACAGTCAGTCTGTTTGGCACCCGCGCTTTACTGGAACCTTGTCTCTTGCTTTCTGAATTGACTTGTCTGCAGAGGAAAATCTGCCTGTGATCGACTGCTTGCTTATTTAGAATATTCATTCCCGGCTTTCCTCCTCAAAGGGCGACCGAAAGCAGGCTTACAACAATAAAGGTAAAGGCTTCCCTTGCTCGAGAGATAGTCAAATCCAACTCTAGGGGGCGGTGCTCATCTCCATTACCAAGCCGAAGAGCTAGTGCTGTCCGAAGACTTCTCTGTGGTCAGGTGGCCAGCATGACTAAACACCGAGGTGCATGGAACTCTGTTACCTTCCCACCAAAGCAGTACCTTGCAATTTCTTGTTTTCGAACTGCTAGGTTGGCAGGAGCTGGGGCCAGAGACGGGAGCTCACTCCGTCATGCGGTACTCGGGTCTCGAACTGCCAAACTACAGACCTTCTGGTCTGCAGCTCAGCGTCTTAACCTCTGAGCCACTGTTGCCCCTACAACAATGAAGGGCAATGCAATCTAAATAAAACCAAAGAGTAATTAACACATGGAATTCACAGGAGGTGGTGGTGGTCCATCTAGCCCAGCCTTCTGTCTCACACATCGGCCAGCCAGTTCTTCTGCAGGGCTGTAACAACAGGGCAGAGAGACCGAGGCCTTCCCCTGATGTTGCCTCCTGTCTCTGGGATTCAGAGGATTCGTGCCTCTGAACGTGGAGGTTCCCCTCAGTCACCGGGGCTAGTAGCCATTGATAAGACTTATCCTCCACTGAATCTATCGAATCCCCTTTTAAAGCTGTTTAAAAGTAGTATTTATTTTTGTCCATCCTGAACCTACTGCCTGTAGGGAGAGGGAGAAAAAAGTTCTCTTTGTCAGCTCTCTGCATCCCAGGCGTAATTTTCTAAACCTCTATCATGTCTCCCCCCACCCCTTAGTTGCCTCTTTTCTAAACGGATGTCGTGCAATGCCGTTTCCACCTCCAGGGTGTTCTCCCTCCAGTCTGGGGAGCGGGGGCAGGACTCCCACTCTCCCACCCTCCCACCCCACCAGAAGCAGGTTGCTAGTCAGCCTGCTGCAAGTGCTGCAGAAATGCTAAACGTGATCCTCCGTCCGACACCTTTGCGCTTCGTTAGTCAGTCCAGAGCACACACCCAAGCAACCTCGAGTTGGACATTTCTGCACTGAGCTGTCATTTGCAACCAAGCTGGTGGCAGTCAACAGCAAGGTTTACGGGCATAATTAAAATTAAATGCTGCTAAGAGCCCCACGGAGAGAAACCGCCAAGCCTTGCTCCTGTACGCTCAACTGCGCGTGGATTAGCAAGCCCCAGTCCGCTCATTAAAAGGTGTTGGGACATAAAGAAACGGAAACCGCTTATTCAATTTGGAACCTCTTTTGCTTCATTCCAAAAAAAGGCAGTCTGTTTCCGGGATGTGGGTTCTCTTCTGTGGAATCGTCGCCGCAGGGAGCCTCCTTTGGTACCATCTTGAGATCTATTTTTTTTTTTTAGTTTTCACCCTTCAAAGATGGTTGCCAACTCCAGGTTGTGGATTTCTTGGAGGCTGGGAGGGGGCAAGCCTAGGGAGGGGAGGATTTAGGGAGGAGAAGAAACCAGTCGACTCCTCCACATGCAGCTGCTGGTGTGACCTTGGGTCTGTCACAAGTTCTCTCAGAGCTGTTCTCTCACGAGCAGTTCTCAGAAGAGCTCTCTCAGCCCCACATCTACCCCACAGGCAATGGTCCCTCTAGGCTGAGTTAGTGTGAGCTAGCTCACAGTTTCTTTAGCCTCCGGCTCACACATTTTTGTCTCAGCTCGGGAAGGAGGGCTCCAGAGCAAATTAATGCATGCAGCAGCCCAATCGCTCGCTCATAACTTTAATGCCAGTAGCTCACAAATTAGAATTCTTCCTCACAGGACTCCACAGCTTAGCTCACAGGGGGTGTCTGTTGTGGGGACGGGAAGGGAAAGGGATTGTAAGCCACTCTGAGACTCCTTTAGGTAGTGAAGACCTGGGTATAAATCCAATCTCCTCCTCCTCTTCCTCCTTCTCCTCCTCATTTTCTCCATGGGAACTAAATCTTGCTTGTCCAGAAATCAGTTGTAGCTCTGGGAGATTTCCAGGCCCTGCCTGGAGGTTGGCAAGCAACCCCCCAAAGATCATTTCAGTTACTTAGAAATGGCTATTTATGTTTCTTTTCTGTAGTGGTTTCTCGGTACGTTCTTTAGGTTTTCATGAAAATAACTTCATCCTGATTATTTGACGTAAAGTTTTAGAATCTATTTAGCTCAGCCGGTCACCTTGATCAAAGTAGGAAAGAGAGCTGTAAAAGGTCATCAGCAACAAAGAATGCTCCGCTGCATTACATGGCACTGGGACTGCAACTTAAATGAATAGTAGCCAGGGTAGGAGGGCAGGTAGGGGGTGCCGACCTCCAGTTGGGGCCTGGAGATCGCCCAGCATTACGGCTGCTCTCTGGGCTACGGTTCCCCTGGAGAAAATAGCAGTTTTGGAATGTGGATTCAATGGCGTTATGCCCTGCTGAGATGTCCCTCCTCAAATCTCCACAGAGTGTTGGACTGGATGGGCCATTGGCCTGACCCAACATGGCTTCTCTTTTGTTCTTATATCTGGGGCAGTGATGCTCTGTATTCTTGGTGCTGGGGGAGGCAACAGTGGGAGGGCTTCTAGTATTCTGGCCCCACTGGTGGACCTCCTGATGGCACCTGGTCTTTTTGGCCACTGTGTGACACAGAATGTTGGACTGGATGGGCCATTGGCCTGATCCAACATTGGCTTCTCTTATGTTCTTATGTTCTTATGAGTTGGACATCTCCAGGGCTCCTCTTTACAAGCCATCTGTTCAATGCTTGGACTTACAGAGAATAATCCTAAACAGAACTACTCAGAAGTAAGTCCCAAGGTAGTTGATGGGGCTTAAACCTAGGAAGGTGTCCTTAGGATTGTAGCCACGATCTCTCTTTTGCAACTGTTTCTTTCTGCATCCTCCTCTTAAAACCTAAGAAGGGCATCCTCAATAGCTAGTAGCCGCCACCAGTCAAAAGCCTTCCGTCTTGATCTGAACTGCCATCTTCTAGAAACACATGCACAGGAACATCTTCAACTCCTTTGCTATGCAATCAAATAATTAATGATAATTATCGTATGGCAGTGTGTGTAGTATAGCCAGGAGATCCTGAGATTGCCTGGCAGCTAGGAATTCAAGCTCTTTATTGTTACACACCACGAGGTGGTGAGCTAGACTCAAAGGTGGGCTGAGAGAGCTCTGAAAGAGCTGTGACTGATCCAAGATCACCCAGCTGGCTTCATGTGGAGGAGTGGGGAACTGAACCCTGTTTGCCAGATCAGAGTCTGCTGCTCTTAATCACTACACCAAACTGACTCTCACTTGTTATGCAAAAAGAGCCCTGCCGGATCAGACCGGTGAGGGTCCATCTAGTCCAGCGTCCCGTCTCATACAGGGGCCAGCCAGTTCCTCTAGAGGGCCAACAACAGGGCAGAGAGGCCGAGGCCTTCCCCTGATAAGAACATCAGAAGAGCCCTGCTAGATCGGTCCATCTAGCCCAGCATCCTGTCTCACACGGTGGCCAGCTAGTTCCTCTGGAGGGACGACAACTGGGCATGGAGGCCGAGGCCTTCCCCTGATAAGAACATCAGAAGAGCCCTGCTGGATCAGACCAGTGGTCCATCTAGTCCAGCATCCCATCTCCCACAGCAGTCAACCAGTTCCTCAAGAGAGCCAACGACAGGGCAGAGAGGCTGAGGCCTTCCCCTGGTATGAACATCAGAAGAGCCTGGCTGGCTCAGACCAATAGTCAATTCACTCCAGCATCCCGTCTCCCACAGTGGTCAACCAGTTCCTCTAGAGGGCCAGCAACAGGTCATGGAGGCTGAAAACTTCTCCTGATGTTGCCTCCTGGGGCACTGGGATTCAAAGGCTGACTGCCTCTGAATGTGGAGGTTCCCTTTAGTCGCCATGGCTCGTAGCCACTGATAGGCCTCTCCTCTATTGATCTATCTGATCTCCTTTTATATTTCTTTTATTTCTAATCCCTGGTGGGGGGGAGGTGAAAGTGAGCAGGCCAGACGGCCTAGTACTGCTGCCACCTGTCCCTCAATCCAATTTTGGCTGGTAGATCTTCTGTCTAGGACCGCCAAGATATTCCTCGTCCCCGGCCTGATCCCTCTTTCCGCTCTCTTTTCCAGGATTTAAGACTCTGCTGAAATGTCTCTCCGGAAAGTTTTGCCGCCGAGAACTCATCGGGATCATGGGTCCCTCCGGGGCCGGGAAATCGACCCTGATGAACATCCTGGCTGGTTACCGGTGAGGCAGCTCCTGTTTTCTTCAAGGGCTGGGTGGTTACTGAGCTCTGAGCCCCCACTGTAGCTAATCAGGCCAATGCTGCGGATAGACCACTGCTTTGCCCTCTGTCTTCGGGCAGCAGCAAGGATTGGGCCTCCCTGGAAGACCCCGCCTTCTCCAGGCCACACCCTGTCCTTCATGCCATGCCACGCCTCCTCCTCCTCTAGCTCCTCCCCCAGAGGGAGGGAGGGGGCTACCTGGGCAGGTGCCAGCTGCCATTCCTTCCTGCCAACCACGCCTAGTCCTTGGGTTGCCGACCTCCAGGTGGTAGAATCCAAAAACAGGAAAGTAAACAATTTTGATAGACGATAAAGAATTTATATAATATATATTATGGTTTTCTATGCAATAATCGTCACGATAAGCAAAGGTAGTCAAAATATATACAGTGTGAGAAATAAACTCAAAATCTGATGCACCACAAAATTCATACACAAACAAGAGAAGATCTAGATCACGGGTTTCAAACATGCAGCCCGGGGGCCGGGTCAGGCCCCCGGAGGGCTTCTCTCAGGCCCGCAGTGGAACTGGCTGTCTTCTGCTTCTGCTTCCAGTTCTGCTGCTGCTGCGTCATCGTAGGTTTGCGGCTTACGGACACACACCTGAACAGCATACCCAAGATTGCAACAGCACAGATATTTTGATGCAATATTTCAGAGCAAGAGTGTCAGTTATCAGACACTATTAAATAAAATATTGCAAGGGCGCTAACGTTTCAAGCATGTTTTTATTTTAAGAAAAAAACCCGTTTGTGTCCTTTATAAAGTTTGTATCTCCGCCACCTGGCATTACATTTTATGGCACACGCGGCCCGGCCCGACAAGGTCTCATTTATGTCGTAACAAATGAGTTCGACACCCTTGATCTAGATGTTTATTTCCAGTTATATTGTCTCTTGTTTATGCATGAATTTGGCGGTGCATCAGATTTTGTGATTTTATCAGAAGCTAAATAGGGTTGGCCCTGATTAATATTTGGATGGGAGACCACCAAGAAAGTCCAGGGTTTGCTAGGCAGAGGCAGGCAACGGCAAACCCCACCTCTGAACGTCTCTCGCCTTGAAATCCCCACCAGGTGGCGCCATAAGTCAGCTGCGAGTTGACGGCGCTTTCCACACACGGCTCAGATCCCAGTTCTTGTCCCTTGCAGGGAGACGGGCATGAAGGGCCAGATCCTGGTCAACGGGCGGCAGAGGGAGCTGCGCACGTTCCGGAAGATGTCTTGCTACATCATGCAGGACGACATGCTGCTGCCCCACCTCACCGTGCGCGAGGCCATGATGGTGAGTGAGCAGGAAAGGCTGAGCCAGTCGGGAGGGAGGGAGGGAGGAAGGGCTTGCAGAGGGGAAGGCGAGAGGTGGGCTTGGAGAGACTCACGTGGGTCAGGACTGAAGAACCTCGCAGCTGGCTTGGAGGGGCTTCCCTCTCCTTCAAAAAACTGATATCGTAGATGCTTCGTTCTGAGAGCAGAGCTGCATGGTCAGCACCATCAGGTGGGGAGGCCTCTTGACGGATTGTCCCACCTGGGTGGTGCAACCGCATGCTTTCAAGGGTGGGAGGGGCTCTGGCTGACCAGCAGAGCCCCTGCTTGGCATGCAGAAGGTCCCAGGTTCAATCCCCAGCACCTCCAATTGAAAAGGACCAGGCAGAAGGTGTTGTGAAAGACCTACACCTGAGACCCTGGAGAGCCGTAAAGAGGGACTGTGGCTCAGTGGTCAGGGTATCTGCTTGGAACTCATGATTTTTCTTATAGCTTCTAGTATAAGACATGTTGCTTTTCAAGCTATAAGAGTTAGAAAAATCATGAGTATCCAGCTTTTTGTTGCTTGAGGAACTCCATATTTCGCGTTGACTGGTACAATTTTTGGTCAGAAGAAGACACATTGTCGAAATGGCAGCACCAATCCGGAGACCAGCGTCCCGCCTTTCCGCTTCTGTTTCTATTGTATTATTTCTTGTAAAAATCACATTCAGAAATCAATGTTTTGTATAAAAAACTTGAGATAAATCATTGTGGATGCTTCTTCATCACAGTTGTATGATTCATACATTGTATGCCCACTTCGTTAGGCCATAGAAATCCCAACCGGTGTTCCCTCTAAGCTGAGTTTAGTGTGAGTGAGCTCACAGTTTTTTAGCCTCCGGCTCACACATTTTTGTCTTAGCTCAGGAAGGAGGGCTCCAGAGCTGACTAATTGATGCAGCAGCCAAAATCGCTCGCTCACTGCATCCTCTGTGGTGCTAGGATCAGCCCCCACTCCAGTGGGAAATCCAGAACCCAGTTATGAAACTCTTAAAGACAGAAAAAGAGCAGAGAGACTTTGGGTAGCCTCCAGGGGAGCTTGTTGTTCCCTGGGGTCTGAAAGAGCTCGTCTCCTGTTAGCTGCGTGCCAAATGAGATCACCTACACTAGATGCTTTCTTTTCCCTTCAGGTATCAGCAAACCTAAAACTGAATGAGAAGCAGGAAGTGAAGAAAGAGCTGGTGAGTTCATACACCACCCTCCGCTTTTTTAAAATCTAAGAGGCAGAGAGATTCAAGCCTCTCCCTGCATCCCCTTGCTCTGAATTTATGTAGAACTAAGAAAAATGAGACCTTTTGCTTTAATATTTGTTTCCTTCTCTCCCCACCCCTTGACTCACTAGGCTTTCCCACATTCTCATTTTTCTGGCTTGTGTGTTCCTGTTGCTTCCAGGCATTTTCTTCTGTTCCGCATGTCTTTTGCTCCCTCTGGTGGTCAATTTGATATTACGTCGCTCTATATCCGGCATAAAAACCTGCCATTTTAATCTGCCAGGGAGATATGCCAGACGTAAAGCAATGTAATAGCGAATCGACCACTAGAGGGTGCAAAATACATGTGGAGCAGGAAAAAAACGCATTAACCAACAGGAAAAGACAAGCAAGGGAAATGCAGGAAAGCCCACTGTTCTTAAAAAACCTGAAAGACACAAAGGCACTTCATTTCCTATTGTGCATAGTCACTGGCGCCAACAGATTTTCAACTCTTCAAGCTTTCTCCATTCAGAGACTTGAGAACTGCTTGGCTTGCAGCTGACCTCTAGCACAGGTCTTCTCAATCAGTTGCAGGAAGCTGATCTCTTTGAATCTGAATCACGAGTAGGCTTGAGGGGAGAAAGGAGTCGAAAGGAGTTAACAGGCCTGTAACATTTGACATCGGTGATCAGGGGAAACGATCGCAGAGTCTTTTGCTAATCTCTGTTGGGAACAGCAGAGGTGGGATTAGTTTGTGTATCAGACGGCCTATGCGGCCTTTCTCTTTCCCTCTCCCCCCTCCCTTTCTGCTGGGTCCAGGTAAACGAGATCTTGACGGCGCTGAGCCTTCTGGAATGTTCCTACACCCGCACCATCTCCCTCTCCGGGGGACAACGCAAACGCCTCGCCATCGCACTGGAACTGGTCAACAATCCCCCAGTCATGTTCTTTGACGAACCCACCAGGTAGGAGTCAGGCTTTCCAGTTCTCGCTGGCCTCGATCCGTGAACATTTGCAGAACCACCAGGGGATAGCCGGGCAAGATCTTGGGGGCCCAGGGGCGCTGGATAAGTCATGTGATTTGCATGTACATGATCTTTGGGTCGAGTCCGAGTGTTGTGAAAGTGAGAGCTCCTGGCAGCTCTGATCAGCGTTCCCTCTAAGCTGTGTTAGTGTGAGCTAGCTCACAGTTTTTTAGCCTCCGGTTCAGACATTTTTGTCTTAGCTCAGGAAGGAGGGCTCCAGAGCAAACTGATTTATACAGCAGCTTAATCGCTTGCTCACAACTTTAATGCCAGTAGAAGAAGAGAAGAAGAGATTGGATTTATAGTATACCCCACCTTTCACTACCCAAAAGAAGTCTCAGAGCGGCTTACAATCTCCTTTCCCCTCCCCTCCCCACAACAGACACCCTGTGACGTAGAAGAAGAAGAAGAGATTGGATTTATACCCCGCCCTTCACTACCCAAGGGAGTCTCAGAGCGGCTTACAAACTCCTTTCCCTTCCCCTCCCCACAACAGACAACCTATGAGGTCAGTGGGGCTGAGAGAGCTCAGACAGAAACTGCTCTTTTTCAAGAACAGCTCTGACAGGACTATGGCTTGCCCAAGGTCATCCAGCAGGTGCAAGTGGAGGAGTGGGGAACCAAATCCGGTTTTCCCAGATTAGAGTCTGCACACTTAACCACTATACAGTAGCCCATAAAGTAAAATTTTGGCGCACAAGACTCCACAGCTTAGGGGGAACGTTGGCCCCGATCAGTTCTCACAAGGATGTAGAGAAATTCAAGCCCTGTCTGCACATGACACTAAACGCACATCTATTCTGCATGTATCCTGCATCTGTTCTAAAGAAAGAGCCACGGCATGTTTACTTTGCAGCTGAGACCAGGGACCAGTACTTGTTTGTTGTGTTTTTCCTGGAACTTTTAAAAAATGTTAAATGTTTTTGATTGTTGAAATGTTTTAATGTGCGCCACCTCGGGAACCCTGACCGGGTGGAAAGGCAGCATAAAAATGTTTTAAATAAATAAACTATATTAATGTGGGGCTTGTATCAAATATTTTGCAGGACATGTGTCGATCGTAACATGAGAATTACTTGACATATGTGGGTTTTTTAAAAAAAAAAAAAAATCGAGTGTGCACTGAACACAAATTGTGGTGCATTCACTGTAATTTCGCTATTCTGGATCTAGTTTAGCTAACCAGGATATCGGTGTGAACCTTTGGAAAGGAGTTCATAGCAAGATCAGGCTTTGGCTTAGCAGGGCTCTTTTTGTAGCAGGAACTCCTTTGCATATTAGGAGACACCCCCCCTATTGTAGCCAATCCTCCAAGAGCTTACAGAGCTCTTCTTATAGGGGCTACTGTAAGCTCTTGGAGGATTGGCTACATTAGGGGTGTGTCACCTAATATGCAAAGAAGTTCCTGCTACAAAAAGAGCCCTGGAGGCAAATATCTCAGACCAATTCCCCACAAGCAGCTGTGCCGCCCTTGCTCTTCCGTTTGCCCCGGTTGCATTGGACAATCTCACAGTATTTTGAGATCGAGAAGACGTGGGGGAAATCAGGGGGAGATGCGGGTCAAAATGCAGCCGTGCAGCGAATAAGTGTAAAATTGTCCAATGCAACCGGGACAAACGGAAGAGCGAGGGCAGCACAGCTGCTTGCAAGGAATCGGTCTCTGTGTGATGCCGGAAGGTCAGAGGGGCAGATCTGGGAACTGCAAGCCCACGGGCGACCCAAAGCTTCTGTCTAGGAGCAGCCAAAGGTAAAATCCAAGAGTTGGAATGAGGCACAAGACCGGCCCAGAGGACCTGTTGGCTGGCCAGAGGAAACAAACAGGAAAAAGAACAGAATTGTGAAATGAGGTCTGATTCACACATGCTGGAGAATGAGCTGGCAGAGCCCTCAGGTGGTGGAACGGACTGTGCCTCCTTAAACTGCATTTTCCAGTTTGGTGTAGTGATTAAGTGTGTGGGCTCTAATCTGGGAGAGCTGGGTTTGATTCCCCCACTTCCTCCACTTGCAGCTGCTGGCGTGACCTTGGGTCAGTCACAAGTTCTTTCAGAGCTGTTCTCTGAAGAGCAGTTCTCTCAGAGCTCTCTCAGCCCCACCTACCTCTCACGGTGTCTGTTGTGGGGAGGGGAAGGGAAAGGAGTTTGTAAGCTGCTCTGAGACTCCGAGTGAAGGGCAGGGGGTATAAATCTGTTCTCTTCTTCATCATTAAAAAGATTCCCTGTCAATAGAAAACTAGCACCTCAGGGAGAAAGATCACTTGCTGTGCTGGATTTCTGCTTGCAAGAGTTTTGTAGGCAAAGGAGCGTTCCAAAATGCCACCCTCTCAAGGGGCACAATCCATTCTACCACCTCAGCACCGCCTTATTTATCTGAACGTGTGAGCCAGGCTTGAGAGCCGCAAACACCGAATAATCTCAGATGTGGTCCTGGGTTGTCCAAGGTCAGGTAGGAAATGGGGAGAGATCGGGGGTGGGAGAACAGGGGCTAAATGTAAGCAGAAGACACAGGCAAAGAAAAAGACCATTTCGTAGATCTCCTTCTGAGCCAAGGGCAGAGCTGAATTCGAGGCCCAGAAGTGCTGGCCCTGGAAACCTGGAGCCAGGCTTCACGTGGTTTGCAATAAAACAGGCTTTCTGACACGTTAAGTGGCCAAAAATAGGCATGGAAGGGCAGACTTGACCCCAGGCTAACAACAGAGTGGCCACTCAGTAACACAGAAGCCCCGTTTCAGCAGCAATCGGCCCACTGCCCGCGTTAAGATTCCAGCCGTTCTGTTCTGCTCGGGATGTGAACTCCTCCGCTCAGTTGGGGGGACCAAATTAGAGGGAAGCGTTGCTCTCCACCCTGGCCTTTTGCTCTCTGACGCCGGGCGTTTCTTCTCGCCGTCTTCTCGCAGCGGTCTGGACAGCTCCTCCTGCTTCCAGGTGGTCTCCCTCTTGAAGTCTCTGGCTCAAGGCGGCCGGACCATCATCTGCACCATCCACCAGCCCAGCGCGAAACTCTTTGAGAAGTTCGACAAGGTGAGACATTTAGTTATGCATGGGACAGAGCAGGTCGAGGGAAGAGCACTTTTCTCCCTTCCTCACGAGAGAAGAACTCGTGGGCACGCCATGAAATTGCTGATCTGTCGGGTGAGAACGGATAAAAGGAAGTCCTTCTTCACCCAAAGAGTGATTAACATGTGGAATTCACTGCCCCAGGAGGTGGCGGCGGCTACAAGCATGGACAGCTTCAAGAGGGAATTAGATAAGCATATGGAGCAGAGGTCCATCAGCGGCTATAAGGTATAGATAGGGACTCTCAGGCTTGGGCAAGTGATGCTCTATATTCTTGGTGCTTGGGAGGGTCAACAGTGGGAGGGCTTCTAGTGTCCTGGTCCCACTGCTGGACCTCCTGATGGCACCTGGTCTTTTTGGCCACTGTGTGACATGGAGAGTGTTGGCCTGGATGGGCCACTGGCCTGACCCAACATGGGCTTCTCTCATGTTCTGTTATGTTCTTATGAAACTGAGCGGCGCTGCCGGCCACTGAGAATCCTGTTCCTGGCCAGCATTGGGCCAGACATGCTCAGATGTCACGAGGCATCATCCATTTTCTATCAAGCATATATCTGTTCAACGATGAGGACTAGTGGCTTGCTGATCTCCATATGAAGGGAAGAACGTTGGGACTGGCAGGAAGCTAAATGCCACGACTGCTGCTGCTGCTACAGGCTCTGGAGTAGCCGCAGCCCCACCCACCCCCCTGGCTAACAGCATGCCCCCTAATTCCCTGTGCCAGCTCCACAAATCACGTGGCACAAGCCCAGAGGAGCTCACGCTGGCTGAGACCAGCTGCGGTACACACCTGCGATTCAGCCTGGAGGTTGGCAACCCGACCCAAATGACAAGGCAGGTCCTTGGCCATGGAACCCACAGTGAATCGACTGGGCTTTAAGCCACAAGACATTGGAGAGGGGCTCTGGCTCAGTGGTAGAGCGTCTGCTTGGCGTGCAGAAGGTCTTAGGTTCTATCCCCAGCCTCTGAAGTGAAAACAAGCAGGCAGCGGGTGATATGAAAGACCTCTGCCTGAGACCCTGGAGAGCAGCTGCCAGTCTGAGTAGACAATACTGCATTTGATGGACCAAGGGTCTGATTCAGGAGAAGGCAGCTTTGTGTGTGTATTGCTTCAGGGGGAGGGTCGTGGCTCAGTGGCAGAGCCTCTGCTTGGCATGCAGAAGGTCCCAGGTTCAATCCCCGGCATCTCCAGCTAAAAGGACCAGGCAGGAGGTGATGGAAAAGACCCCAGAGAGTCGCTGCCAGTCTGAGTAAATATTCACCTGGATGGACCAAGGGTCCGATTCAGTAGAAGGCAGGTTCATGTGTTCACCCTCTGTTGTTCTTTCCCTTGGTGGTCCTAGAGTTGCGTCCAGTGGGGGTCCAAAGCTCCATGTCTGGGAGCTTCGCGCGTGCAAGTGTGATGACGTCACCCGGAAGTGATGTCATCACACTGTCGAGGAATGCT
Organism: Gekko gecko; assembly: GCA_029375565.1. Classification (NCBI taxonomy): domain Eukaryota; kingdom Metazoa; phylum Chordata; class Lepidosauria; order Squamata; family Gekkonidae; genus Gekko; species Gekko gecko. The sequence goes on along the minus strand of JAPDNY010000013.1, from coordinate 71,805,787 downwards.
CTAGCGTTCGGCTTTAAAACTCTTATAGAGTTTTAATGCAAAGCGCTGGAGCATCCCCCCGACATCGTGCCCTGCGTGACGGCATCATCTCTGGGTGACGTCATCATGCCAGGCACGTCAGCCCGATTCTGGAACTTTGGGGGTGGGTTCCCCTGGAAGCCGGATCCAGGCCAGTGGGTTGGGGGCCTCCGGCGGCCCTAGGTGGTCCTCTTCCGTAAAGGACACGGGTTTCTATCCAAGTCCTCCAGGTCTAGACCTTAGAGGTGGATCTGCATGATAAGGCCTTGCGACCTCGATGCTGAGATGTTCTTTTCTTTCCCGCAGCTGTACATCCTGAGCCAGGGCCAGTGTATCTACAAGGGCGCCGTTCCCCACCTCATCCCCTACCTAAAAGGGGTGGGTTTGCATTGCCCCACCTACCACAACCCGGCTGATTTCAGTAAGTGACGGGCTCTGGTTTTACACGGCTGGACGAGAAAAGAATTGTGTACAGTTGCGGGCGATGGGGGGGGGGTTTCTACAGATGGCTTGTATTGCAAGCCACCTTGAACCAAGAGGGAATGTTTTAATAAACAAAAATAAAATGCATTTTGGGCCGGGTGGCTAAGTGGAACCGCCAGGTACAGGAGCAGTGTACCAGGTGCTGGGTACAGGAAGAAGGGGGGGCTGGGTCTTTCCAGCCCTGGTTGATGCAGGGGGGGATCCTGGAGCAGGTGGCCCTTGGCTTGACCCTGCAGGGAAATATTATTAACTGGAAACCCCTGCCCTAGGGACTGTTGAGGCACAGCTCTGTTTTAAAAGCTGATGTAGCCCCTCAACAGCAGGGAGGTGCCACGGCCCAGGGCAGAGCCTCTGCTTGGCATGCAGAAGATCTCAGATCTGGCACCCCCAGTTTAAAAAGGCACCAAGCAGTTTGTGGTGCAAAAGGCCTCTACCTGGAGAACCGCCGGCGGTCTTAGTAGGCAGCAATGTTCCCTCTAAGCTGAGTTAGTGTGAGCTAGCTTACAGTTTTTTAGTCTCCAGCTCATAGATTTTTGTCTTAGCTCAGGAAGGAGGGCTCCAGAGGAAACTATTTTATGCAGTAGCCAAATGGCTCGCTCACAACTTTAATGCAAAGTAGACCTTTTGCTCACAAGACTCCACAGCTTAGAGGGAGCTTTGCTAGACAGTACTGATCCTGATAGACCCAAGGGCCTGGTTCAGTAGAAGGCAGCTTCATAACGGGCCAGGGTGCGAGACATGACTCCCTCCCCGGGTTCAGACTCTCACCTCTTCAGCAGCACAGGCTTCCTTGGGCAGTGTTAGCCAATTTGGTGTAGTGGCTGGGTGCAAAGACTCTAATCTGGGAGGACTGGGTTTGATTCCCCACGCCTCCACGTGCAGCTGCTGGTGTGACCTTGGGTCGGTCACAAGTTCTCTCAGAGCTGTTCTCTCATGAGCAGTCCCCGAAAGAGCTTTCTCAGCCCCACCTACCTCACAGGGTCTGTTGTGGGGAGGGAAAGGGAAAGGCGATTGTAAGCTGCTCTGAGACTCCTTCAGGTAGTGAAGGGAGAGGTATAAATCCAATCTCCTCCTCCTCCTCCTTCTTCTTCTTTGGAGGTTTCCAAGCAGAGGCTAGATGGCCATCTGACAGCCACACGGATTTTGTGACTTTAGGCAGACCGTGAGAGAGGGAGGGCAGGAAGGGAAGAGCCGTGCTTGGCTCTCGTCATCCTTTCTTACATGCCCAGAGCAGGGCTATTTTGGGGCAGGAACGCACAGGAACGGAGTTCCGGCTGGCTCCCAAGTTGGCCACACCCAGCAGGAACTCATTAGCATAACAGGCCACACCCAACAGCAGAAACTCATTAGGATTGGCTACATGAGGGGGTGTGTGGCCTAACATGCAAAGGAGTTCCTGCTCCAAAAAAAGCCCTGGATTTTGACAACAAACAAGGTAAACAGAATAAGAAGCAAAAGGTGGGTGTGGCTGGATGACTACACTTCTGGTAACATGGGGGTGTGGCCTAATAGGCTAATGAGTTTCTGCTGGTAGGTGTGGCCTATCATGCTAATGAGTTCCTGCTGGGTTTTTTCCTGAAAAGGAGCCCTGGCCCAGAGTAATGCCAATTGCCATTTTGGGGTCAGGAAGGAATTTTCTTCCAAGCCAGATTGGATCCGGGAGGGTTTTTGCCTTCCCCTGGGCATGGAGCAGGGGTCACTGAAGTAGTAGGGGGGAGAGGTAGTTGTGAATTTCCTGCGTTGCGCGGGGGTTGGACTGGATGACCCTGGAGGTCCCTTCCAGCCCTCTGTTTCTAACCCACCCTCCTGGTCTGCCTGCTTCTTTGCAGTTATCGAAGTGGCTTCCGGGGAGTACGGGGACCTCAACTCAGTGCTTTTCCAAGCCGTCCAGAACGGGCTGTGCACCATGGCCGAGAAGAAGGACAGCCCCAACAAAACGGATGCCTCTTGTCCCGGGCACCGCGTGGCGGTGAGTGAGGCAGGGAGGGGGCGGGAGCGGTGGCTTGTTTTCCCAGTCTGAGAACCCCAAATCGCATGCAAACCATCAGCTCTTTGGCTCATCCTCAGGCGCCGCTACAGTTCAGGGTAGGGTTGCCAGCCTCCAGGTGGGGCCTGGAGATCTCCTGGAACGGCGACCAGCCTCTAGATGACAGGGATCACTTTCTCCGGAGGAGACTGCACCTTCAGAGGGCAGACGATATACCCTGCCGAGGTCCACCCCCCAAAAAGCCCCCTCGTATTCCACCCCTCCAAATCTCCAGGAATTTCCCAACCTGGAGCTGGCTATTTCAGGGCTACACCAAATGTGTGCTGGGGGAAGGGTCGCCAACAGGGGCGGGTTAAGGCTCCCGGGTGCCCTGACCAATCTGGGTGCCCCCTCCTTTCCAAACTGACCCAGCCCATTTTAGTTGTTGACCTGTCTGGCCAGCTATGCAACGCAGGTTTGCAGCAATACACATGATAACACAATAGACTGTACAAATGAAGCCAAGCTTTGGTTGCATAAAGTTCTACAGAAATGCAGTACAACATCTATTTTAATATTTCACAAGTTCAATGTATCAGAGTTCCAATATGCATGACCTGAAAGGCATTTTTTCTACATTTTTCCCACCCTTTCCCCAACTTTGTGATGCCCCCTTTGGCCCTGGTGCCCTAAACACCTGCTTAGTCTGCTTAAGGGTCGCCTCAGTCTGCTTAAGGGTCGCCTTAACCTGCCACTGGTCGCCACCTCCAGGTTGGGAAGTTGCTGAAGGTTTGGGGGTGAAGACCTGGGGAGTCCAGTTCCTGGGGTGTGGGAGGGACCTCAGCGGGGTATAATGCTATAAAGGCCACCCTCCAAAGCAGCCATTTTCTCCAGGGGAACTGAGCTCTGCAGTCTGGAGATGAGTTCTAGTGCCTGGAAACCTCGGGGCCTCACCAGGAGGTTATGGGAAAATATATGACGCTGTGTATAATAGATGTAGGCTTGAGGTCAATCTATTTTGTGCTTTTTATTTTTATTTTCTCAGTTTTTCTATACTGTTGCATGAATCTTGGTGTCAAGTATTACCAAGCATAGGTTCATCAAAATAATACATCGGAGTGCAGGTTTATGCAGTGTTCAAACATTCCAGCAGCACCTTGTCAGTTTCACAATCACTAGTTTTGTGAAACTGACAAGGTGCTGTTGGAATGTTTTTATGAAACTGACAAGGTGCCCTCCTGAATCTGTAGCCCAGGAATTCAGCTCAGGAATTCAGGTTTACTCTGGACCCTAACTAATCATTGTTAGCGAACTGTCATAAATTCAGACAATGGCACTAACCGCCCTTGTTGGTGGAAAGTACCATCCGGCTGTCCTATAGTTTAAATATTCTGGGAAAAGAAATTGAAAAATACACAAAATCACTGGTCGTAACATTTCATCATTAGCAGAAACTCTCCTTTAAACTTGAGATCAGATGTTAAAACTTCTTCTGCAATGAAAAAAACAATAGCAGTATTACTATATATGGCTAAAACAGCAATTGCTATTAAACATTAGATTTATGGCATACAAAACTTTGGAATTCATATATAATGGCTGAATTTGAAGAAATTCTACGACCTATAGAGGGAGAAAGATACGATAGTGGCTTCGACACCATATGGTTCCCAATATTAGAATATTTGCTTTCACAAGGACAAACACCCACTGTGACTGATAGCGATGCAACTTTGGCGATGTAGACTACAACTATTATACAATGTAGGGTTTTTAAAAATCACTGAAAGAAGTGGGGAGAATGTTGTGTGTTAATTCACGGATTAGAATTGTTGACGTGTAAACGAAATGGTATTCATACAGCACACTTAGCAAAAGCTATTATACGAAACGGTATTATATGCAATTCCCGTTGTGTGTATGCGTATGTATTTCTATGATGTGATGAAGAAATACGATTCACTACAGAATAGCAGTCTAAATATATTTTCATAATATAACATCATGGTTGTTTTCATTATCGTTTGCCACACCTCCACATGGTGACTGGAGATCTCTCACTGTTACAACGGATCTCCCGATTACAGAGATCAATTCCCAAGGAGCAAATGGCTACTCTACAGCATTGTACCCACCCAAAACCCACCCAAACTCTTTAGGCTCCACTCCCAAAATCTTGAGGTATTTCCCAACCTGGACCTTGTCAACCCTAACGCAATGTCTGATAGAATTTGAAATAAGAAGGCAATGTAAACGCTCTCTGAAGCGTGTTTCTAATAGTACGTTATATTTAAAAATTTGATAAAAATATTGGGGGTGGGGGGAGAAAGTGCCATCCAATCCAGTTTCAGCTGACTTACGGCAAGCAGGTAGGGTTTTCAAGGCCAGAGACAAACAGAAATGGTTTGCCATCGCCTGCCTCTGCACAGCGACCCTGGACTTCCTTGGTGGTCTCCCATCCATGTACTAACCAGGGCTGGCCCTGCTTCGCTTCAGCGGTCCGACGAGATCAGGTTAGCCTGGGCCATACAGGTCGGGGCAAACCACTGCGAGACTAATGAAGTCATTGTTTTATACAATCCTAGAATCACAGAGTTGGAAGGGTCCATAGAGACCATCTAGTCCAACCCCCTGCCCAATGCAGGACCGGCCTGAAGCATCTCTGACAAAGCATCATGTGTTTTTGCTCACGTTCCCCTCAGGATTTGGACCACATTGAGAGCCATACTTTTGCAACCAGCACCATGACCCAGTTCTGCATCCTCTTCAAGAGGACGTTCCTGTCCATTTTGCGGGACACGGTAAGTGCTGGAGAAGGGAGGGGAGGAAGGGCAGAGGCTTGGAGGGGTGTAGGAGGTGTTCTGGGGCCCACGCATGCAAGTGTCGGGAGAGAGGGCAGGGCTATAGCCTAAAAAGAGTTGTCAGAGTCAGCGTTCCCCCTAAGCTGAGTGAGTGTGAGCCAGCTCACAGTTTTTTAGCCTCCAGCTCACACATTTTTGTCTTAGTTCTGGAAGGACGGCTCCCGAGCAAACTCGTTAAGGCAATAGTCAAATCGCTCGCTCACAACTTTAAGGCCAGTAGCTCACAAAGCAGAATTGTTGCTTCCGAGTTCTAATGGCACCGGGCTAACCTGGACTCAGGGCCGGCCCCAGGTTTTTTTGCACACTAGGCGAGGCTACCTTGTGGCGCGCCCCCCAGGCGAGGCTACCTGGCTCTAAAGGGGGGAGGGGGTGCCCCACTGACCATTAGGAGACTCAGGCACCAGAAGCAGCAGCCTTTTCTTTTTCTTTTTTTTTTTGAACATTTTAAGTTTATTGAAGCTCAAGTTATACAGAAATAAAACATAGTGCACATACATACAGAATAATTGTCCTGAAAACTTTAGTTATAACAATATCATCTATGGTATCATGTTGAACATTAAGTTGCTTGTAACACACATCATATTAAACTTTAGCTTACTTGCAACACAGATGTAAGGATTTTATTTCATTTGTTCCTAAAAGTCATTCATTGTGCATGTTAGATGTTGTAATGATTGGTGTAGATTACCTCTAAATGATTTGCTACATGTTTATTAAGTACATTTTGAATGTGAGCTGAGAGATTCACGATCAAGCACAGAGTTAGTAGAGTGAGAGAAAAGGAAAGCTCAGTAGTTGAGATTGTCTCTATGAGAAGACTAGAGTGCGATATATAGGATTGCAGGGTTGGCAATTCTGTGTGAGGATGTAATCCTACAGCAGCCTTTTCCATGGGGCTTCAGGAGTGGGAATGAGCAGGACTCCAGCAACACCTTCTCGACTAACCAAATGTGAGGCACGGTAGCAGCTTCCATGAGCAGAGCTTTTGGCAGGGGCGGGGCGGCAGGCCACTGCAGCGCCCCTCCATTACGGGGGGCGCCCTAGGCTAAAGGCTAATTTTTTTCTATGGGCGGGCCAGCCCTGCTTCGACTATCCAGATCAGTTCCAGATGGGGAGAGACCTGGGTTTGGATCCCGATTCTGCTATGAAACTTGTTGGTTAAACTCAGTCCGCTCCAATGCTCCCTCTAAGCTGCGGAGTCTTGTGAGCAAAAAATCTACCTTGTGATCTACTGGTATTAAAGCTGTAAGTGTGTGATTTGGCTCTTGCCTAATTTAGTTCGCTCTGGAGCCATCCCTTCCTGAGCTAAGACAGAAATCTCTGAGCTGGAGGCTAAAAACCGGTGAGTTCGCTCACACTGACTCGGCTTAGAGGGAACACTGGTCCAGTCAGTCTCTCTCAGTTCAGTTTACCTCACAGGGTTGTTGGGAGGTTAAAACAGTGACTTACAGAGGATAGCAGTGGAGGTACACAGCCCTGAGTTCCTCCAGGGAAGAAGCAATGTTCCCTCTAAGCTGTGGAGTCTTGTGAGCAAAAATTCTACTTTGTGAGCTACTGGCATTAAAGATTTGAACGAGAGATTTGGCTGCTGAATACAATAGTTTGCTCTGGAGCCCTTCTTCCTGAGCGAAGACAAAAAAATTATGAGCCGGAGGCTAAAGAACTGTGAGCTAGCTCACACTAACTCAGCTTAGAGGGAACACTGGGAAGAGGAGGCTAGAAATGTACCCGAGAGATTGCATCCCGCAGTGGCCAGACAGGGCCCGGGAGGTGCTCCCTGTTCTTGTCTCAGAGGCAGTGAGCCTTCAGTTCAGGCCCTCCTCTGCCACAGACTTCTCACAGGATCTTGGTCAAGTCGCTCAGCCTCAGCTGTAACGCCGGAATATCGGTGAAAGCCCCACGCCGATTTCACGAGGTGTGCCATCCCAGGCGAGCCCGTGAGAGCTAAGTGCCCCGTCTTGCCTCACACAGGTGCTCACCCACCTGCGGTTCATGTCGCACATCTGCATCGGCGTGCTGATCGGCCTGCTCTACCTGCACATTGGCAACGATGCCGCCAAGGTCTTCAACAACACGGGCTTCCTCTTCTTCTCCATGCTCTTCGTCATGTTCGCCGCGCTGATGCCCACCGTCCTCACTTGTAAGCACCCCATCCGGCCCAGGGGTCGTTCTGGAGGAAAGCAATGAGAGGCTTAATGTGATTTGCTATGGTATTTTCACACCCACGCACACCCCCACGCACGGATGCGCCCCGGCATGACATGCATGCTCATAAGAACATAAGAGAAGCCAATGTTGATGGCCAATGGCCCATCTAGTCCTACACTCTGTCACACAGTGGCCAAAAATACCAACTGCCATCAGGAGGTCCAGCAGTGGGGCCAGGACACCAGAAGCCCTCCCACCGTTGCCCCCCACCCCAAGCACCAAGAATACAGAGCATCACTTGCCCCAGATCAAGAGTCCCTATCTATACCTTGTGACTAATAGCCCCTGATGGACTTCTGCTCCAGATGTTTATCTAATTCCCTCTTGAAACTGTCCATCCTTGTAGCTGCCACCACCTCCTGTGGCAGTGAATTCCATGTGTTAATCCCTCTTTGGGTGAAGAAGTCCCGCAGAGTGATCGTGGTCGGGGAAGGAGCCCTTGAGTTGCAGCTGATGCTCCCTCTAAGCTGTGGAGTCCTGTGAGCAAAAATCCCCCTTTGTGAGCGACTGGCATTAAAGTCACGAGCGAGCAATTTGGCTGCTGCATAAATTAGTTTGCTCTGGAATGGAGCCATCCCTGCCTGAGCTGAGACAAAGAGGTGTGAGCCGGAGGCTAAAAAAACTGTGAGCTAGCTCGCACTGACTCAGCTTAGAGGGAATACTGCTTACGGCGGCCCTTCATGGATTTTTCAAGATAAGAGACATTCAGAGGTGGTTTGCCATTGCCTGGCTCTGGTATTCCTTGGTGGTCTCCCATCCAAGTACTAACCAGGGCCGACCCTCCTTAGCTTTCAAGACCCAGTGAGACCAGGCTAGCCTGGGACATCCAGGTCAGCACTGTTGAGCTGCCAGGGACTTGATGGTGACCCCTTGTAGGGTTTCCAAGGCAAAGGATGGGCAGAGGTGGTTTGCCGTTGCCTGCCTCTGCGTCCCAACCCTGGTATTCCTTGGAGGTCTCCCATCCAAGTACTAGCCAGGGCTGACTCCCAGCCAAGTACTAACCAGAGATCTGACAAGATCAGGCTAGCCTGGCCCATATCCAGGTCAGGGCAAGAGACATTCAGAGGTCCTTTGCCATTGCCTGCCTCTGCGTCATGACCCTGGACTTCCTTGGCGGTCTCCCATCCAAGTACTAACCGGGGCTGACTCTGCTTAGCTTCTGAAATCTTGACAAGATCAGGGTAGTCTGGCCCATCCAGGTCTGTGCTCTCGAGCTGCAAGGGACTTAATAGTGGACATAAGAACATAAGAACATAAGAGAAGCCAATGTTGATGGCCAATGACCATCTAGTCCAACACTCTGTCACCCAGTGGCCAAAAATGCCAGGTGCCATCAGGAGGTCCAGCAGTGGGGCCGGGACACTAGAAGCCCTCCCACTGCTGCCCCCCGCAGCGCCAAGAATACAGAGCCTCACTTGCCCCAGACTGAGAGTTCCTATCTATCCCTTGTGGCTGATAGCCACTGATGGACCTCTGCTCCGTATGTTTATCCAATTCCCTCTTGAAACTGTCCATGCTTGTAACTGCCACCACCTCCTGTGGCAGTGAATTCCATGTGTTAATCACTCTTTGGGTGAAAGAGGACTTCCTTTTATCTGTTCACTTGTGGGGTTTTCAAGGCAAGAGAGGTCCAAAGGTGGCCGGCCATTGCCTGTGTAGCAACCCTAGACTTCCTCGGTGGTCTCCCATTCAAGGACTAACCAGGGCCGACCCTGCTTATCTTCCAAGATCTGAAGAGACTGAGCTACTCCGGGCCGTCCGGGGTCACGGCGAGCCCAGTTTCAAATGCTGCTCAAAGCAGAAGGTGGGGTGTTTGCTGGCCATCACACACCCCTTCTTGCTTCTTCTGGCTTGCAAATAAACCAGAAAGCAGGCCGACACTCAGCCAAGGCAGAAGATACCAAACAATATAAACGGTAACAGCCCAAGACAACTAATGAACCAGAAAGCAGGCTGACACTCAGCACTTTAGGATGAAATGAAATGCAGTTTTTCTAATGATCTAACAATGTTATTTCATAGTAGTAATTAACATGCCCGAGACAAGATTTGCCAGCAAAATGGATGAGGATACTTCCTAGTACTTGAAATCGTGGCATGGAATATCACGTGAAGACTCTGTGGACGGTAGGTTTTCATGGTGCTTCGGTGTGTTCGGATGAAGCTGTGAACGAAACGAAAGTCAACTCCGGGGAGTTTCGTCGACGCACTTTTTTCTGTACTTATGGTGTGCTTATGGAAAAAACGAGTATGCAAAAATGTGGATATGTTAATTACTATTCTGAAATAACATTGTTAAATCATTAGAGAAACTGCATTTCATTTCATCCTAAAGCGCTGAGTGTCAGCCTGCTTCCTGCTTTATTAGTTGTCTTGGCCTGTTACCATTTATATTGTTTGGTATCTTCTGGCTTGGCAGGCAACTGGCAACTGGGGCACAGTGGGGCAAAGGAGCTCGGGGCTTGTTGTCGGGGTGCCCAGGTTGACCCCAGCAGCTCTCTAGGGTCTTGGACAGAGAGGATTTTCCTAGCTTTGGTTTCTGAAATGCAGGGGGGAAAAGAACCTTGAGAGGAGGTCCCTGCTGTGTGTAATGCCTGCTGTCTGAAAAGCCAGGGGTTCTCCGCCTCCTCCTCCCCCTCCCTCTGTGCAGGGTACTTGTGCCATCTGCCGCTCATCCGCTCCGTCTTTCTCTCCCTGCAGTCCCCCTAGAGATGTCCGTGTTCCTTAGAGAGCACCTGAACTACTGGTACAGCTTGAAGGCCTATTTTCTAGCAAAGACCATGGCAGACGTACCTTTCCAGGTAAGCTCACTGGGTTCAGCTCTCCCTTTGCCCTCTTACTGTAAATCTTTGACCATCCCCAAATATAGAATATTGTTTTCCAAGGCAAGATTAAGTGTTCTGCCTCTCGGGGGAAGTAGGGCCTCCTTTTTTTCAGAACAACTTATTGTAATTCAGGTGATTTGGATACAGTTTGGCATTTTTTTCCCCACTGATTGCAGAAAATGCAATATGGCTCGTGACGGATGGATCTCATTGGACATTCAAAAACGGAGCCCTGCTACTAATCAGGAACTTGTAGCTAATCTCTTAGCTGATACTGATCCCAAATGTGACGCTGGGCAGTAGCAAAGTTTTTATCTGTGACCCTGGGCGGTATTAAATGAATTGACTCTGCCCTTTTAGGCAGTTAATATATATTTGGTAACTTAAATGGCTTAATTCTGTGAAATTGTAACTGCAGTTGTAATGTATTGTATGTAAGTATGTATGTATGTTGTACCTTATTTTATGTATTATACCCTGTCTATTTGCGTATGACTTAATGGGTCTATGAGCAATAAAAATGAATGGAAAATTGAATGGTTCAGCTCCCCACCCTCTAAGCTGAGTTAGTGTGAGCTAGCTCACAGTTTTTTAGCCTCCGGCTCGTGCATTTTTGCCTTCGCTCAGGAAGGAGGGCTCCAGAGAAAACTAGTTTATGCAGAAGCCCAATCGCTCGCTCACAACTTTAATGCCAGTAGTAGCTCACGAAGCAGAATTTTTGCTCACAAGTCTCTACAGCTTAGAGGGAACATTGCTCCCCACCCCACCCCACCCCTGGGGCTTCCATACACCGTGTCATGGTCCAGAGCGCAGGGAGAGGGAAGTCCAAGTTCAGTCCGGGGTCTGGAGCCAAGAAGGGTGAAGCAGGAGCTGAGAGTAAAAAGTCCGGAGTGTCAGTCAAAAGGAAGGTCATTCAGTCCAGGGTCAGAAGCCGGAGGAGGTTATCAGAAGCTGAGGGCAGTAGTTCAAAGCACAAACCAAGAGCAGGGTCAAAAGCCAGCAGCTGGCAGCAGGAACAAGGTCTTGGAACTAAGGGGTGGCGAGCAGCAAGGTGTCACGGAGTAATGACGAGTTTGTGTCCACAAACGGAGCCGGCTCAGCCTGAGGCTGAATAGCCCTCTTGCTGCTGTTTCCAATTAGTGCAGCCACACATCTGTTAAAACTCAGGACTGATGGCTCGCCTGTTTCGCAATCGAGCAGAGCGTCCTCTTGCTTCTAAGTCTTGTCGGAGTTTCTCCCGCATGCGAGCAACACTGGAGGCGAGTCAGGAGAGCTGCCTATCTGTGTCTGCTGCTCGACAGCCGTCTCTGAGCCAGGTGTCACTACAGGCTGTGCTGGTAAATTGCTGCTCTTTGCAGCTTTGGAGGGGCCAGCTATGGTTTCTGCCGGAGCTGGCAATGGCCCGTCCTCAGCACCCCTGACATACCACTCGTTCTAGCCTCCCTCAGCAGCCGCTCACGTTTCCTTTGCAATTCCCAACTGAGGAGGTGGGAGGAACCATTCACAGTTTGGAACATGGGAGGGGTACTGCTAATCCGCCTCCTCCGCCTTTCCGGCAGGTTATCTGCCCCATCGTCTACTGCAGCATCGTCTACTGGATGACGGGCCAGCCCCCTGAAGTCACCCGCTTCCTGCTCTTCTCTGCCCTGGCCACCTCCACCGCACTGGTGGCCCAGTCCCTGGGGCTTCTGATCGGAGCGGCTTCCACCTCCTTACAGGTGAGGCAGGCAGCGAGGTTGTCTGTTTCAGTGCTGCAGGGGTGCGGTTCCGTGAGAATATAACGTCTGCCTTGCTGAAATGTTTCAAAGTCCATCGCGTCCCGATTTCTGTCTCCTGCAGAGGACTGGGAATTTCACAAGCCCAGGCAGAAGGGGCCCCCACTTTGGGGTTGTGTCCCTCGTGAGAAAACACGACAGCGGCAAAAGAAACGGCCTCCCCCCACTGTTTCCTTTGAATGATTTGATTGGAGCCAGTTTGGTATCGTGGTTAAGAGCACGGATTCTAATCTGGGAGAACCGGGTTTGATTCCCCACTCCTCCACATGCAGCTGCTGGAGTGACCTTGGGTCAGTCACAAGTTCTCTCAGAGCTGTTCTCTCCAGGGCAGTCATCGAAAGAGCTCTCTCAGCTCTACCTGCCTCACAGAGTGTCTGTTGTGGGGAGGGGAAGGGAAAGGAGATGGGAAGCCGCTCTGAGACTCCAACTGAAGGGCAGGGTATAAATCCAATCTCTTCTTCTTCTTCAAATTGAATGACCCAAACAGTTCAATTAGAAACTTGAAATCTCGTGACGAACATAATATCATCTGCCTCCAGAAGAGAAATGAATATCCTGGTCTATTTAACCATGATTCTTAAATTGGACATGTGTTGCCAGAAAGTCAAACAAATTATATCTTGATGAAAAAGTCATCTTTATTTGAACCTGCTGCCCATTCACTTCAGTGGGTGTCCCTGAGTCCTAGTATTTTGAGAGGCGGGGGGAAAAAAGCTCTCTGAATCCAGTTCCTTTACATCGAGCATGATTTTATAAAATGTCTTGTCATCCCTTTTGCCTTAGCTTCCTTTCTTCTCGACGGAACCGTCCCAGGCCAATAGGAACAGTGCTCCAACCACTTGATCCTCTTGGATGCTAGCTTCTGTACTTTTTCCGGCTCTGCGTCCAGGTCTCAGGTTCAGTTCCCAGCATCGCCAGTTAAAAAGGACCAGGCAGGAGGTGATGCGAAGGACCTCGGCTTGAGACCCTGGAGAGTCATGAAGTGGGGCTGTAGCGCAGTGGCAGAGCATTTGCTTGGCATGCAGAAGGTCCCAGGTTCAATCCCCGGCATCTCCAGTTAAAAAGGACCAGGCAGGAGGTGATGCAAAAGACCTCTGCCTGAGACCCCAGAGATTCATGAAGTGGGGCTGTAGCTCAGTGGCAGAGCATCTGCTTGGCATGCAGAAGGTCCCAGGTTCAATCCCCGGCATCTCCAGTTAAAAAGGACCAGGCAGGAGGTGATGGGAAAGACCCCGGAGAGCCGCTGCCAGTCTGACTTGACAATACTGACCTTGATGCAGCAGTGGTCTGATTCCGTATAAGGGAGTTTCATGCGTTCCACTCTTGGAGCCTAATGGTTTCTCTGCCTTTCTCTCCCAGGTGGCCACTTTCGTGGGCCCTGTGACAGCCATCCCCGTCCTCCTGTTCTCTGGCTTCTTTGTCAGCTTCAAGACCATCCCCACCTACCTACAATGGAGTTCGTATGTCTCTTACGTCAGGTGGGGCTCCCGGATCTCACACACCGGTGCCCTTTGATGCTGTCCACGCATCTGGAGTGCCATCTAAATGTCAATGTGTTACAGGGTGCAGTTAGCTGCGAGGGAGCTATGTAATGTCGCTACATGATGTCGGTTGGTGCTCCTGTGTGGTTGGAGCATGGGAATGAAAGATGCGGGGCAGGGCCTTATCAGTGGTGGCTCCAAAACTGCGGGGTTTTGCTCTCAGGATGGTTTTCAGGTCAAATCCAGTTTTGGTTTCGAAGGCTTTGGGGAAAGGATCACTCAACAGTTTGCCATCATTTTATTCCAGTTTTCTCAGACTCTGCTGCTTTCAAGGCAATTTAAAAAATTTTGATTGTCATTAAGTGTAGAGAGGCGGCCAAAGATGTTTAAAATAAATAAATAATGGTTTTGATAACCTCCCAGGAGGGAATGTTAGTTGGGCCCAGTGTTCCCTCTAAGCAGAGGCGGTGTGAACTAGCTCACAGTTTTTTAGCCTCCGGCTCACACATTTTTGTCTTAGCTCAGGAAGGAGGGCTCCAGAGCAGATTAATTTATGCAGTGGCCGACATCGCTCGCTCACAACTTTATTGCCAGCTGCTCACAAAGTGGAATCTTTGCTCACAAGACCTCCACGGCTTAGAGGGAATCTTGGTTGGGCCCAATTTTTTTTGTGTGTGCATAGTGCTTACCCGGCTCTTGTGACCGCATTCCTCGTGTCCTGCACCAGGTACGGCTTTGAGGGCGTCATCCTCACCATCTACGCCTTGGAACGTGGACATCTGGAATGCAAGGTGGAAAACTGTCCCTACCAAGATCCTAACAAGATCCTGGAAGTCCTGGAGGTGGGAGAGGCCAAACTCTACGTAGACTTCATCGTCTTGGGTATCTTCTTTGTCATCCTGAGGCTCGCCGCCTACCTCATCCTCAAGTACAAGGTGAAGTCCGAAAGATAAAGGGGGCCTCCAGCGCGGCCCCAGCGCCCTTGGGTGGATCTTTATCAGCTGTGCCGTGGCCGCCTTCCAAAGGGACATGAACTCCGCGCGCCATGGACCAAAGAGGGAGGTATCGGGTAGCCGGTGACCGGCATCGGCTCAGTCGAGAAGGGTTAATGAGACGTCTCGGAACTGTTTTAACCTTTCCAAGCATTCTCTTCATTGCAAATATTTTTTCTTTTTTGTATTATTCTGGAATGTGTCAATCTCTCTTCCCGGAGCAATACCAATGAGAGGGGACTTGTCTTCGTTCACACGCCCCGCCCTCCCCGACCGGATCCCCGGGGACACGCCTGCCATAGTCTGGTTCCTGCTCCGCTACAGGGGCGGGGAGAAGCCGGAATCAATTGGGGCAGGATTTTTTTTTGGGGGGGGGGACACAGGCGGGCGGGCCTGGGGCCAAACGGAGAAGGGAGGCGTGACAGGCCAAGGGGGGGGATCTCTCTGCAAAGCACAGTTTTGTAGCGCCGTCGTTTCGTGCCGTTTTTGACTCGCTCGCTTGCTGACCTACCTGTAGCATGTGCATCAGTATTAAGAAGCCGGAAGACCTGCCGGGGTTGGTGGCACAAGGCTTTGGGTGTTTACCGTAACCGTAGGAACTGAGGATTTGGGGGGGGGCTGGTGGTGGTGGGGTTTGGTGTTTTCCCCTCGGCCCTCCCCAATCTCTTTCTTGTATTCTTCACAAGAAACCCAATGACAATTTTCGAGCAAGTATTCGCTAGAGCTGCGGACAGGTATAGAAATGGGGAACGGGACGGCCAGCTCAGAGGGCACTCTCTACGGCAGGGCTGCCTGTGGGTAAAATGGTGCCCGTCAACCATGGTTGGCCATTGGTGATTTGATTGGCGATGCAGATTTTTGAAAACATTGATCTGGCAGCGACTAACCCCCACAGTGCCAGGATCCCCACGGTGTGACTGAAGGCAAACCGCAGCAGCCATTTTGGGACTCGCTGGGCTTCCTGCGGCAGCCATTTTGTGGCGGCGCCCACCGTGCTGTGTCGGAATTTCAAGGTGCCCGCAGGCTCAAAAAGACTGGGAACCCCTGCTCTCCAGAGTTCGTAGCAGAGGCCAGACTCAAACCACACATTTGCTGATTTGACATTTGGGGCCTGGCTGAACGGGACTTCGGAAGATCTCCCACTGCATTTTTTAAACAGTTAACAAGCAGCGGTAGGGGTGGCAGGATGGAACCTTTTCCCTGCACAATTTTATTGATACAAATTAAGCCTCTCAGGGGCTACGGTGGCTCAGTGGTTAAGACGCTGAACTGCAAGACCGGAAGGTCTGTAGCTCGGCAGTTCGAGACCCGAGTGCTGCGTGACGGAGTGAGCTCCCGTCTCTGGCCCCAGCTCCTGCCAACCTAGCAGCTCAAAAGCAAGCAATTGCCAGTAGATAAATAGGTACCGCTTCAGTGGGAAGGGAACAGCATTCCGTGCACCTCAGCGTCTAGTCATGTCAGCCACATGACCACGGAAACGTCTTCAGACAGCGCTGGCTCTTCGGCTTGGGAACGGAGATGAGCACCGCCCCCTAGAGTCTACTTGTATTCCCCCTCCCCGTTGGTGTGAATAGCTGCTTGGGGGGGTCGGTGTCTATGGGAGGAAAGGGATAACAAAGGAAAGGATTACCTTATCCTCTCCTCTTTCCTGCACTGCGATCGAGATCCAAACCAGGGGCCTTTGCGGGACTGCTGTTGAACTCGGAAAAGCTCTGACCGCAAGTCTCCTGTGCCGCTCTTCTAGTGATGCTGGGGATACTGCCCCTAAAGCCTGGGAACGGGATCCTGGGAGTGTCTTGGCCCTCACGCCCCACCGTCTCTGAATGGTTTCCTAAGAACGGCATGCCTGCATCAGGGATCGAACAGGGTTTCTACATCCCGAGTTGCGTTTCAAAATCCTGCAGAAATTTGTTGGGCCAGAGCTGAAAGTCAGGGTAGAAGGCAGCATGCCACAATTCCGTTGGAGCTCCGGTTGTGGTTCGGGGCAGTGTTCCCTCTAAGCTGAGTTAGTGTGAGCTAGGCTGACAGTTTTTTAGTCTCCGGCTCACACATCTTTGCCTCATCCCAGGAAGGATGGCTTCCCCAGAGCAAACTAAATTTATGCAGCCGCCAAACTGCTCGCTCACAACTTTAATGCCAGCAGCTCGGAAGCAGAATTTTTCCTCGCGAGACTCCACCGCTTAGAGAGAATATTGGTTCTGGGCACAGAATTTGCTTTCAACTTTTTTTTAGAAAAAAAACGAGGGCGAGTTACCAGTCCATATTGGCCGCAAAGCTATGACTTGAAGCTATGTGGGCGATGCCGGCTGAACGTTCTGAAACAAGATGGTTGTTGGAGCAAATTCCCAGTGGGGGCATCAGTGTCTCATGGATCCTGGGTTGCCAACCTCCAGGTGGATGTCTCTTGGAATTACTACTGAGCGCCAGACTACAGGGACCAGCTCCCCTGGAGGAAATGGCAAGCTTTGGAGGGTGGTCTTCATGGCCTTGCATCCTCGTTGAGCTCCAGGGCTATTTTGGGGCAGGAACGCACAGGAACGGAGTTCCACCTGGCTCCCGAGTTGGCCATGCCCAGCAGGAACTCATTAGCATAACAGGCCATGCCCAACAGCAGAAACTCATTAGGATTGGCTACATGAGGGGTGTGTGGCCTAACATGCAAAGGAGTTCCTGCTCCAAAAAACGCCCTGGGTTTTGACAACAAACAGGGTAAACAGAATAAGAAGCAAAAGGTGGGTGTGGCTGGATGATCACACTTCTGGTAACGTGGGGCTGTGGCCTAATATGCTAATGAGCTGTACTGTCATGGGGTGTGGCCTATTATGCTAATGAGTTCCTGCTGGGCTTTTTCTACAAAAAACGCCCTGTTGAGCTCCATGGTCTCCCCAGGCTCCAGCCCCAAATTTCCAGGAATTTTCCCACCCGACAGTTGGCAACTCTGTGAGTGGAGCTCCTTGCAGCACCTGATGACCATCAGACTTGGGAAGGAGAAATTTTACAATATAGTACAAATTGCAGAATAAAGGGTGCAGATTGGCTCTAGTTGCAGAATGTGGGTTGTCTGGGTGCAGAATTTCCATTTGTGGCATTTAAGCAACACTGACCATGAGAGCAAACTTAGAGTCCAGTGGTACCTTGAAGACCAACCAAGGTTAATTCAAGGTAAGCTCAGACCTTGAATAAACCTCGGTTCGTCTTCAAGGTGCCGCTGGACTCTAAGTTTGTTCTACCGCTTTAGACCAACACGGTTGACCACCTGGAACACTGAGAAAGCAAATATGAGCATCTGCATTTGCTTCAAGTCTTTGAAAAACTCTTATGCACACAGCCTTAGCCTGTAATCTTAAGCATCCTTACCTGAGAGCACGCCCCATTGTTATGAGTGGTTCTTACTCTGAGTAAATGTGTACAGGATCAGGCTGATCAAATCTTTGGTGCCCCTGTAGGCTCGAAATGGAGGAAAGTTGTTTGGAAGAGAACCCGTAATGATGTAATGGGACGATCGGTACGCACATTTGTCCGTCTCTTTCTCAGCTCTGGCGAAACAGGGCTTGCGGGGGGTTTGTAGCACTTCAAAACCCTGCAAACTTGTTTGACCAACTCAACAGTGAGGAAGAGAGGTCGTTACTGTACAGATAATGACCAGACAGAGTTCGGCTGTGCTGTGTTCGGCCCTCTTAAAATTCTGCCTCTGATTGTATCAGAGGAAGTGTTAGTTTAGATCTGAAATATACCCCTTGGGTTTGCACAATCATGCCAGACTATGGCTGGAGTTCATCAGTGTTCCTTTCCTGAGATGTCGTTTTTAACCACGGAGACAATCAATGGCCAGCGTTCCCTCCAAGTTGAGTCCTGCTTTCCTGATTCCTGTTAAATCCTGCCTGTGTCCTTTTAGAATCAACAAAGTACCATGTAGTTTTGATTGTGCCAGTCCCCGCAATCGCTTTGTCTGGAGGGATGTGATCGCTGCTTCTATTTTACAGATGGAAGGACTGAAGCAGAGTGTGGCGTGTCTTAGGCCAGGCAATGGATTCACGGCAAAGGGAAAACTTGAACTCTGGTCCCTCTCTTCACCCCTCAAAAAAAACTCCAGTGGTATCTGAGGATTGCTTGTCCCTGTCTGTAGTCCAGACAAAAGTCTTTTCCTCATCCTCATTGACAGGCAGTTTGGTGTAGTTGTTAGGAGTGCAGACTCTAATCTGGGAGAACCGGGTTTGATTCCCCACTCCTCCACATGCAGCTGGTGGCGTGACCTTGGGTCAGTCACAACTACTTTCAGAGCTGTTCTCTCAGGAGCCGTTCTTGAGAGAGCTCTCTCAGCCCACCTACATCACAGGGTGTCTGTGGTGGGGAGGGGAAGCGAAAGGAGATTGTAAACTGTTCTGAGACTCCTTCGGGTAGTGAAGGATGGGGTATAAATCCAATCTCTTCCTCTTCGTCTTCTCTCCTTGCTTGTAAGTTCCTATTTTTTCAGGGGTGGGGGTGTTTCTGTTCTGCATATGTTTTCCTCCCTCTAGTGGTCAATTTGATATTACACTGCTTTACGTCCAGCATATCTCCCTGGAGTTTATATCTGCAGGGAGATATACTAGACATAAATCAGTGTAATATTGAACACTAGAGAGAGCAAAACATGCACAGAGCAGGAAAAAAACCCAGAAGAAATGGGAACGAACAAGTGAGGAAAATAAGAAATGTGGAAAAGCCCTACAAATTTGAATCTGAAATATTTCCTCTCTAGGATTTCTTCCCCCAAGGGTGTCTCAATTTCCTGCAACTGACAAGCAGTAATTCAATGGGAACCAGTTTACCTGATGAGTTTCAGCCTGCACAGAACTGTCAGGAACCCTGAAAAAAATCATCAGACCATTGCATAACAGAATACCCAGACAGTACAATGTTATGGGGAGGGAAGAAGCTTTGTTCCAGACTTCTGGGAATTTTTTTTCCTTTGCTTGCTATGGAACAACTGAGACAATCTTTTAATTTTATTATTTATTTATGTATTATTCATTCTACATGGGCCAATTACTGTTTCAAACGGAAGCGTCCAAGGAAGAGTCCCATGTGACTTGAAAGACTGTCCAGCTTCCCCCCCCCCTCCATTTATCATAATTTTCAAGCAGTGGATCGAAACAGAACTTGAGACCAAAGTTTACCCACCAAAAGAAACAATAATGACTAATAAGAGAAATGTAACAGTGACCTTCTGAGTTTTAATTTAGTAGACTGATGGGTCCTATAATGATAATCAACATTGTACCAAGAACGAAATATGTTTGAGGTTTACAAGATTAGGCATGGGATAGAGCAGGTAGAGAAAGAAGTACATTTTTCCCTTTCTCACAATACAAGACCTCGTGGGCACTCCATGAAATTGCTGAGCAGTCGGGTTAGAACAGATAAAAGGAAGTACTTCTCCACCCAAAGAGTGATTAACACATGGAATTCACTGCCACAGGAGGTGGTAGCAGCTACAAGCATGGACGGCTTCAAGAGGGAATTAGATAAACATCTGGAGCAGAAATCCATCAGTGGCTATCAGCCACAAGGTATAGATAGGAACTCTCAGTCTGGGGCAAGGGATGCTCTTTATTCTTGCTGCTGGGGGGGGGGCAACAATGGGAGGGCTTCTAGTGCCCTGGCCCCACTGGTGGACCTCCTGATGGCACCTGGTATTTTTGGCCACTGTGTGACGCAGAATGTTGGACTGGATGGGCCATTGGCCTGATCCATCATTGGCTTCACTTATTCTCTTATGTTCTTATGTAATCAGCATCTTCCCGAGAATATTATAAATTGTCAAAGATCTGAAAACACAAAGCCAGTCAGACTTGATTGTCTTGGCAATGTGTGTCTCTGACTTATGGCGAACCAGATTCCCATACATAGCCCCTCTCTTCCATGTTCTTGAACTCACTGATCTCAGATGGGTCCATTTCCTCCCCATATCCCATGCCTAAACTAAGGTCTTGGAAGGGACTGGCCCCATGGACACCCTGTGGTGCCATTTACAAATAAATAGCAGCAGGGCTCTTTTTGTAGCAGGAACTCCTTTGCATGTTAGGCGACACATCCCTAATGTAGCCAATCCTCCAAGAGCTTACAGAGCTCTTCTTACAGGGGCTACTGTAAGCTCTCGGAGGATTGGCTGCATTAGGGGGTGTGTCGCCTCATATGCAAAGGAGTTCCTGCTACAAAAAGAGCCCTGAATAGCAGGATCATTTTCACCTGCAGAGGAGTGAACACTTTGTTTAAGCACAGGACTGTTAGTTAGTCGGCTCCAATCCAAGCGTTGCCTCGCTGGTTGTGTGTGTGTGTGTTTTGTGCCATCAATGCTTGTGCTGAAAAAGAGAGCTCCCCGGCTGTTTCTCTTTCTTTGCAGTATTCGGAGGGTTGCCACCTTTGGGTTGGGAAATCCCTGGCGATTTGCGGGTGGAGCTTGTGGAGGGGAGGGACTTCAGTGGGGTACAATATCATCACTACTGTTTCCTCTAGGCGAACTGATCTCTGCCTTCTGGAGATCAACTGGGGCAGGGACGCTCTGTAGTCTTGGTGCTTGTGGGGCACCAGTGGGAGGGCTTCTGGAATTCTGGCCCGGCTGCCGAACCTCTAAATGGCATCCGGGTTTTGGCCACTGTGTGTTGGACTGGACAGGGCCGGCTCACTCACTAGGGCAGGGGAACTAGACATTCGCCTAGGGCGGGGCCATCATGGGGGCGCCAAACTGAGCCACCCCCCCGCCAAATGCTCTGATTGGATGGGCCATTGGCCTGATACAACATGGCTTCTCTTATGTTAGTATGTCTGGGGTAGTGATGCTTTATATTCTTGGGGCTTGGGAGGCAAGAATGGGAGGGCTTCCAGAATTCTGGCTCCACAGGTGGACCTCCTAATGGCCCCCTGGGTTTTGGCCACTGTGTGACACAGAGTGTTGGACTGGATGGGCCATTGGCCTGATCCAACATGGCTTCTCTTATGTTGGTATGTCTGGGGTAGGTATGCTTTATATTCTTGGGGCTTGGGAGGCAAGAATGGGAGGGCTTCCAGAATTCTGGCCCCACTGCTGGACCTCCTGATGGCACCTGGTCTTTTTGGCCACCGTGTGACACAGAGTGTTGGACTGGATGGGCCACTGGCCTGATCCAATGTGGCTTCTCTTAGGTTCTTATGATATCTCCAGGACCCACCTGGGAGTTGGGAACCCTAAATATTAGGCGGTAGGTGCTGCGGGGGTGACAACCGAACAGTTTCTGGCTCCTTCCCTTCGTTCTCTACCTCTTGTACTTGGGAAGATGCGAGTCGAGGCAAAGCCCCGGTCTGTACCTTCCACCTCACCTATGAGGGGGGGTTGACTCCTCTCCATCTGTAGCAATAACGACCCCCCCCCCACCGCCACCCCTTTTATATGTCGCCAGGCCAGGGAAAGTCAGGATGTCCATTCCTGCAAAGGTCTCCTTCATGAGAAAGGTCACGCAATGCCTAGGACTGTTTTTTGTGTTTATTCGGGAGGAGGAAGTCGACCAGAGAGAGCCTGAATCAGCATGTGCATGCGCCAGGCCAAGAATTCTCAAAGACTGGCACATCCAGGCCAGTCTTCTGGATCAGGGCAGGCTGTTTCATGATGCGCTTTAAGGACGTGGGAGAACTCTTGTGTGTGTGCAGAATGGATGGGGGGGGAGATCAACAGAAATGTTCAGCCAGCCCCATCTTCCCCCCAACTGTACTTTTAATCTGATCAGGCTGCTTTAAAAAAACCTGCATAAATTCTTATTTATAAAATAGATTTCAGAGAGGCTTTCTTTGCTAGCAGGTGTCTTGCGACCCGCTGGGGTATTTAGAAGGGTTTAATGCGGCGTCCGAAGGGCCGCTTCCTGGAACGGAACGGATTTTGTCTTTTGCTTTGTTGGACGGGACATTCCGCACCTGTTCTCCTAGCAGAGGGTGCGGATTTATTTCTTTATTTATTAATTCAACTTCTACCCTGCCCTCCACACCGAGGCAGGTTCAGGGCGGCTTACATAAAACCCAGTAAAAACAATATGCATCGCAGTTTAAAATACACAATAAAATACACAATATTGACATAGCTGGCTGGATGCGGGCACAAAAATGACTACCAAAGATGGCTGCGGCAGGAGGTGGAGTCAGCTACAAAATGGCCGCTGCAGCCGACCTTCAGCCGCAGGGCGACGGTCCTTGTGTGCCGTGGTGGCAGCTGCAGCCAAAGAACGTTTATAAAAATCTGTGCAGCCAATCAGACCTCCAATGGCTGATCAGAAGCCCTGCTGAGCAAATGCCCCACCTGGCCCCGCCCACTTTCTAAAGACACTTGGTGAGCACCAGGAACCCCTGTGCTAAGCTAACAACACATAAAGAAAGAAGAGGGGAGAAAATTCCAATCCAGAGCCGACTAGGTAACCAAAAATGACGGGGGAAATGGGGAGGGGACATGAATAGAGTTATCACTGTCTATTTTTTAAAAAATGTTGTCGAAGGTTTTCACGGCAGGAGTTCATTAGTTGCTGTAGATTTTCCAGGTCGTGTGGCCGTGGTCTTGGTATTGTAGGACCTGACGTTTCGCCAGTAGCTGTGACTGGCATCCTCGGAGGTATAACACAAAAAGATGGAGTACTCTCTGTGTCAAGGTGAGCAGAAAAATGGTAGGCGGGTAATTTATATCTACCCCGGAAGGTGGGGTAGGGCTGAGTCATTATCTTGTAGCATGTTCACAGCTTGGAGAACTCCTACAAGATAATGACTCAGCCCTACCCCACCTTCTGGGGTAGATATAAATTACCTGCCTTCCATTTCTCTTCTCACCTTGACACAGAGAGCACTCCATCTTTCTGTGTTATACCTCCGAGGATGCCAGTCACAGCTACTGGCAAAACATCAGGTCTTACAGTGCCAAGACCACGGCTGCACAACCCAGAAAAATCTACAGCAACTCATTTTAAAAAAGCTAAAATTATAATCCAGAAGCTTTAATCAAATTACAAATATTAGAATCCTGCATCACAGTACCATAATCGTTGGCAAGATATGTATCTATCTTCCCCTAGTGTAGAAAACCTTCCGGGTAAAATTGCAATTGCATGCACAGGGATGTCACACGGAGACATCATTCTTATGATGAGGTACATTCACAAATTGCATAAAATACATGGAAACCAAACCAAACAAAATGTGTTTCGGCCGTGAGGCCTTCCTCAGTGGTTTATATCTTCACAATACAGACCCTGTGCTTTTTTATCAAGCCTCTGTACGTAGGGGCTTTTCCCTCCCCCCCAACCTCCTAGCACACAGGAAAGGAAAATGACTGCAAGATGATTTCCCATTTTTAAGGCAGAAAGTGGTGGCAGCTACAAGCATGGGCAGCTTCAAGAGGGGATTGGAGAAACATAGAGAGCAAAGGTCCCTCAGTGGGTATTAGCCACAAGGTATAAATAGGAACTCCCAGTCTGGGGCAAGTGATGCTCTGTATTCTTGGTCCTTGGGTGGGGGGCAACAGTGGGAGGGCTTCTGGAGTTCTGGCCCCACTGGTAGACCTCCTGATGGCATCTGGGTTTTGGCCACTGTGTGACATAGGATGTTGGACTGGAGGGGCCATTGGCCTGATCCAGCAATGGCTTCACTTATGTTTTTATGTGTGAGGCAATGATGCTCGGTCTTGGTGCTTGGGGGGTAACAGTGGGAGGGCTTCTGGCGTTCTGGCCCCACTGGTGGACCTCCTGATGGCCTCTGGGTTTTCACTGTGTGACACAGAGTGTTGGACTGGAGGGGCCATTGGCCTGATCCAACAATGGCTTCTCTTATGTTCTTATGTGAGGGGCGATTATACTCAGTCTTGGTGCTTGAGGGGTAAAAGTGGGAGGGCTTCTGGCGTTCTGGCCCCACTGGTGGACCTCCTGATGGCACCTGGGTTTTGGCCACTGCACTGTGTGGCACAGAGTATTGGACTGGATGGGCCATTGACCTGATCCAACAATGGCTTCTCTTATGTTCTTATGTGAGGGACAATGATGCTCGGTCTTGGTGCTTGGGGGGTAACAGTGGGAGGGCTTCTGGAGTCCTGGCCCCACTGGTGGACCTCCTGATGGCACCTGGGTTTTGGCCACGGTGTCACACAGAGTGTTGGACTGGGTGGGCCACTGGCCTGGTCCAACATGGCTTTTGCTGTGTCCTTAAGGCAGCCGAACTGTTTGCTAACGCTCAGGTTGGGTCAGCGCTGCAGCATCCGCTCAGAGCAGATTGCTACTGATCCCATTGATGGCTTTGGAAACAAAGGTGGCAGAGAAGAGCAAGCCTGGGCTACACAGGAATCAATCCAAAGCCATTAGCACTTCGCCAGTTTCGAGTGCTCTTTCCTTTGCTGCACTTTGCAGAGCTGATGCAAAGGGTGTTGATACCCCTTCGGGGGTTCAGTTCCGTCCCAGCTTGATTGGGAGCCGGGGAGCCGGGGATGCAGGCCCAGGAGGGGACGGCTGTACCTTGCAGAAGGTGGGAAAATACCTTGAACTGGCCCTGCCTCTCGGAGACCAAGCGCGGGACCAAATAGTCTAGCAAGATGGCCAGTTTTAGGCAAGGGGGGATGGGAAACCTCTCTGATTGTGAGTACCGTTTTCAGGGTATTGGTGGCGGGACGGGAACTGAAAGGAGCTGCAAAGTCCGCACTGAGGATACCCACGATGCCACCCAAATCTGTGGTCGTTGTACTAAGGGGTATTAACTGTTAATCCAGATTCTGAGCATTTATGTCTGAGCAAGCCAAGGTTACACGGGGGCGGGCACCTGGAATTCAAGTCCTGCCCGCTTTCCTTGGTGGCTATTTTCAGAAGAAGTTGAATGTGGGCATAAATGCAGGAATTCCCTCCGAAGGTGCGGGTCTTGAGGTTGGATCATGTCCACTCCCCGGGGCGTGCAGAACTGGGAAGGCTGCACCAGCCGGGGAGGTACCGTTGGACTGCCAGCCTCCAGGTGGTGAACTTAGTGAGGAAAAAACTACCGGGATCAGATAACGAAATTTTGTTGGGGAAAATATATGTATCTTCTTTAATCCTCCAGTGAGTGACCAATCATTAAAGGCGTTTCCTTCGGAGTAAATTGGTCTCAGGTTCTTCTGACGGTACCGTGCTCGATAGACCGTTTCACTCAAGGTTTTCATCAGATGAGACCTTACAACCTTTCGTATTTTTCCTGCAACTTTTTTCCTGCTCCCTTTCTAACATACATCATTTTGTTGTACGAAGAGCAGCTTACACCCTGCCTTGTAAAAATCCTTTTACTTCAAACCAGGGCGCTTTTTTGGGGGTAGAAAAAGCCCAGCAGGAACTCATTAGCATAATAGGCCACACCCAACAGCAGAGACTCATTAGCATATTAGGCCACGTCCCTGACCACACAGCTCCCTCCCAGGATCAGCTTGGCTTCCCCAGGTGCCCCATGGCTTGTGAGGCGCCTGGGGAACCCAAGGTGGGGGGAGGCTTTAGGCATGGTCAACTCGGAAGCCAGTCGGAACGCCATTCCTGTGCGTTCCGGCCCCAAAGTAGCCCTGCTTCAAACCAATTTACTTCAAAGGAAACACCTTTAATGATTTGTCACTCACTGGATAATTAAAGAAGGTTTTTCCCAACAAGATTCCCGTTATCTGATCACGGTTGTTTTTCCTTGCTGAGTCCAGCCTGTCCCGCGATCTCTCGTCCTTGACTTCAACCTCCAGGTGATGGCTGGAGATCCTCCTGGGATTACAACTGATATCCAGGCGACAGAGGTCAGTTCACCTGGAGAAAAAGGCCACTTTGGAAGGCGGACTCTGAGGCATTATACCCCCTTGAAGTCCCCCGCCAAATCCCGTCCTCCTGAGACTCCACCCCCATAATCTTCAGGTATTTCCCAACCCGGGGCTGGCCACCCTATCTTTCATATCTCTAGATTTACCATCCAAGAATGGAGCAAGCTCAGGGGGCCCCCATCTCCCCCCTCCCCAAAGAGGCAATAAACCTTCGTGTTTTCCACTCTGCATAGAGCTTGATTGTAATTCTGTCTCCTGATGGTCCCCCTAGCGTCTTCCTTGCAGTCATAATCCTGGCACACCTCTGTGTAACAGTGGCATCTGGGAACAAGTGTCGATCGCTTCTGCTTCTCTTCTTCCTGTGCTCCCATCTGTGGCCCAGAGTGCAAGACGGATGACTCTGCACATAGTGCGTTTGAACGGCAGTTTCTAAAGCAACCCTGACACCCAGAATCTGCCGCCCGACTCCTCCACGGCAAGAGCTCTCAGCCACCCTTCTCCCAGTTGCCAGCCAAAGACAGAACCAATCCCGTCAACTCGAATCCTGAGTGCCACGACAGCTTTTGAATGTGTCAGACGGGGTGCGCTGGTCTGCCGAGTTTAATTTTAATGTCGCTGCATTAGGCCAAAGGGCTCCCACCCAGCCCCCTTTCTGGATTTTCTTTCGAAAACAGAAAACCATAATATAGAAGAAGCCAGTTGCTGGTAAATGTGTGTTTCACACAAAGTGGGGAAGGAGAGACCTGGGACCCATTTGGAGGATTCGGAAGAAAGCAGTCGGGTCGAGAATCTCTCAACTGCCTGGCCCTGATGGTGGGGTCTAGATTTGAGGCTGGGATCTCAGTGATAGTTGGTGGTCTGGCTTGGTTTGTACGGTTTGTTTCAGTGTTACGCCGAGGTCTTCGATGTACTGTTGGATTTCACATATTAATAAAACCTATATTTATACTGTAAAATTCTCTGTCCTTTTTGCGTCTTCCTGTGGCAGTCAGGTGAGGGTATCTGGGCTTTTCTGCATTCCCATTTCTCTTGCTTATAAGTTTCTGTTTCTTCAGGGGAAGGGGGGGGGTTCTCTTTTGAACGTGTCCTGCTCCCTCTAGTGGCTGATACAATATTACATCAGCGTATGCCAGGCATAAAAACCTGCTGTTTAAATCTGCAGGGAGATATACCAGAAGCAAACTGATGTAATATCAAACCAACCACCAGAGGGAGCAAAACACATGCAGAACAGGAAACAAATCCTGATGCAACAGGAATTTACAAGCGAGGAAAATGAGAATGCAGGAAAGCCCTCTGTCTGGGAAGGATGTTGGTTCCTATGTATGATTGGCACCTTAGTGATAGAAGGTTCTGGATGGAGACCTTGACAGGGTCAGGTTTTTCATAAAGAGATTACTGGAGACACGTGGCGTTTTTGTGTTGTTTTACAGATGTACAGGATAAGCGGTGGGGATGCAGGCAGGGAGCAGACAGGCACCAAGAGAGATGAAAAAAGCTATATGCATCTTGGCCACCAGGCAATGCTCCCTCTAAGCTGGGGAATCTGGTGAGCAAAAATCCTACTTTGTGAGCTGCTGGCATTAAAGTTGTGGGCGAGCGATTTGGCTGCTGCAAAATAAATGAGTTTGCTCTGGAGCCCTCCTTCCCGAGCTAAGACAAAAATGTGTGAGCTGGAGGCTAAAAAAACGGTGTGCTAGCTCACGCTAACTCAGCTTAGAGGGAACATTGCCACCAGCTGAAGAGAGGATCTTTTCTTACTAGTATTCTGTTTAGTCCCCCAAAATTCCAGCCTCCAGTCATCTGGGTGCATCGGCCATAGTGCCTACAAAGCTGTAACGCAAAACATACATTCATCAATTCTATCTGTCTGTCAGTCTGCCTTCCTGAATTTATACCCATCTTTCACCCCACAGGGATCTGTAGCGGCTTCCATCATTCTTCTGTCTTCCATTTTATCCTCATGACAACCCCGTGAGGTAGATTAGGCAAAGAGGGTGTGTCTGGCCCAAGGTCTCCCAGTGATTATCCCCGGCAGACAGGGGATTTGAACCTGGCCTGCCATATCCTAGCCTAACACTTTAACCACAGCACTACACTGAATCTTTATGCAAAGTTTTATTATGTGTCTTGGAGTATTTTTCAAGGGAAAGGTGACCTGTAAGAGTCAAATGAATTCAAATGAGCATGAATTATAGACACTTACCTTTTGTGAAGGAGACAGAGTGTCCCAGTCGCTGGAAGTTCCTGGGGAATAGAGGTGTCTCTAGCAACATAAAAACTGGTCGTCTCTGGATGACAATACATAATCTCAGGCACAAATTTGGATCCAGGATACTCAAGTGCCAGGGTATGTGTTAGAATACGGTCAAAACCAGGTCAACAGTTTAGTGTAGTGGTTAAGTGCGCAGACTCTAATCTGGGAGAACCAGGTTTGATTCCCTGCTCCTCCACTTGCAGCTGCTGGATGACCTTGGGCAAGCCATAGTTCTGTCAGAGCTGTTCTCTCAAGGACAGTCCTGGAAAGAGCTCTCTCAGCCCCACCTACCTCACAGGGTATCTGTTGTGGGGAGGGGGAAGGAAAGGAGTTTGTAAGCCGCTCTGAGACTCCAATTGAAGGGCAGGGTATAAATCCAATCTCCTCCTCCTCCTCCTCCTCCTCCTCCTCCTCCTCCTCCTCTTCTTCTCCTTCTCCTTCTCCTTCTCCTTCTCCTTCTCCTTCTCCTTCTTCTCCTCCTCCTCCTCCTCCTCCTCCTCCTCCTTCTTCTTCTTGGGTCCTAGGGGATAGCCCTTAGTTCTGCTATCAGATAGCATCACAACCACTTTAAATGAGAAGAATCCGGGATTCATTTCCTCGTCTAATCTACCAGGCAAGAGGCAGTGTGGTGTAGTGGTCTGACTAGGATCTGGGAGTCCCAGGTTCGAGTGAATCCCCACACTGCCTTGAAAACTTGCTGGGGGATCGTGAGCCAACCGCTCTCTCTCAGAGTAGCCGACCTGGCAGGTTTGTTGTGAGGCTAAGATGGGGAAGAGAGAACGATGTAAACTGCCCTTGGCTCCTTGGGGGAAAGGCGACGTAAAAGACATCCTAGCCAGGTCCCTTTTGGGATGAGAGTCGCGAGGTCGTTGCTCTTGGCAAACCCATTCAGGTGGCGTTCAGTACTTTGGACCGGAAGGACGATGCGGAGGTTCTCCTTTCCTGCAGGTGGCAAATACCACCGGGAAGTAAACCAGTTTTAACTGTGGCCCAAACCAGGACGGCTGCAAGGAGATCATTTCCAAAGGTCTGGATGTGATTATGCAATTCATCATGGTGCAAACTCTGGCTACGTGTGTGGGTGGGGTGGGGTGCCGGGCTGGGCTTTCACAAACAATGGCTGCATCTCTGTGACGGTGGGCACAGAAGGTTCTTCACAGCTTGCATGTAGGGTTCCCAAACTCCAGGCTGGGCCTGGAGACAGTGTTCCCTCCAAGCTGAGTGAGTGTGAGTCAGCTCACAGTTTTTTAGCCTCCGGCTCACACATTTTTGTCTCAGCTCAGGAAGGAGGGCTCCAGAGCAAACAAAATTTATGTAGTAGCCAAATTGCTCGCTCACAACTTTAACGCCAGGAGCTCACAAAGCAAGAAAGTTCGCTCACAGGACTTCCACAGCTTAGAGGGAGCATTGCCCAGAGATCTCCCAGAATTGCAACTGATCTCCGAACTACAGAGCTCCATTCCCCTGGAGAAACCGGCTGCTTTGGAGGGTGGACTCTGTGGCATTATATTCTGCTGAGATCGCTTGGTTCCCCAAGCCCTGCCCTCCCCAAGCTCCACCCCCCAAAATCTCTTGAAATTTCCCAACCCGCAGTCCCCTGG
Source organism: Gekko gecko (assembly GCA_029375565.1). Lineage (NCBI taxonomy): Eukaryota > Metazoa > Chordata > Lepidosauria > Squamata > Gekkonidae > Gekko > Gekko gecko. The sequence goes on along the minus strand of JAPDNY010000013.1, from coordinate 71,775,523 downwards.
GTTCCTCTTCTCAGCCAGCACTGAACTTCTCTCTGTCTGCACTCAGGGGACTGCAGATGGAGGCAACACCCGTAATCCTTAAGGATGGCACCTCCATAGTCAGAGGCAGTCTACCACTTAGAACTAGATGCCAAGGGCAAACTGCACGGGGTGCCTGTTGAACAAATTTTGAGCCCAGCGGCACCTTTAAGACCAGCCAAGGTTTATTCAAGGTAAGAGCTTTTGTGTGCAAGGCACACTTTTTCAAATACCTGTTGCGCTCAGATCTTGCGTATGTCCTTCCTGGGAGGTTCTAGCTGGGAACTGCAGGAAACGAAACACTGGCCTAGAATGAACCTGTGCTAAAAGTGGAAACAAACTGGGCGGGGGGGGAAGGAGGGGAGAAACTTCCAACCAGTGTTCCCTCTCAGCTGAGTTAGTGTGAGCTAGCTCACAGTTTTTTAGACTCCGGCTCACAGATTTTTGTCTTAGCCCAGGGAGGACGACTCCAGAGCAAACTGATTTATGCAGCAGCCGACTCGCTTGCTCACAACTTTAATGCCAGGAGCTCATGAAATAGAACTCCGGCTCACAAGACTTCACAGAGGGAGCGTTGCTTCCAACCCAGAACAGACTAGGTCACTAGAAAGGTTGAAGAAAGGGGGAAAAAACCCTATGTGTAGAATGATCACTGTCAGTTTAAAAGGCATCTGAAGAAGGGAGCAATGGCTCACAACATTTTGTTCGCTTTTAAGGTGGTCCTCGATTCTTGCTCTTTTTCACTGCTAACACATGGCTACCAGTGTTCCCTCTAAGCTGAGTTAGCGTGAGCTAGCTCACAGTTTATTAGCCTCCAGCTCAGACATTTTTGTCTTAGCTCAGGAAGGACGGCTCCAGAGCAAACTAATTTATGCAGCAGCCGAATCGCTCGCTCACAACTTTAATGCCAGCAGCGCACAGAGTAGAATTTTTGCTCACAAGACTCCATAGCTTAGAGGGACCATTGACGGCTGCCCATCTTGATCTGTCTCCGGGGACCCAAACTGGCACACGTCGTTCTCTGTTTTATCCTCACAACACCCCTGTGAGGTAGGTTAGGCTAACAGCGGGTGCCTATCCCAAGGTCACCCAGCAAGCTTTTGTGGCAAAGTGGGGATTCGAACTCAAGTCTCCCAGATCATAGTCCAGCACTAACTGTTACACCACCCCGTTTCTTTAAAAGTGGAGCGGGGCCTCAGACCTCTGTGGCAGTCAGAACCTCTCCCATAAACCTTGCCCCAGACCAATGCTCCCTCCAAGCTGTGGGGTCTCGTGAGCAAAAATGCTACTTTGTGAGCTCCTGGCATTAAAGTTGTGAGTGAGCAATTTGGCCACTGCATAATTTAGTTTGCCCTGGAGTCATCCCATCCTGAGCTAAGACAAAAATGTGTGAGCTGCAGGCTAAAAAATTGTGAGCTAGCTCACATTAACTCAGCTTAGAGGGAACACTGCCTCTGTGAGAAGGAGAAAGTGGCTGTGGTGAGGAAAAGGGCACTCTGTCTATGTTCAGAGGCACTTCAGCAATGCGTTCAACATCCCAAGGCCTTGGCTTAAATTGCATCCCAGGACTACCTGTAATGGATACAGGGAGAGAGAGTTATCAGTTTTCTTTCCAGGCAATGCCTTTAGCAGCTGCAGGACAGGCAGAAATCCAACAGGTGCATGCTCCCTTGAATGCAGACCCATCGATGCTGAAAGCGACACCTGTCCCAGCTTCTTGGCCTACCGCACAGCAGCCCCTTCCGACCTCTGTTCCTACAGGTAGCTTGCCTTCCAAAGCTGGAAGCCCTTAGAAAAGAGGTTTGCCTCCGGAGAAAGCTCAGAATGATTTCTTAGTCCCTTCAGTGGCCTGACCAAAAAAACAACCCCAAACCCGTCTAGGAGCCTCAAAATCTTGCATCCTTCTCCGCCCAGGGAAAATTGCTTCATCCGAGAGGCTTGCTTAAATGTGATGAGTCAAGTTCCAGTCTACTGGTTCTCTCTTCCCCCTTTTCCCTGGCAGGGATCCCGCCTCTTAACCTCAGCAGGACAGGCAGCAATCCAACTGGTGTAGTACTGCTGACCTCCACGCATTGCATTTGCTGCAACTTGGAAGCTGAACCCAGCAGGACCGCAGTTGAGCATTGGTGCATGCCAGAATAGCTATCTGCCCTGCGAGAACTCCCAGCCCTGTGTCCTCTCAGACGCTCGGAGAGCTTTTTTCTTCCCCGCCCTCTCTGTCTGTTTTTTTTTTTTTTCCCCTTTTTGGAAGCTCTGCCAGCGGTGTGAGCCAGTAGTGGTAGGGCTGGTGGGAAGGGCCAACCGTTGCAGGAAGTTACGGTTGCAAAGAGGCTGACAGAAGGACGGGGAAGCCTCTGCCGGGGCAGAAGCGAACCGCCGAAGAGGGCAAGGAGAAGAAGAGAGCAAAGAGAGCGAAAATCAATAAAGCAGACAGCTGGAGAGAATCGCAAATGGAGCCGAGGGCCCCGGACTGTCAACTGTCAGCTGGGAGGAATCTTCTCTGGAGGTAAACTCTGGGGGTGTAACAAGGGCCCTTCTACTTAGGTTTGGCCCCCAGGTTCGGGGTGTGTATGTGTGGGGTGGATTCTCAGGTTTCAACGCTACCCTGTGCTCTCCACAGCGGGCTGGGAATCTCTGGTTTTGTTTTTATCAAGCGCTGGGTGACTTCGCGCAGACAAACTATGAATGGAAATGTGCACAGGTTCTCGAGTCGGCTGGCGGGCGGCTGAAAGAGCAGAAGACACGTTGGAGCCCTCTCAGCGGTGGCTGTTTTTCTTAGGACACTTCCTCGGCATGTTATAACTTATCCGTAGCAAGTTTGGCCCGGCGACTCGAGAGGGATTATAAGATTACAGCAGATTTTTTTTTTTAAAGGCCCTGCATCGCTTCTTCCACCGCCATCTGTCAAACTGGAGCATTTTGGCTTTTTTTGAAATCGTTTTATTATTATTCCTTTGGTATCCCTCGATAAGGAAGTTGCTTCTAGCAGTCCCCACCAGGTATAATTTCAACCGCGTCGGGAAATCAAAGTGTGTTCTTCTCTTTCATTCACTGGTGCATGTAAATGTCTCTATTTCCACGCTTTCTAGAGGTGTGGTCAGATAGGCACCGTCCGTCTGTCTGTCTAAACAAAGTTTGAGTCCACTGGGCACTTTTAAGACTAACAACATTTTTTTCAAGGTATAAGCTTTTGTGTGCCTTCACACGAAAGCTTATTCCTTGAATAAAACCTTGTTGGTCTTAAAAGGTGCCCCTGGACTGAAACTTTGTTCTTCTGGCTCAGACCAACTTGGCTACCCACCAGTGTTCCCTCTAAGCTGAGCTAGCTCACAGTTTTTTAGCCTCCAACGCACACATTTTTGCCTTAGCTCAGGAAGGGATGGCGCCAGAGCAGTGTTCCCCCTAAGCTGAGTTTGTGTGAGCTAGCTCACAGGTTTTTTAGCCTCCGGCTCACACATTTTTGTCTTAGCTCAGGAAGGAGGGCTCCAGAGCTCCCTCTAAGCTGAGTTAGTGCGAGGCAGCTCACCATTTTTTAGCCTCTGGCTCATATATTTTTGTCTTAGCTCAGGAAGGAGGGCTCCCCAGAGCAAAGTAATTTATGCAGCAGCCAAATCGCTCAGCTCACAGCTTTAATGCTGGTAGCTCACGAAGTAGAATTTTTGCTCACAAGACTCCACAGTTTAGAGGGAACATGGCTATCCACCTGAATGAATCGATTGATCTTTCTATCTATCTGTCTGTCTATCTATCTATCCACCCATCCATCCATCCACCCATCCACCCATCCACCCATCCATCCATCCATCCATCCATCCATCCATCCAGTGGGGATTCAAAGCGGCTCCAACCATTTCCCCCTCCTCCCTTTTATCCTCACGACAGTCCTGTGAGGCCGGGGCCTAGACTTCCAAATTTCCCAGCAGGGGGCACAGGGATGAACCCGGTCCAGGCCCATACTTACCTATATTAAATTATTTCAATATGAAATTATATTTCCAGAAACCGAATGCCATCAGCAGTTAATCGTGCAGTTTAGAACTATAATTTTTTTCCACTCGTAATATTCCGAATCTCCGCGAAAGAGGGCTCTGTAAGAGGAGAGGAAAGACGGCACGAACTCCTTCGCCGAGACCATTTTGAGTAGATGTTTCGTTTGTGTCTGAAAGGAAGTTCTCCCTCCCACCCCTCTTTTCCTCACAGCTTAGGCTGTGTGTGTAAGTGGTTTGAGGTCACATATGTAGCTAAGTGTGGATTTGAACTCCGGTCTTCCCAATCTTGGACCAACACTCTAACAACTGCACCGCTCACATATCGGATACTCCAGATGCTACCTGGCAGTCAGGGGAGGCATTTCCCTTGCTGAGAAACCCCAGAGGGTCTAACAACCTGAAATCCGGGAGGGCTTGAACCCTGCTGCCCTCCGTAGTTCATGCCCCTGCTGTGAGGTAGCTGTATAGACCTACGGTGCAAAGGAGGCTGCACCGTAGGTCTATACAGGGACGGTACAATATTGAAAAAGCCAGAGAAGGGATCACAGTGTGCAGATTCATGCCAACAAACCAAGAACCACTGGAATAAAATTAACAATGACATATTTAATAATTCTATCAGCATCAATTTGTGAAGCCATTAATCTTATAAAATAGTGAGAAAATTCTGACATTAACAAAGCAAAGTCCGACATCATCGTATCCTCAATGAGCACAACGGTTTTTCTGCACTCATTTCACCCAATCTTCCTCATGAGTATTCCTATAAAGTTGGAAGGTGTCAACCTCTTGATTCAGCTTACTTTCTTTTTTAAAAAGTATAGGTTCTTCTTGTTTTCTTCTTTATTCAATCTCTCCTAGAAAAAGCATAGTTATAAGCAGGGCTTTTTTTGTAGAAAAAGCCCAGCAGGAACTCATTAGCATAATAGGCCACACCCAACAGCAGGAACTCATTAGCATATTAGGCCACACCCCCATGTTACCAGAAGTGTGGTCATCCAGCCACACCCACCTTTTGTTTCTTATTCTGTTTACCTTGTTTGTTGTCAAAACCTAGGGCTTTTTTGTAGCAGGAACTCCTTTGCATGTTAGGCCACACACCCCTCATGTAGCCAATCCTAATGAGGGTGTGGCCTATTATGCTAATGAGATCCTGCTGGGCGTGGCCAACTTGGGAGCCAGCCAGAACTCCATTCCTGTGGGTTCCTGCCCAAAAATAGCCCTGGTTATAAGGAGTGGGAAAAGACATGAAGCTGAATGGAATAGTATTTGTTATAATTTTTAGCTAGAATAGTTTTAAGCTTACTTTCAGTTCCACTGCAAGTACTTGAATAGGAGGCAAGCCAATTACAAAATTTCTAGTTGTAGCAACCAGTCCAAAATGTTTATGTGGCAACAGGCCTACTTTAAAATTGGCTGGCATTTGCTTTCTGTCTCACGTTGTTGGCTAGTAGCTCGCTATTAGGGAGTAGCACTTCAATATTCTTATCTATCTGAGAAGTGGAGAGCGTTGTCAATCTATCATTAAAAGAAGGCCTTCAGTCAGATAGATAAGAATACTGAAATGCTACTCCCTAATAGCGAGCTACTAGCCTGTTGCCACATAAAAATTTTGGACTGGTTGCTACAACTAGAAATTTTTGTAATTGGCTTGCTCCTATTCAAGTATTTGCAGTGGAACTGCAGGGCTATTTTTGGGCAGGAACGCACAGGAATGGCGTTCTGGCTGGCTCCAGAATTGGCCATGCCCAGCAGGACTCATTAGCATAATAGGCCACACCCAACAGCAGAAACTCATTAGGATTGGCTATATTAGGGGTGTGTGGCCTAACATGCAAAGGAGTTCCTGCTCCAAAAAAGCCCTGGGTTTTGACAACAAAGAAAGTAAATAGAAGGTGGGTGTGGCTGAATGACCACACTTCTGGTAACCTGAGGATGTGGCCTAATATACCAATGAGCTGTGCTGTCAGGGGTGTGGCCTAATACGCTAATAAGTTCCTGCTGTTGGGTGTGGCCTATTATGCCAATGAGTTCCTGCTGGGCTTTTTCTACCAAAAAAGCCCTCTTAGAACTATGCTTTTTCTGAGGGAGATTGAATAAAGAAGAAAACAAATAAGAAGCTGTTCTGTTTTTAAAAGAAAGTAAGTTGAATCAAGAGGTTCACACCTTCCAACTTTATAGGACTACTCATGAGGAAGACTGGTGAAAAAAACGGTGTGCTCATCGAGGATATGATGATGTTGGACTTTGCTTTGTTAATGTCAGAATTTTCTAACTATTTTGTAAGATGAATAGCTTCACAAATTGATGCTTATAGAATTATTAAATGTGTCATTGTTAATGTTATCACAGTGGTTCTTGGTTTGTTGGCATTACAATATTGGCCATTTTATTCTCAGTCCCTTTCCTAATAAACTCGAACACAGAGCTTGCTTTTTTCACTGCTCCAGCACACTGGGATGACATTTCTATTGAGCTATCTACTAATAGTATCTACTATGACCCTAAGATCTTTTTCCCTCTCAGACACAGCAAATTCAGACCCCCATCAGCCTAGACTTGAAACTGGGATATTTTTTCTTTCTTTCAATGTGCATCGCCTTACAATATTTTCCATATTATCCTTCATTTTTATTTTTCCCGGGCCATTTTCCTTATTACTTTCTACTTTAGACGTCCTTTGTTTCTAGATAACTTGAGCGGTAGGATCCAAAGTGGTGCAGCAATTAGATTAGAACCAGGGGGACCTGGCTTTAAATCTCCGCTCAGCCCTAGGGTTGCCATCTCCAGACAGGGAAATTCCTGGAGATTTGATAGTGGAGTCTGGGGAACGTGAGGTTTGGGGAGGGGAGGGGCCTATGGGGTTATAATGCCATACAGTCCTCCCTGGAAAGCAGCCATTGTCTCCAGGGAAACTGTTTGCCTGTTTGATGTAGCCAGTTTGGTGTAGTGGTTAAGTGTGCAGACTCTGATCTGGGAGAACCGGGTTTGATTCCCCATTCCTCCGCTTGCAGCTGCTGGATGACCTCAGGCAAGCCACAGTTCTGTCAGAGCTGTTCTCTCAGGAGCAGTTCCCGAATGAGCTCTCTCAGCCCCACCTATCTCACAGGGTGTCTGTTGTGGGGGGGGAGGGAAAGGAGTTTGTAAGCCACTCTGAGACTCCTTCAGGTAGTGAAGGGCGGGATATAAATCCAATCTCCTCCTCCTCTTCCTCCTCCTCATCTCTGTCATTTGGAGATTGGCTTTAGTGCCGGGAGATCTCTAGGTGGTACCTGGAGGTTGGCAGCCCTACTCGTGAGGACCGTGGGGGAGAACTTGGGTGAATCACCCTCCCTCAGCCTAACCTGCTTTACGGGTTTAGCTCCCCGGAGCTGCTTGGCGAAAGGGCGGGATTGCAATGCGTAGACGACCGGCCTGGGTAAATGATTCATTTGAACGTCTTTCCTCCCCTATCCCAGGAGCTGAAAGAGAGACACGATGCCTCACTATCTCAGCTTTATCTGGACAGATATCCCAGAGATGTTAGCCGGCTTGAGCAACCCTGTTTGGTCCAAGATCACCTGCAATGCTCCACCGCCGCGCTGAGATAAACTTCGGGAGGGTGGATTAGGGGGATTACATCTTCTTCCGTGCCAATATCTTTTTCTCCACTGTGTCGCTAAACTTGTTGTTTGGTCGGAGGGGGAAAGAACCCAGCAAACAGAAGGCCGATGTCCTGGCCTGGACAGCTCAGGTGAGCCTGATCTCATCAGATCTCGGAAGCTCAGCCGGGCTGGCCCCGGTTGCTATTTGGATGGGAGACCACCAAGGAAAACCAGGGTTGCTGCACCGAGGCAGGCAACAGCAGACCACTTCTGTTCATCTCTGGCCTGACCTGGATGACCCAGCTTAGCCCGATCTCTTCATATCTTAGAAGCTAAACAGGGATGGCTCCGGTTAGTATTCCCCTCAACAGCTCCCTCTGGTTATTTCCCCTCTACAAACACTAGGAAGACACAACGGGGGGCTGTGGGCTCAAGGACAGAGCATCTGCTTGGCGTGCAGAAGGTCCCAGATTCAGTCCCCGGCATCTCCCATTCAAAGGAGAGAGGAGAGGAGAGGAGAGACTGGATTTATACCCTGCCCTTCACTTGAAGTCTCAGAGCGGCTTATAAACTCCTTTCCCTTCCCCTCCCCACAACAGACATCCTGTGAGCAGGCCTGTAGCTACAGTGAGGCATTTCGGGGCCTGGCCCCCTGACTTCCTGCCAAGGCCCCCTGACTTCCTGCCAGCCCCCAGACCCCCTGGCTCTCTGGGCTACCTGGAGGACTCCCTACCACTGCCCCTTCCCCAAGCACAGCTAGCTTCCCCATGTAGGCAAGCAGAGTGCGAATACCACAAAAGTGAGTTTTTAAAAAAATTATTTTAATTGTATTGTTTTATTTTGTGACATCAGTGCCCCCTGACTTATTTAAAGGCCCCCTGAATTACAAAATCCTGGCTACGGGCCTGCCTGTGAGGTAGGTGGGGCTGGGAGAACTCTAACACAAACTGCTCTTTCAGGAACAGCTGTGCCAGAGCTTGTGACTGACCCAAGGTCACACCAGCAGCTGTGAGTGGAGGAGTGGGGAATCAAACCCGGTTCTCCCAGATCAGAGTCCGCATGCTTAACTGCTACACCAAACTGGCTACACCAAACAGGCAAACAGTTTCCCTGAAGACAATGGCTGCTTTCCAGGGAGGACTGTATGGCATTATAACCCCATTGGCCCCTCCCCTCCCCAAACCTCACATTCCCCAGACTCCACTATAAAATCTCCAGGAATCTCCCTGTCTGGAGATGGCAGTGGGTGGTGTGAAAGGCCTCAGCCTGAGATCCTGGAGAACTGCTGCCAGTATGAGTAGATAAGACTGATCTTGATGGACCAGGGGGTCTGATTCCCTGTAAGACACCGATATATGCGTATACAGCCACAGATCTCCCAGTGTTGTGTGTAGCTGGGGATTAATGTGATGGAAGTCACGTGTATCCCTAACCCGTGCTTGGGCTGCGCCGTTTCAGATCGCAGGCTAGGCCTCACATGATTTGACGCTGACCTATTAAAAGAAAATCTCCCTGCCTGCAGAAATCGAGCACCTCTCAGCAAACCCTTCTCCCTGGCATGCTAGCTTTCTACATGCAGTGGTTTTAGGGGAGGGTACAGAGTAGCATTTTAAACCTTTCAGCCCCTGCACTCCAAAGTTCCAAGGTTCAGGCTTATCACCCCTTGGACAGCCAAGCCCAGGTTTGCTCTTGGCTAGGTGAAGATTTAGTTCTGCGACTCCTAGATTTTAACCCACATTTCTGAAGTACACTGACCTTCACTAAAGCCTTACCTGTGCCAGTGCTTGTAAAAAAAAAAAGTTATGAGCTTGTCCTACCTTTGCAAGTACTGCCTGAGAACAAAATGAAATCTGCCCAACTGCAGGCAGTGGTTGCAGGATTAACCCCAAGAGCAGACATTAAGCTTCTGTTGCAGGAACGTGGACTTTTACTTGGCATGCGGGGGATTTTGAGCATAATATGAACTGTCCCTGTGCCAGGAACTTCTCAGCGATATTCCTATGTCTCAGGGTTCCTCCTAGTGAGCCCCAGGCCAGGCCCAGGATTAAGAATTTAAGAACATAAGAGAAGCCAATGTTGGATCAGGCTAATGGCCCATCCAGTCCAACACTCAGTGTCACACAGTGGCCAAAAATACCAGGGGCCATCAGGAGGTCCAGCAGTGGGGCCAGGACACCAGAAGCCCTCCCACTGTTGCCCTCCCCATGAGCACCAAGAAGACAGAGCATCCCTTGCCCCAGACCAAGAGTTCCTATCTATACCTTGTGGCCAATAGCCACTAATGGACTTCTGCTCCATGTGCTTATCTAATTCCCTCCTGAAGCCATCCATGGCTTGTAGCTGCCACCACTTCCTGTGGCAGTGAAGTCTATGTGTTGATCACTCCAGGCAGGTCTTGGGGATCTCCCTGAACTACAACAGAGATCAGTTCCCCTGGAGAAAATGGCTGTCTTGGAGGGTGGACTTTATGGCAGTTATGTAGCCCTGAGGGGGCCCCCCTCCCCAAACCCTGCCCTCCCCAGTCTCCATCCCCGGAGCTCCAGGAATTTGCCCACCCAGAGCTGGCAACGGCGACCTATCCAGGCCTCTGCAGCAGAACTAGCGGCCAAAGCATCATTCGCTCTTGCTTGGCCGGCGACGGAAGCTCTTTTCAAGCTTGCAGCTTTAAGGGGGAGGAGAGAGGCCGGGATTATTTACAGCCCGCTGTGACTTCACCCACCCGCTGCTTGGCAGAGGAAGCCCCGAGCCAGCGAGAGCGGGCAGAGAGACTCAAGGGCAGCGATTAGAGAACAGCTGGCGCTCCGATGACACGCAGAGGGGGCAGAGACGGAGGAGGGATGCTGGAGGAGCGGGTGGGGCCCCCGGTGGGGCCAGTGCCCACAGCCGGCCCAGAGCTGGACCCGAAAGGCTCCTCGCTTGATGCTTCCTGCTTTGCACGCCAGACTGAGGAAGGGCCAGCCAGGAACGGGCTGCGGGCGAAGAGGTATTGGGGCATCTGTGGGGAGGGGACTTTGCAAAAAGAGGTCGGGAGGGGCCGTGGCTCGGTGGAAGAGCCTCCGCTTGGCATGCAGAAGGTCTCCAGTTCAATCCCCAGTATCTCCACTTATAAGGATCGCATAACCGGTGATGGGAAAGACCTCTGCCTGAGACCCTGGGGAGCGGCTGCCAGTCTGTGTAGGCAATACTGACCTTGATGGACCGAGGGTCCGAGTCAGGATGAGGCAGCTTCATGTGTGTTCAGGTCCCCCATTCTTTTTTGCTCTAAAGGGTTTACTTAACTCCCTCCCCAGCTTCGCCCTCTTCTCCCTTTCCTTTCATCTTTCCTTCCATCAAGCCCCTCCCTCCCTCCCTATAGAGAGCCAGTTTGGTGTAGTGGCTAGGAGCGCGGACTCTAAGCTGGGAGAACTGAGTTTGATCCCCCACTCCTCCACATGCAGCTGCTGGTGTGACCTTGGGTCAGTCACGAGTTCTCTCAGAGCTATTCTCTCAAGGACAGTTCTCTCAGAGCTCTCTCAGTCCCGCCTACCTCACAGGGTGTCTGTTGTGGGGAGGGGGGGGGAAAGGAGATTGTAAGCTTCTCTGAGACTCCAAGTGAAGGGTGGGGTACAAATCCAATCTCCTCCTCCTCCTTCTCCTCCTTTTCTTCTTCTTCCTCTCTCTCTTTCTCTGTCTTGCCTTCCTCCATCATAGGGGGGCTTGCTTGCCCTTTGACCCCAAGGGTCAAGTTTGAGGGCTCCTTTGCAGCCCATAGAACTCTTGGGACTCCTGGCTAGCCCAGCTCGCCTGATGCTTTCTTCGAAGACTTGAAGTCCTGTCTGTTGGTTTCAGCTCCCGCGTGTGCCGATAGGAGGAGGGAGGCACAAACCCGGCACTGGCAGCTCAGCTATGATTTGCATTAAGTACACCGTTGTCTTTTAATTGGTGTATAGATTTGTTTTTTAATTGTGTGTTGTAAACAGCTTGTCTCTTCAAAGGCATATCACTGTGATTTCTCCCCCCACTGCCCCCCAGTCACAGATGCTACCTGGTAAAACGGGTTACATTCAAGTTGAGTAGCGCCTTAGAGACCAACAATTTCTTGCATTCGAACCGCTAGGTTGGCAGGAGCTGTGGCCAGAGACAGACACGGCACTAGGGTCTCGAACTGCCGAACTACAGACAACAGATGGAGCAGAGCTATAGATAGGGACTCTGGGGCAAGGGATGCTCTGTATTCTTGGAGCTTGGGTGGGGGGCAGCAGTGGGAGGGCTTCTAGTGACCTGGCCCCACTGCTGGACCTCCTGATGGCACCTGGTATTTTTGGCCACTGTGTGACACAGAGTGTTGGACTGGAAGGGCCACTGGCCTGACCCAACATTGGCTTCTCTTATGTTCTTAACAATATTGTTGGACTCTCTGAGCTTTGACTCTCGAAAGTTAATACCCTGAAAATCCTGTTGATTTCTAAGGTGCCATTGGACTCTCTGAGCCTTTGACTCTCAAAATCTTATGCCCCCCAAATCTTCTTGGTCTCTGAGTGTTAATGGACTCTCTAGGCTTTGAATGTGCTTTGAATCTCGAAAGCTCCACCCCCTCCCCCTCTAAGGTCTCTTAGGGCCACGGTGGCTAAGTGGTTAAGATGCTGAGCTGAAGACTGGAAGGTCGGTAGTTCGGCAGTTTGAGACCCAAGTGCCGCGTGACGGAGTGAGCTCCCGTCTCTGGTCCCAGCTCCTGCCAACCTAGCCGTTCGAATGCAAGAAATTGCAAGTAGATAAATAAGCACCACTTCGGTGGGGAGGCAGCAGCATTCTGTGTGCCTCAGCATCTAGTCATGCTGGCCATATGACCATGGAACGGTGTTCCCTCTAAGCTGAGTTAGTTTGAGCTAGCTCACAGTTTTTTAACCTCCAGCTCACGCATTTTTGTCTCAGCTCAGGAAGGATGGCTCCAGAGCAAACTAATTTATGCAGTAGCCGAATTGCTCGCTCACAACTTTAATGCCGGTAGCTCACAAAGTGGCATTTTTGCTCACAAGACTCCACAGCTTAGAGGGAGCAGCCACTGAAACGTCTTCGGACAGCGCTGGCTCTTCGGCTTGGAAACGGAGATGAGCACCGCACCCCTAGAGTCAGATTCGACTGGCTTCCGAGCAAGGGAAACCTTTACCTAAACTATTAGTTGCTCAAAGAAGCATCCAATACTTGATCAGATCTCGGGTCTCTGGCAGAGCTGGGAGACGGGGTTCTTTAAAAGGGTTTGTAAAGCTTCTTAAATGACCTCTGGCTTAACTCTTCTAATTATCTGCTTTAACCAACTATTTTTAACAATGTGTTTTTAATTCACGTAATTGATTATTGAATGATGAATGGTTATTTTTGTGCTGTCTCTATTTCTGTTTGCCGCTCTGGGTCCTGACTACAGGAGGGGGGCAGGCTATATAAATGTTCTAAACGAATACATCTCAGCCTTGGATATTAGAACAGAGAAGTGTTTAAGTACCAGTAGAGATTGCCTTAGGGGCCGTAGTGGCTGTAGTTAAGACACTGAGCTGCAGACCAAAAGGTTGGTAGTTCGGCAGTTCGAGACCCGAGTGCCGCGTGACGGAGTGAACTCCCGTCTCTGGCCCCAGCTCCTGCCAACCTAGCGGTTCGAAAGCAAGGGATTGCAAGTAGATAAATAGGTACCGCTTTGGTGGGAAGGTAACAGCGTTCCATGCACCTCAGCGTTTAGTCGTGCCAGCCACGTGACCATGGAGAAGTCTTCGGACAGTGCTGGCTCTTCAGCTCGGAAACAGAGGGGATCACCACCAATGGTCCCTCTAAGCTGTGGAGTCTTGTGAGCAAAAATTTTACTTTGTGAGCCACTGGCGTTAAGATTGTGAGCAAGCGATTCGGCTACTGCATAAATCAGTTTGCTCTGGAGCCATCCCTTCCTGAGCTAAAATGTGTGAGCTAGAAGCTAAAAACCTGTGAGCTAGCTCACACTGACTCAGCTTAGAGGGAACACTGATCACACCCCCTAGAGTCATATTTGACTAGGTTCTGAGCAAGGGAAACCTTTACCTTTAGAGATTGCCTTAATGGTACAAAATTTGGCCTCTACTAAACTTGGTCTGCAAGAAGAAGAAGACGGAGGAGGAGGAGGAGGAGGAGGAGACTGGATTTATACCCCAGCCCTTACTCAGAATGGCTTACAATCTCCTTCCCCTCCCTAGACACCCTATGAGCTTCCCCTAAGCCGTGGAGTCTTGTGAGCAACAATTCTACTCTGTGAGCTACTGCCATTAAAGTTGTGAGTGAGCGATTTGATTACTGCATAAATTAGTTTGCAGTTTGCTTCCTGAGCTAAAACAATAATCTGTGAACTGGAGGCCAAAGAACTGTGAGCTAGCTCACACTAACTCAGCTTAGAAGGAACACTGCCTATGAGGTAGATGGGGCTGGGAGAGCTCTTTCAAGGACTGCTTTTGAGCGAACAGATCTGAGAGAACTGTGACTGACCCAAGGTCACTCCAGCAGCTGCAGGTGGAGGAATTGGTACTCAAACCCAGTTCTCCCAGGTGAGAGTCCATGCTCCAAGCCACTACACCAAACTGGCTCTCAGTGACATAATTCTGTCCCAGCCCAACAGGTTTTCAGAAGCCTTGATGATGAGCTTGGGTGTCTAGGGCTGCCAGCTCTGGGTTGAGAAATTCCTGAAAATTTGGGGGTGGAGTTTGAGGAGGGACAGGACCTCAGCCGGGTGCAATGCCATAGAGTCCACCCTCCAAAGCAGCCATTTTCTCCAGGGGAATTGATCTCTGTAGCCTGGAGATAAGTTGGAATTCCGGGAGATCTCCAGGTCCCACCTGAAGGTTGGCAACCTTGTGGGCATCCCACCTGATGCCTCACAGTTATAGGAGGGGGGGGGTGGCAGGAGAGGGAAGAGCTGACCCAGCTTTCTGACCCTGAGTGTGTTGTTTCAGTTGAAGGGAAGAATTGCCCCATCATGCACTGCGGGAGACACCTGCCCCAAGCGGGGACCGGCTGGAAGACGCTGAAACGGCTGGAACCGAAGATCCAGGTGGAAGCTGTGCCAGGTAAGGGGAGAACTCTCGGGGCAGTGAGGCTCTGTCTTCTTGGTGCTGGGGGGGGGCCAAAAGCAGGAGGGCTTCTGGAGTTCTGGCCCCTCTGGCGATCTCTTGGGATTTACAACTGCTCTCCAAGAGACTGACATCAGTCCACTTCGAGAAGATGGCCATTTTGGAAGGTGGACTCGATGACTTTATAGCCCATGAAAGTCCCTCCACCCTCTCTAAGCCCTGCCTTCTTTCGGTTCCACCCCCCCCCCCAGATCTCCAGGTGTCTCCCAACCCGGAACCGGCTAGCCTACCCCCTCTCCTCATCTCTCTTTCCCCCTTTCGAATCTCTTCTCCCAGCCAATGTTCCTTCTAAGCCGGGGAGTCTTGTGAGCAAAAATTCAACTTTGTGAGCTACTGGCATTAAAGCGGTGAGCGAGCGATTTGGCTGCTGCATAAGTTGGTTTGCTCTGGAGCCCTCCTTCCTGAGCGAAGGCAAAAATGTGTGAGCCAGAGGCTAAAAAACTGTGAGCTAGCTCACACTAACTCAGCTGGGAGGGAACATTGCTCCCAACCCAGCTCTGCTAGGACCTCTTTGTCCACAATTGTAACTAAAGGACAAACCAGATGTTATAGCATCCCACAGGTCTTTATAGCATCCCACAGGTCCAGCCGGTGGACGCTGATGCCATTTTGGAGCTAAACTTGGCTACTTAAAATGCATCTTCATACTGACGGGTTCAGCTCTGAAATGCTGTCCCCGGATCGGACCTGCGGATGCCGCAACGTGTGGCCCTGACCCTAAACCCATCTGGCTTCTCTGACTTCTGCTTATCGCAAGTCTCTTCCCTTCCTCGCTCAAGTCAACAATTAGGATCGTAAATTCCTCGGGGGCAGAAAAGGTCTGCCTATTTCAGGGACGTATGAAACACCTCGTGCTTTGCAGGCATTATGTTTACAATAGCAAATGCTAGACAGCCCCGGCTAGTCCGATCTCATCAGAAAGCAGAAGCTAAGCAGGGTCAGCCCTGGCTAGTGTTTGGAGGGGAGACCTCTAAGGAACACCAGGGTTGCTGCACAGAGCCTGGCAACGGCAAACCCAACTCTGAACGTCTCCTGCCTTGAGAACCCCGCCAGGGGTCACCGTAAATAAGCCGTGCCTCGATGGCAGGTTCCATCACCGTGAGGGAAGTGCGTCTGAAATCAATGCAATACGATAACCGTTTCCCTCCCTGCTGGATTTCCCAGGTGCAGGAAGCAACCTCATCCTCAGGAGGATCCTCCACATGGACCGGCCTTGGTGCTCCTTAACGCCATTCCTCAGGTAAGACTCCACCAGGGCAAGCCGAGGACACAAGTCTCCACACCTGGTGGGAATGCAGCACGCATGCCCGCAGACAGCAGCTTGAGGAATGATGCTGACTCATGCCCTGACAAAGCCCCGACTTATCCCATATGCCTTTCTAGCCCTTCATAAGAACCTCAGAAGAGCCCTGCTGGATCAGACCAGTGGGCCGTCTAGTCCAGCATCTTATCTCACACAGTGGCCAGCCAGTTCCTCTGGAGGGCCAGCAACACGGCAGAGAGGCCGAGGCCTTCCTAAGAACCTCAGAAGAGCCCTGCTGGATCAGGCCAGTGGTCCATCTAGTCCAGCATCCCATCTCACACAGTGGCGAACCAGTTCCTCTGGAGGGCCAGCAAAGGCCAGAGAGGCTGAGACCTTCATAAAAACATCAGAAGAGCCCTGCTGGATCAGACCAGTGGGCCATCTAGTCTAGTATCCTGTCTCACACAGTGGCCAGCCAGTTCCTCTGGAGGGCCAGGAATAGGGCAGAGAGGCCAAGGCTTTCTAAAGAACATCAGAGGAGCCCTGCTGGATCAGACCAGTGGTCCATCTAGTCCAGCATCCTGTCTCACACAGTGGCCAGCCAGTTCCTCTGGAGGGCCAACAACAGGGCAGAGAGGCCAAGGCTCTCATAAGAACATAAGAAGAGCCCTGCTGGATCAAACCAATAGTCCATCTAGTCCAGCATCCTGTCTCACACAGTGGATAGTCAACAAACAGGGCATAGAGACTGAGGCCTTCCCGTGATGTTGCCTCCTGGCTCTGGGATTCAGCGGCTTAGTGCCTCTGAATGTGGAGGTTCCCTTCAGTCAGCATGACTAGTATGAATCTATCTAACCCCACTTTAAAGCAGCTTATTCCTGCAGCCATCACTACATCCTCTGGCAGCGAATTCCACATTTTAATCACTCTCTATGTCAAGTAGTCTTTCCTTGTGTGCATCGTGAACCTACTGCCCATCAGCTTCAGTGGATGCCCTCAAGTTCTAGTCTTTGGGGGATAGGGAGAAAAAATTCTCTTTCTCAACTCTTTCCACTCAATGGATGATTTTATAAACCAGAGGGAGCCTGGCTGTGGTCAGCAGAAGCCTGGGAGGAAGCCAGAGCCCTGGGCAGGAGTCTTTTGGTCAGAGTTTCTTGCCCCAAGAGACTCTGGTGGCTAGCCACCGGCCAGGGAGTGCAAGAATTCCATGAATGCCCAATCCTGTGCAGAAGACTGGCATAGAAATGGGTCCTGAGTGAGGGGGTCTTGTCACTGGAATCTCAAGACCATTCAGCTGCTCCAAGGGGGACTCAGTATGTGTCCCTAGAGATGGTGGGCCCACGTTCCTGGCAGTTCCCATGTCCCCAGGTCTCTTGACCATCCTATCCTGCAGCAGGGGCTCACCTACAGTTTGGTGTAGTGGTTAAGGGCGTGGACTCTAATCTGGGAGAACCAGGTTTGATTCCCCACTCCTCCACATGCAGCCGCTGGTGTGACCTTGGGTCAGTCACAAGTTCTCTCGAAGCTGTTCTTGAAAGAGCAGTTTCTCTCAAGAGCTTTCTCAGCCCCACCCACCTCCCAGGGTGTCTGTTATGGGGAGGGGAAGGGGAAGGAGATGGTAAGCCGCCCTGAGACTCCTTCAGGGAGTGAAGGGTGGGGTATAAATCCAATCTCTTCTTCTCCTCCTCCTCCTCCTCTTTCTTCTTCTCTTTCTTCTCCTTCTTCCTTCCTTCTTTCTATTTTATTTATATATTTACTCCCTGCCTCCCTCCCCAACGGGGACCCAAACCACCTTACATCCTTCGCCTCACCTCCATTCTATCCTCACCACGACCCTGTGAGGTAGGTTAGGCTGAGAGTGTGTGGCTGGCCCCAGGTCACCCAGCGAGCTCCCATGGCACGAGTCGGGATTTGAACCCTGAGTTTCCAGATATTAGTCTGACAATCTTGACCACTATGCCACGCTGGGGCATTGTTAACCCTGGCGTCTCCCTTTGTTCTCTTGCAGGGGCTTTGTCCGTCATCAAGGAGGATATCATGGGGGTCCGTCTCAACCTGCCTCCCCCCGGCCAAGCCAGATGGCACTGAAGAACGTGGCCACTTCTGGTAAGGCTTTATACCTTGAAGGGTTAGGGTTGCCAGCCTTCAGGTGGGGCCTGGAGATCCCCCGCCTTTGCGACTGGTCCCCAGCTGACAGAGATCAGCTCTCTTGGAGAAAATGGCTGCTTTGAAGGGTGGACTCTCTGGCATTGGACCATGCTGAGGCCCCTCCCCTCCCTAAACCCCTCTCCCTCCCGGATCCACTCCCCGAAGTCTCCAGGTATTTCCAAACCCAGGGCTGGCAGCCCTAAAAGTATACCTGTGTCACTCTGCATGTCCCAGGCTGGTGGTCAGCAACTACGAGTGGCCACGAGGCCACAGTATTCCCCTCTACTCGTGGAACCAGAGCCAAATGCCTTTCTGTTTTCTTACCAGCACAGTGAGAAGTCTGTTAAGGCAGTTCTTTGGATGCATGGAATTTGGTCCTGGGTGCAGAACTGAAACCGGCTTTCCTTTTATTTTTAAATCAAGTCGGTAGCCCTTCCAGCTGTGAAGTGAGGCTCGAAAGGATAAGGGCAACCCCTGACAAAGAGTCGGGGGCCAAAGAACTGGCCGAATCCAGTCTGTGGCGGTCGCAGGGCAGGGCTCTGGCCCCCTTTGGAGTGCCTGGCTGCACCCCATTGGCTAGGCCGGCTGGAATAGATTATGCAGAACTGTAGATCTTGCAGAATGAATTATTCTAAGTCTTGCAGATCTGGGGGACAGAGACATCCCGTGGTCAGGACCAGCAGAGCTTAGCACCTTCCCTCTTGTCTAGTAAATACAAGGCAAAATAATAGGGGAAAATGGCATAAACTGTGCAGAACAGCAGGGATTCTGCATATCTCCTTTCGTGCCAGTTTTTCTAGGGGTGGAAGCTTCCTTCTGTTCAAGGGCTGCCCTGCCAAGAGGTAACAAGCCATCCCTTGCTGAGTTTATATATTTATTTAATTTGTATCCTACCGCCTTAATTAAAATGAATCCGTGGGAGAGTCCGGTTAAAACGGAGCTGAGCAGATAAAAGGAGAAAGATTTTTTAAAAAAAGAACAAGCTGATCTCCGAAAGGCGTCGAGCCGCCAGCTGCCATCTGAGCAACCTGACGCCTCCCTCCTTCTTCCAGATCCCTCCCAGGAGATAACGAATAAATTAGCTGAATTTTGCCTCCGGGCCTGCGGGAGATGCAAGCGGCCGACCAAGTCTTAACCATAACCTCCCTGTCTCCGCCCCCTCACAGTCAGCCCTCCATCTTATATTTTATTCTACATTTTTAATTTTATCTTTATTTCTTATCCTCATCCTTATGATTTACTGATCTCGTATCGAAGTAAACTTTGAACGATGTCGCTTGTATCCTACGCTTCTCCCCGATGGGAACCCGAAGCGACTTACATCCTTCTCCTCTCCTCTGTTATTATCCTCACCACAACCCTGTAAGGTAGGTCAGGCTGAGACAGTGTGACTCGCCCACAGTCACCTAGCGAGCTTCCATGGCACATCGGGGATTCGAATCTGCATCCCCCAGATCCTAGTCTGACACACTGAACCCCTACACCATACTGGCTGTCTGGTGTGTTAGTCTTTGCACCCAGCTGGAGGTGACTAGCAATGCACTCCTACGCAGGTCTACTCAGAATGCTACTTGGGTCCAGTGTTCCCTCTAAGCCAAGTTAGTGTGAGCTAGCTCGCAGTCTTTTAGCCTCCAGCTCACACATTTTGTCTAAGCTCAGGAAGGAGGGCTCCAGAGCAAACTAATTGATGCAGTAGCTAAATCATTCGCTCACAACTTGAATGCCAGTAACTCACAAAGTAGAACTTTTGCTCACAAGACTCCGCAGCTTAGAGGGAACATTGCTTGGATCCAGTGTTCCCTCTAAGCCCAGTTAGTATGAGCTAGCTCACAGCCTTTTAGCCTCCAGCTCACACATTTTTGTCTAAGCTCAGGAAGGAGGGCTCCAGAGCAAACTAAATTTAAGCAGTAGCCAACATCGCTCGCTCACAACTCGAATGCCAGTAACTCACAAAGTAGAATTTTTGCTCATAAGACTCCACAGCTTAGAGGGAGCATTGCTTGGGTCTATCCAGTAGGGTTCACTCCCAGAAAAGCGTCCTGAGGATTGGACTGTAGGACTGGACAGGTGGTGATGATGACAAATTCCGAGTCTCCGCTCTTTTCTCTCCCCCTCCTCAGAAGCCATCGAGAAACACAAGAAGTACTTGGCCGACTGGTTCCGCCAGCAGCCCAACGAGGAGAGGCAGTTCGGGCCGTCCTTCTCGCTGGACACGACCCACGTGGACCCCGTCATCCGAGAGAGCTCCCTGGAGGAGATCCTGAAGCCCTCTCCCGAGATGACCATCCAGAACCAGCTCCAGGCCCCCTGCACCAACATCATCGGCCTCCAGAACCTCTTTGACATGGACGCCTGCGGCCGCCAAGTGAAAAACGTGGTCCTATATGGCACAGTGGGGACTGGGAAGAGCACCCTCATCAAGAAGATGGTGATGGACTGGTGCCACGGCCGCCTGCCCCGCTTTGAGCTGCTGGTCCCCTTCTCCTGCGAGGACCTGTCCCAGAACAATGCGCCCATCTCTTTGCGCCGTTTGGTCACCAAGAAGTACCTGCACCTCCGGGAGGTGGTGCCCGCGCTGGGCTCTACCAACCTCAAGGTGCTTTTCATCCTCAACGGCCTGGAGCGCCTCAACTTGGACTTCCGCCTGGCCCACACGGAGCTCTGCTGCGACCCCAACGAGCCAGTGCTTCCTTCCGCCATCGTGGTCAACTTGATGAGGAAGTACATGATGCCAGAGGTTGGTGTTGCAAGGAGTTAGAAACTGGCAGGTGACGACACAGGCAGGGTAGATTTCCCCCCTGCTCCACGTCCTTCCCTCTCAGCATGCAAAAGGCAGCCCAAATGTTACCCTTGAGATATGCAAGAGTGCATTGACTTCATGTGGAATTTGGACTGCTTTGACAGTGCTGTGGGATTATGGGACTAGGATCTTTACTGGGGCCCTCAGTTCCCCTGAGTTCTTTTATTGGTTGGCTAGAGACTGGCAAAGGAGCTGTGGTGGCTCAAGTGGTTAAGACGCTGGACTGCAGGCTGTGGAAGGTCAGTAGTTCAGCAGTTCGAGACCCGAGAGTGCCGCATGACGGAGTGAGCTCCCGTCTCTAGTTCCAGCTCCTGCCAACCTAGCAGTTCGAAAGCAAGAAATTGCAAGTAGATAAATAGGTACCACTTCAGTGGGAAGGTAACAGCGTTCCGTGCGCCTTGGTGTTTAGTTATGCCGGCCACATGACCACGGAAATGTCTTTGGACAGCGCTGGCTCTTCGGCTTTGAAACGGAGATGAGCACTGCAACCCTAGAGTCGGATTCAACTGGCTTTCGAGCAAGGGAACCTTTACCTTTAGAGACTGGCAAAGGTGTTGAGTCAAGTATAGAGAGAGACAGGCCACTGTTCTAAAATAAAGCTATTTTATTCTAGTATAAGCTTTTGAGACAGAAAACACTTCATCCATTATAAATCTTGAAGACAGAATACATAGTATTTGAATATTCTACATAGAATATTCAACAGAAACCCAATATGCAAAGTAGTGCGCTTGTAAGAAACTCAGAACGTTCTGGACTGGCCACCAAGGTCTCACGAGGAGCTGTTGGATGGCCAGCCCAGAGCAAACAAATCTTCAACAATTTATACCCTTTGGTCCCATGGGTTCAATCAACATGGCTGACGTAATGCTAACACACTTTCACATCAGAATATCTCTAGTATAATTTCACTCTGAACTCAAAACATAGATAGGAAAGGATGTAATGTGAAAAATAGAGAATTATAAGCGGCATAGCATATCATATCATTCTGAGAATCTGAGAACCTTCAGAAAATAAACTAACTGTTCTGGCTTTATTTTGTCAACATGGAAAGTACAGCGCATAGCTGTGACCCATTTTAAGAACCTTATCAGTAGGTCATGTACTACAGACCTCCACTCAAAAACAACATGTTGGGGACCCATGGGAGCTGGAGAATGAAATAACAACCATCTCTCCTTATATATAATTGAGTAGTGGGGTGGCACTTTCTGAACATTCCACACACTCCTAAATCAGTTGGCTCCATGATGTGTCACTCAAAAGCTGTCCCTATCCACTGGCTGCATTGCCTGAGTCTCACCTCCAACATTCTAAACAGTTTGCTGTTCCTCTCCCCCTCATTGCCAGTCGGAACACAGAGGTCATTTGCATATGCTGCCTGATTGGCCTTTGCCTCTAACATTCTAAACAGTTTGTTGTTGCTGTTAGGAAGTCACTGAATGTGTCCTAAGGTAAAATATATATCCCAATCTTCCCTTAAACCGTCACTGGATTTGCCAATCTCCCTGTGGGGCCTGGAGATCTCCCAGAAATCACCATGTTCCCCAGCCACAGCGCATCATTTCCCCTACAGAAAATTTCCCAGCTATTACAACTGATCTCCAGATGACCAAGATCAGTTCTCCTGGAGACAATGGCTGCTTTGGGCAATGGACTCTGTGGCATTATACCCTGCTGAAGTCACTCCACACCTCAAACCCTGCCATCCCCAGGCTCCACCCCCAAAAATCTTCACGTATTTCCCAACCCAGAGTTGGCAACCCTGTAACTGGCTATGGAACTGCTTTCTAGAGTCTTGGAATCCAGAAGACACGGCATAGGAGGAGGTGCTTTTCTACCTTAGCTGCCACTGCATAACCCTAAATCAACATAAGTTAGGGGTGGAGGGAACCATACCTGTTACCACGAGGCTGTCCTTCCATACTACCCACTTGGGGCAGCAAAATGACAGCCCTGCCTTATAGCTAAGCAGAAGAAAATAAACATTGCTTGCCTCCCTCTATTTTCCCGCCCCACCAGCCACAGCCGAGACACTCACCTGTAGCTTCCTTCTAGAGCTCATTGTATTTCTTCGCACAACGGGCCTTACTCCTAGTAGAATAATATAAAGTATTCTTTCAAATACGGAAAGGCCAAGGGCATTAGGAGCCAGTCAACCTTAGTTTACAAGAATGTCTCATCAGCTATACTGAGAAGATCTATTGGCATTGATTCATTAATGTTATTTAGACAGAAACTCAGGCACATATTGATAAATTTTGCCATAGACAGCAGGAAAGTTGACCTATGTTCAGCAAACAGAAATACTGTCTATACTCACATATGTTAATTCACTAAATGAACATGCAAATTGATAATTGTCTACTGGCTAGTGTTGCTGGGCCTGGTGTGGTAACCAGTGGGAGACCAGGTGAGGCAGAGACAAGGAAGGTGGCTGTCATCAACATCATGACATCACTTCCTGGAAGACCCGGAAGTGACATCATGCCTCTCTAGGAATTGTAAAAAACTCTGTGATTACCTGCTCCCAGCATGCACATGGCAACTCTATTAGTGCTAGGACCAGGGCAAAATAAAAAAAACGACCAGCTAACTAGCCAGAGGTGTGATGGGGCCTTGCATAACAGGGAATTGGAATCTGGCATGGAATTAACCAGCCTGAGAATTAAAGCTCTCGTTTCCTTCCTTTCATGTTTCTAGTTCTTTTTGCCGTAAAGAAAAAATGTGGGCGCGTGCCAGCAATACTCTCAGCAGCTGAAAGGGGATTGGATAGTGGTCAGAAATGGGGTTTCGGGCCCTTACAATCTTGCCTATACAGCTGAGAGCCAGTTTGGTGTAGTGGTTAAGTGCGCAGACTCTAATATGGGAGAACCAGGTTTGATTCCCCACTTCTCCACTTGCACCTGCTGGATGACCTTGGGCAAGCCCATAGTTCTGGCACAGCTGTTCTTGAAAAAGAGCAGTTTATGTCAGAGCTCTCTCAGCCCCGCCTACCTCCCAGGGTGTCTGTTGTGGGGAGGGGAAGGAAAAGGGGCTTGTAAGCCGCTCTGAGACTCCTTCGGGTAGTGAAGGGCAGGGTTATAAATCCAATCTCCTCCTCCTCCTTCCTCCTTCCTCCTTCCTCCTTCCTCCTTCCTCCTTCCTCCTTCCTCTTCTTTCTTCTTTCTTCTTTCTTCTTTCTTCTTTCTTCTTTCTTAGCATTAACACTCATTTGCCAGCTACCTGTCTCCCAGTCTCTTCTTATTGCCGACATTCCAACTTGATTGAAAACTAGAAACAGAATTCATTTTGCAAAATACTCAGATACCTAATAGGTTCTTTCAAATCTGCAGAATCTGATCTGGGCATGGAATGGAAGGAAATGTCTTGGGCAGAGGCTGAGCTGACGGGAGGTGCCCCCTCCACTGTGGAAAACTCACAGATTATTATTCTGAGCTGGATTCAAGTCCATTCACTTTTTAGAGACCAACAAGATTTTCAGGATGGAAGCTTTTGAGAGTCAAAGCTTCTTTCATCAAAGAAAGTTTTGACATTTGAAAAGCTTACCCCCCCAAAAAAAATTTCGTTGGCCACTAGGGCACTACTGGACTAGAATCCGGCACTTCTGCTGCAAACCAACATGGCTACCCTTTTGAGAGATGATTATCCTGGAGGAGGGGGAGCTCTGCTCAGTAGTTTACTCGTCTCACTAATTAATCCAGGCCTAATTGGGATTGTAGGGTATTGCATTCCCCTATCATTATTGGGATATTTGGTTAATATAGCAGGCTTTGCCTAGTCATAGACGCCTGATATTGAGTGCAGTAAATAAATGTCCCAAGAAGTATATTGCAAAAAGGGTAAACTTACATTTATTCAAGTAGATCCGGTTCACATTCAGGCTGCAGTCGAAAGGAGAGAGAGATGTCTAATCTCAAGAGGACTTTCCCTATCAGAAACGGCCAGCTTGTCCGGCGTCATGTGTGTGGGAGTATAAGGGCATTTACAGGAGAGACCTGCAGAGACCTGTGTCTCCGTGGAAGGCCATGTGAAGAGAGGGAGAGGACAGAGGGAGAGGAGGGGCCAGAAGGCAATGCTCCCTCTAAGCTGTGGAGTCCTGTGAGCAAAAAATCCTACTTTGCGAGCGACGGGCATTAAAATTGGGAGCGGACGATTTGGCTGCTGCATAAATGCGTTTGCTCCGGAGCCGTCTCTCCCTGAGCTGAGACAAAAATGTGTGAGCCGGAGGCTAAAAAAACTGTGAGATAGCTCACACTCACTCAGCTTAGAGGGGACACTGGCCAGAGGCAATGCTCCCTCTGAGCTGTGGAGTCCTGTGAGCAAAACTTCTGCTTTGTGAGCTGCTGGCATGAAAGCTGTGAGCGAGCGATTTGGCTGCCGCATAAAATGGTTTGCTCTGGAGCCCTCCTTCCCGAGCTAAGACAAAAATCTGTGAGCCGGAGGCTAAAGAACTGTGAGCTGGCTCACGCTAACTCGGCTTAGAGGGAACACGGATCAGAGGGCAACTCCCAGGTTAAGACAAAGAGAGGCATCCCGTTCAGGGAGATAGCATCTAGACACACCTAAGAGTGATGTAGCACTCCCCAGTGTCTGGGCATGCTGTGTCGCTCATTCCAGCAATCGTGACAAGCAACAGCCGACAAGGACCAAAGCGTCCCTTGCCTACCGTTAACCGTTCCCGCCCTTATCTGCTCCTGTCCCCCTAGGCGAGCGTCATTGTCACCACCCGCCCCTCTGCCGTGCGCCGGCTCCCCAGCAAGTTTGTGGGCCGCTACGTGGAGGTCTGCGGTTTCTCCAACGTCAACCTTCAGAAGCTCTACTTCCAGATGCGGCTGAGCCAACCGGATTGCAGTGGCGCCTCCGGTCCCGCCACGGCGGAAGAGTCGAGCGAGCGGGACAACCTGGTGGAGATGCTCTCGAGGAACTTGGAGCGGCACAACCAGATCGCGGCCGCTTGCTTCCTGCCCTCCTACTGTTGGCTGGTCTGCACCACCCTGCACTTCCTCTACTTCACCAAGTCGGTGCCCCCCGCTCAGACGCTCACCGGCATCTACACCAGCTTCCTGCGGCTCAACTTCAGCGGGGAGGTGCTGGACAGCACCGACCCCTCCAACATCTCCATGATGAAGTACGTGGCCAAAACGGTGGGCAAGCTGGCCTACAAGGGGGTGATGTCCCGGCAGACTTCCTTCTCGGAGGAGGACCTGCGCCACTGCTTCGAGGTGGAGATGAAGGAGGAGAGCGAGCTCAACCTCTTGAACGTCTTCCGCAGTGACGTCTTCCGCTTCTTCCTCACTCCCTGCGTCCAGCCGGGCAAGGAGCACACCTTCGTCTTCACTATTCCCGCCATGCAGGAGTACCTGGCAGCCCTTTACGTGGTCCTGGGCGAGAAGAAGACCTTGACGCAGCGGATAGGCAAGGAGGTCTCCGAGGTCATCGGCAAGGTGAGCGAAGACGTCGCCGTGGTCCTCAGCATCGTCTCCAAGTTCCTGCCGCTGCGCGTCTTGCCGCTCCTCTTCAACCTCATCAAGATCTTCCCCCGCTACTTCAGCCGCTTCAGCAGCAAGGACCGCGACACCATCGCTCGCACCATGGCGGTGGAGATGTTCAAGGAGGAGGACTACTTCAACGACGACGTCTTGGATCAGATCAACTCCAGCATCCTCGGGGTGGAGGGCCCCATGCGCCACCCGGACGAGGCCTCTGACGACGAGGTCTTCGAGCTCTTCCCCATCTTCATGGGCGGGTTGCTCTCGCGGCGTAACCGGGCCATCTTGGACCAGCTGGGCTGCCCTATCAAGAACCTGGCCGTCTTTGAGATCGCCAAGGCCATGAAGAAGACAGTCATCCGCAACAGTCGCAAGGGCCTGCCCCCGTCCGAGCTCATGGATTACCTCTTCTTCCTGCACGAGTTCCAGAACGAGCGCTTCACGGCCGAGGCCGTCCAGTCCTTGAGGACTATCAACCTCTCCTCTGTCAAGATGACCCCGCTCAAATGCTCTGTCCTGGCTTCCGTGGTGGGCACCACGAGCCACGAGGTGGAGGAACTCAACCTGGCGTCTTGCCACCTGGATGTCAGTAGTCTGAGGACTCTGTTCCCCGTCTTCCTGAGGTGCAAGAAGCTCCAGTGAGTGATGGTGTCTCCTTGGCTTCATCTGGGCACATCATGGGTGCCATTTTAAACTACAGGGGCTTAAGAGCTGTGTATGCCACCCTGAGCTCCTTGGAGGAAAGGCAAGAGAGCTGTGCAATGCATACCAGGGCTCTTTTTGTAGCAGGAACTCCTTTGCATATTAGGCCACACGCCCCTAATGTAGCCAATCCTCCAAGAGCTTACAGAGCTCTTCTTACAGGGGCTACTGTAAGCTCTTGGAGGATTGGCTACGTTAGGGGTGTGTCGCCTAATATGCAAAGGAGTTCCTGCTATAAAAAGAGCCCATAAAACCATGCATGCATGGTCAGAGGGCTATAGCTGAGCGCATGAATGCATGATGCTACCTTAATTCTGAATCAGATCATAGGTCAGTCAAGGTCAGTATTGTCTACTCGGACTGGCAGCAGCTCCCCAGCATCTCAGGAAGAAACCTTTCACATCACCTACCGCCTGATCCTTTTAGCTGGCGATACCGAGGATTGAACCTGGGACCTTCTGCGTGCCAAGCAGATACTCTGCCACTGAGCCACGGCATGCGGAAGGTTCAGGCCTTGGTGTCTCCAGCCAAAGAAGATCTCTGTCTCTCTAGTACATTTTTATCCCGCCCTTCTGCCAAGCAGCTCAGGGCATGGTACACTTCTCCCTTCCCCATTTTATTCTCACAACAACCTTGTGAGGCGGGGTAGGCTGAGAGAGGGAGAGTGACTGGGCCAGGGTCAGCTGGAAAGTTTTGTGACTGTAGTCTGACACTCTAACCACTACACCACACTGGCTTTCAGGTAGCAGGGCTGGGAAAGGCCTCTGCTGAAGGTACTGGAGTGCTCCCCTCTCTGCCACTGATGGGCCACTGGTATGTCTGCCACTCCACTTGACTTAGATAGCCCAGGCTAGCCCGATCCCATCAGATCTCAGGAGCTAAGCAGGGTCGGCCTTGGCTAGTATTTGGAAGGGCGACCTCCAAGGAATAACAGGGTCGTGACGCAGAGGCAGGCAGTGGCAAACCACCTCTGAAATGTCTCTTGCCTTAAAAATAAGTCTAGCTCGCCACCTAGTGGTGCATAACGCTAAAAGAGCTAGAACTCTTGGCTGCCAGACAATCTTAGGATCTCCTGGCTATTGTACACACATTGCCCTACGATAATTAATTAGTTGATTCCATGGTACTAATAATCATGTTTAACCTTCTCGGTGTTCAAAGTGCTTTATGCGCTTTATCTTGCTGTAATCCGTACAACAGCCATGAAGGTTGGCCAGGATTATTATTATCCCCCTATTGCAAAGGGAGGACCAAATCTGAGGGGGAATGACTTGCCTACGGCCACAGAGTGAGTTTGTGACAGATGGGATTTGAATCGAGGACCCACTGGGACAGGGCTCAGTCTCTTAACCCCTGTGCTATGCCAGTGCCTGTTGTGGTGGCGCCTTATACTCTGTCAGCTGCTGGAGCTATGGGGGTACACCTGGGTTTTGGCCACTGTGTGACACAGAGTGTTGGACTGGATGGGCCATTGGCCTGATCCAGCATTGGGTTCTCTTATGTTTTTACCCACTGAAAACAGTAGTGGTAGAGCTGATCTCCAGTATCCAGATCCCAGGTCTATAGTCCATTGAAAATAGTGTAGTAGAGTCCACGTACCAGGTCTACCACCCATTAAAAACAGTGGCAGTAGACCTGGCATCTGTTCTCGACCCGGGGCAGCCCCTATTGATTCCAAGGAAAGTCCAACTAACTTGGGGGGGGGAATCTACAAAATCCCAGGATATAAATTTTGCATGCCCTGACCCGGAAGGTCCAAGCTAACCCGATCTCATCAGTTCCCGGAAGCTAAGCAGGGTGAGCCCCGGTTGGTATTTGGATGGGAGACCAGCAAGGAAGCCCAGGGTTGCTACGCACAGGTAGGCAATGGCAAACCACTTCGGCTAGTCTCTTGCCTTGGAAGCCCCACCGGGTTGCCGTAAGTTGACTTCTGCTTGACAACACTTTATACGCAGCCACACACACACGCTTACAGACGATTTGAGAATCCAGAAATTTTAGAAGCGCCTTATGCCATTTGGGGTATGATTTTGGCTCAGAAATATCCAAATGCACACTCCTAGCGGTGGCTACAGGCATGAAATCCTGCCTGTGAGTACATTGATGGGATACTCACAAATCTCCAGTTTAAAAATGTTTGTTGAATTAATAAAAAAAAAAGTAAAGATTTTCCCTTCCTCGAAAGCCAGTCGAATCCGATTCTAGGGGGCGGTGCTCATCTCTGTTTTCAAGTCGAAGAGCCAGCGCTGTCTGAAGACGTTTCTGTAGTCATGCAGCCGGCATGACTAAATGTTGAGCCGCACGGAACGCTGTTACCTTCCCATCGAAGTGGTACTTATTTATCTACTTGCAATTTCTTGCTTTCGAACTGCTAGGTTGGCAGGAGCTGGGGCCAGAGACAGGAGCTCAGGTCTTGAACTGCCAAACCACAGACCTTCCGCTCTACAGCCCAGTGACTTAACCTCTAAGCCACCGCGGCCCCCAGATATATATATTTTCAATGTAAACGTTTTAAAACTTTAATAATATATCCCCCCAAAGAAAAAAAATACCGCATTTACCTATCAGAAAAAGGGAGAAAAACAGAGTCTTACTTATATCTCTCTAAACCCCAGAAAGTTTTTAAAAGCTCTGGACCACTATTTAAAAAATGGGTAACTTTAGGAAGAGGTTTTGAGGTGTGCAACATCGATTTGAATAATTTCATGCCACAATCGATATACATTTTAAAATTGCAGGTGCAAAACATTACCGCTCAGAGCAAGTCAAATACAAAATCACAATTTTCCATGCTGCCTGCAACATAACACTCACCGGCAGGGGGAAGAACATAGTGGGGAAGGGGAGACGCAGAATCAAACAGTAGCTTATTGGAATATATATATTTTTACATGCTCCTTGGGCTGTCATCTCTCCTGTCACCAGACGGGGGCAAACTATGATCAGGAGTGGATGAGACAGGAAGGGAATTGCAGTTTCTGACCCAGGGTATAAAATGCCGATCTGTTTTCTCTCTCTCCCCCTCCCCACCCCCCCACAGCTTGCAGCTCAACAGTTTGGGGCCAGAAGCCTGCAGGGAGATCCGAGACCTGCTCTTGCACGAGAAATGTATGGTGAGCACGTTACGGTGAGTGTGAAAAGGGGCGTGACCAGAGCAGTGTTCCCCCTAAGCTGAGTTAGTGTGAGCTAGCTCACAGTTTCTTAGCCTCCGGCTCATGCATTTTTATCTTGGCTCAGGAAGGAGGGCTCCAGAGCAAATTAATTTATGCAGTAGCCAAATCGCTCGCTCACAACTTTAATGCCAGTAACTCACAAAGTGGAATTTCTGCTCACAAGACTTGACAGCTTAGAGGGAGATTTGGCCATCACTCCCACTGGGGAGACCAGGGTCCGGGACCTTCTAATGCTATTCAGATTGGCAGCCCCTCTGGTGTCTTTTTAGGTGCCAACCAGTGTTCCCTCTAAGTTGAGTTCGTGTGAGTTAGCTCACAGTTTTTTAGCCTCCGGCTCACACATTTTTGTCTTAGCTCAGGAAGGAGAGCTTCAGAGCAAACTTATTTCCGCGGGAGCCAAATCGCTCACTCACAACTTTAATGCCCGTAGCTCACAAAGTAGAATTTTTGCTCACAAGACTCCACAGCTTAGAGGGAGCACTGCTAGCAGATACCGTGACAATATGTGCAGAAATTATGAAGGAAATATATTCGAATGATCGATTCAGTTAGTCAGCGGTGTTGGTCTGAAGCAGGAGAACAAATTGCTGTCGGTCTTAAAGATGCCCCTGGACTCTAAATTTATTCAGATGATTGTTGTTTTAAGACCACTGTTTGCTGAAATCACTATATAAGTAACTAAACAGAAAAAAAAGTTCATTTGGAAATCATTTGAATATATTTCCTTGATAATTTCTGCTTATGTTGTCACGGTAACTGCTGGAAGGGCCCTAGAAATCTTGCAGGAGGGAAGGAGAGGGGTCCATGCTTCGTCTCCGGCTCATGTCACCCTCTTTAAAGGTAAAGGTTCCCTTGCTTTAAAGCCAGTTGAATCCGACTCTAGGGTTGCGGTGCTCATCTCCGTTTCAAAGCCGAAGAGCCAGCGCTGTCCAAAGACGTTTCTGTGGTCATGTGGCCGGCAGGACTAAACACCGAGGTGCCTGGAACGCTGTTACCTTCCCACCGAAGTGGTACCTATTTATCTACTTGCAATTTCTTGCTTTTGGACTGCTAGGTTGGCAGGAGCTGGAACTAGAGACGGGCGCTCACTCCGTCATGCGGCACCCGGGTCTCGAACTGCTGAACTACCGACCTTCCACAGCCTGCAGTTCAGCGTCTTAACCACTTGAGCCACCACAGAGAAGCCATAATGTTGTATCAGGCCAATGGTCCATCCCGTGCAACACTCTATGCTGGCCTGTAGCTACAGTGGGCTATTGGGGGCTCCGCCCCCTTCCTTAAAGGGCCAGCCCCACAAGATTATTTGAGAAGAATTGGAGGGACGCAAGCACAGCCCCCCACTTCTTCTCAAAAGCATTTAAAGGGATCCTTTAAATGCTTTTGAGAAAAAGTAGGGGAGGGCATGGACCCCTCTCCTTCCCTCCTGCAAGATTTCAAGGGCCCTTCCAGCTGCTTGGTGCCCAGGTGCTCCCCACGGATCAGCTGAAAATCGGTCGGACTTGGGGGTGGATTGGAGCTGATATAAAAATAATGGCAGCCCCACGAGAAAAAAATGTGCCCCACAAGCCACAAAAACCTGGCTACAGGTCTGACCCTTTGTCACACGGCGGCCAAAGACCCAGATGCCATCAGGAGGTCCGCCAGTGGGGATTAAAGATTTCTGTCAAAAAAAAAATGAGATCGAAACGTTCATAACAAATAAATACATAAATATAGTGTGGCTGAAGTTAGGGTTAGGAGGAACAGCGGCTTTCAAAAGGGCACCTGATGAATTTGAGCAGAGCACACTTTTGAACTCGGGACTGACTTTCAGCCACTCCGCTGGGCCAGTTGTTTAACAAACATTCAGCCCCGTGGAGAGAAACCTCAAATTGAGCAACTGTAGCACCAATAGTAACTTATACAGATCAGACAAACGTTCAACAAAAAGTTACTGCATCACTATTTAATACGCAGAAGCAATGTAACCGGCACATCCTTAAATGGTGCTTCTTTGGGCCGACGTTTGCTTTTTAAAACTGTTCTGTTTTGCTATTTTTATTGGGACTTTCTTTTGGCATTATTTTGCTACTTTCCTTGGAAGCAATTATTTTCTATAGTAGGGGAGCCTTCCCCAATTGACTTATCTGCCGAGGACACCCTGTGCGTTGCAAAGGATTCTGGGATGCATGCAAGACTCCACCATCCCTTCACCCTGCAAAATTTCTTGAGCTTCTCTGTTGCTCTGCGTGAACTGAGAAGCACATGCCTGGTAGATCACATCCCGCACTCCTTTGCAACTGCATATTTTGGGGACAGGTCAGGGTGGAAGTCAAGTTGCCTTGTAGAGGAAGCCATCTCCTGTGTGTGACGTATAATAAAATTCTGCAGAACCTCAAGTTTCTCCGGAATGCCATTGGAAATTCTAAAGAAATTCTATTAAAAAAAAAATCCTTGTGGTTTAAGCAAGAAATGAAGGAGCTTACACAACCACCGGGGCATGCAAAAACATAGAACTGGTAAGCAGGATTGCCAACTGCCTGGAGAAAAACTGTCCTGTGCTTTTGATGGAGGTTTAATGTGATGTTATTTACCCCCTTGATTTAGCTGCCCATTTTCCATATATTAAGCCTCTATTAAATGGATAGTAAGTTTTCTCCAGGCCTGTTGGCAATCCTAAATTAAGGGCTGCCATATGGTCTTCTATTTCCTCCTTAGGTCTGGTGCTGGGAAATGTGATGGCAGAGCCCTGAGGGGGGGAAAAGGACTGTACCACTTCAGACTGTGATGGAGGAAACTTAGGAAAGTTTCCCCGTGTACAGAACTTCCTGCTAATAAAATACCAGGGACATTTGAAGTGTGGTTCACAAAAGCCGGACTCTTGCTCCTTTCTACGCTACAGACAGACTAACGTGGATAGCCATCTTGACCTATCACCAGGGGAAATGTAGAACCGTTCTCCCAACGGTGACACTTTTCCATGTGCAAAGAATTTTGATGACAGGGAAGCATGTTAAAATGTGAATTCCTACCTGCAATCTTAAACTGATACGGTCCTCTTCTGCCACCCCATTCTGCTGCTGCATGTGTGAACTGGGCTGGTTCTCTCATAGAATCATAGAGCTGGAAGGGACCAGTGTTCCCTCTAAGCTGAGTTAGTGTGAGCTAGCTCACAGTTTTTTAGCCCCCCGGCTCACAGGTTTTTGTCCTAGCTCAGGAAGGATGGCTCCAGAGCAAACTAATTTATGCAGCAGCCCAATGCCAGTCACTCACAAAGTAGAATTTTTGCTCACAAGACTCCACAGCTTAGAGGGAGCATTGGAAGGGACCTCCAGGGTCATCTAGTCCAGCCCTCTGCACAATGCAGGAAATTCACCCCCGCCCCCCACAACCCCAGTGACCCCCCTGCTCCATGCCCAGAAAATGGCAACCACCCCCCTCCAGGATCCCTGGCCAAACTGGCCTGGAGAATATTGCTTCCTGACCCCGAAGTGGCAATCAGCATTTCTCTGGGTGTGTAAGAAAGGGCCACGAAAACTAAGCACTGTGGCAACCCTTCCTGCCGTCCCTGTCATGATCTGCCTACGTTCACAGAATCTGCATTGCTGTCAGATGGCCATCTGTTGGAAAACCTTCAAAGGAGGAGAGCCCACCACCTCCCGGGGAAGCCTGTTCCACCGAGAAACCGCTCTGACTGTCAGAAAGTTCTTCCTAATGTTTTGCCGAAAACTCTTCTGATTTAATTTCAAACCACTGGTTCTGGTCCGGCCTTCTGGGGCAACAGAAAACAACTCCACACCATCCTCCATATGACAGCCCTTCAAGTCCTTGAAGAGGGTTGTCATATCACTTTTTGGCAGGGCTTTTTTTGTAGAAAAAGCCCAGCAGGAACTCATTAGCATAATAGGCTGCACCCAACAGCAGAAACTCATTAGCATATTAGGCCACACCCCCATGTTATGAGAAGCGTGGTCATCCAGCCACACCCACCTTTTGCTTCTTGTTCTGTTTACCTTGTTTGTTGTCAAAAGCCAGGGGGGGGTTGGAGCAGGAACTCCTTTGCATGTTAGGCCACACACCCCTAATGTAGCCAGTCCTAATGAGTTTCTGCTGTTGGGTATGGCCTATTATGCTTATGAGTTCCTGCTGGGTGTGGCCAACTTGGGAGCTGGCCGGAACTCCGTTCCTGTGCGTTCCTGCCCAGAAATAGCCCTGCTTTTCGGTCGTCTCCTCTCCAAGCTAAACAGACCCAGCTCCTTCAGCCTTTCCTCATAGGACTCCGTCTCCAGACTTGTTATATAGGTGAACAAGCGGCAGAACCCAGAGGTGGTAGAATAGACGATGAACCACTGCTGAACGCGGGAGGCAGATTCCAACCTTCAATGTTCCTTCATATACAAAAGGCCTCATGCACATAGGAAGCTAGCATGGCTGTCGGGAAGGCTCCACCCCCTCGTTTTGCTTCCTGCCCCAATTTACTGTTTGCAAGGGAACCTTTTATGTAAGGGAACATTCCAAAGGAAATGAAACCTTTCCTTCTCTGCACTATCTCTTGCTCCTGGGGGGAGGGTTGCCAATCTCCAGGTAGGATATATAAAAACTGAGGGTCACAGGGTTAGGAAGATATGCAAAAGTATATAGTACTGTGTGTAAGAGCCAGTTTGGTGTAGTGGTTAAGTGTGCGGACTCTAATCTGGGAGAACTGGGTTTGATTCCCCACTCCTCCACTTGCAGCTGCTGGATGACCTTGGGCAAGCCATCGTTCTGTCGGAGCTGTCCTTGAAAGGGCAGTTCTGGAAGGAGCTCTCTCAGCCCTACCTCACAGGGTCTCTGTTGTGGGGCGTTGCGGGGAAAGGAGTTTGTAAGCCACTTCGACTTTGAGTGAAGGGCGGGGTATAAATCCAATCTCTTCTTCTTCTTCTATAATAGATGTATGTTCAAGGTAAATCAATTTCGTGCTTTTTATTTTTTTATTTTTCTATGTTGTTGTTCAGTCGCACAGTCGAGTCCGACTCTTCGCGACCCCATGGACCAGTTTATGCCAGGCCCTCCTGTCTTCCGCTGTCCGCTGAAGTTTGCTCAGTTTCATGTTCGTTGCATCGATGACACCGTCTAACCATCTCATCCTTTGCCGTCCCCTTCTTCTTTGACCTTCAATCTTTCCCAGCATCAGGGTCTTCTCCAGTGAGTGCTCCCTTCTCATTTGTTGGCCAAAGTCTTTGAGCTTCAGCTTCAGGATCTGGCCTTCCAGGGAACAGTCAGGGTTGATTTCTTTTAGGATTGACTGATTTGATCTCCTTTGCAGTCCAAGGGACTCTCAAGAGTCTTCTCCAGCACCATAGTTCAAAAGAATCTATTCTTCGGCGCTCGGCCTTCCTTATAGTCCAACTCTCGCAGCCATACATTACTACGGGGAATACCATTGCTTTGACCATACGGACTTTTGTTGGCAGGGTGATGTCTCTGCTTTTTATCATGCTGTTTAGGTTTGCCATCGCTTTCCTCCCAAGGAGCAGGCGTCTTTTAATTTCATGGCTGCAGTCACCATCTGCAGTGATCTGGGATCCTAGGAAAGTGAAGTCTGTCACTACTTCTACGACTTCCCCTTCTATTTGCCAAGGAGTGATGGGGCCAGATGCCATGATCTTAGTTTTTTTGATGTTGAGCTTCGAGCCCACTTTTGCGCTCTCCTCTTTCACCCTGAGCAAGAGGCTCTTTAGGTCCTCTTCACTTTCTGCCATCAGAGTATTTTTCTATACTGTGACATAAATATTGGTACCAAGTATTATCAAAAATAGGTTTCACCCAAACAAAACATCAAAGTGCAGGTTTCCATTCTGCTCAGATGTTCAGACAACACCTTGTCAGTATCACAATCACTAGTCTCGCGGGAATCTAGTAATTTACCCGTTTCAAATGCAGTCTTTTTCAAGGACTGTGATGTATATAAAGGACATCAGGTGCAATGATTTCTCTTTGTGAGCACAAAAACCCTTAAGATAGCAGCATATTTTCTAGGGTCCCCCCTTGCGGCAGACATAATAACCTATATAGCATAGCAGATCTCTCAAGTTCCATCAGGTAGCCGCCTTGACCTCAGCAGAGTCTAACGCCGTAGAGTCCACTCCCCAAAGCAGCCATTTTCTTCTTCAGAAGAAGAAGAGATTGGATTTATACCCTGCCCTTCACTACCCAAAGGAGTCTCAGAGCGGCTTACAAACTCCCTTCCCTTCCCCACAACAGACACCCTGTAAGGTAGGTGGGGCTGAGAGAGCTCCGAGAGGACTGCCCTTGAGAGAACAGCTCTGAGAGAACTTGTGACTGACCCAAGGTCACACCAGCAGCTGTCAGTGGAGGAGTGGGGAATCAAACCCGGTTCTCCCAGATTAGAGTCCGCGCTCCTAACCACTACACCAAACTGGCTCTCATTCCAAACTGGTGCAGGGGAGCTGAACTCCGTTGTCCGGAGATTGGTTGTCATTCCTCCAGGTGCCACCTGGAGGCTGGCAACCCGAGTCCTGCTGCTCACGGCCTGCTCTCTCTCTCTCTCTCTCTCTCTCTCTCTCGTCGCTTCCCTTAGGCTCGCTGACAACCCCGTGACGGAGCAGGGGGCCCA
This sequence comes from Gekko gecko, assembly GCA_029375565.1. Classification (NCBI taxonomy): domain Eukaryota; kingdom Metazoa; phylum Chordata; class Lepidosauria; order Squamata; family Gekkonidae; genus Gekko; species Gekko gecko. The sequence goes on along the minus strand of JAPDNY010000013.1, from coordinate 71,738,655 downwards.
CTACCTCGCGGAAGCCATTGCCGGCAACAGCTCCCTCAGCCACCTGTCCCTGCTGCACACCTCACTGGGGAACCAGGGGGTGGAGGTGATCACCCGGCACCTGGCCCAGAACAAGCACCTGCAGGAACTGGACGTGGCCTACAACTCTGTGACCGACAAAGCCGCGCTGGCCCTGGTGGAGGAGGCCAAGAGGCACGCGACGTTGGAAAAAGTGCAGTGAGTCTCTGCTTCTCCCCCCCCCACAGACACATACCCGTATGTGCCAGCTCTGGGTTGGGAAATTCCTGGGAAATCTGGGGATGGAGCCCGAGGGGGGCGGAGTTTGGGGAGGGGAGGGACCTCAGCAGAGGGCACTGCCGTAGAGCCCACCCTCCAAAGCCGCCGTTTTCTCCAAGGGAATTGATCTCTGTAGTCCGGAGAGCAGTCCTGCCATGCAAATAATCGGTGACCCGCGTGCACCCACAGAAACACAGGTCCACGTTTGGTGTGGTGGTTAAGAGCGGTGGACTGTAATCTGGGAGAACTGGGTTTGATTCCCCACTCCTCCACATGCAGGCAGCTGGTGTGACCTCGGGCAAGCCATAGTTCTCTCAGAGCTGTTCTCTCAAGAGCAGTCCTGGAGAGAGCTCTCTCAGCCCCACTCACCTCACAGTCAATGTTCCCTGTAAGCTGTGGAGTCCTATGAACAAAAATTCTACTTTGTGAGCTACTGGTATTAAAGTTGTGAGCGAGCAATTTGGCTACTGCATGAATTAGTTTGCTCTGGAGCCGTCCCTTCCTGAGCGAAGACAAAAATGTGTGAGCTGGAGGCTAAAAAGCTGTGAGCTAGCTCACACTGACTCAGCTTAGAGGGAACACTGCTCACAAGGGTGTCTCTTGTGGGGAGGGGAAGGGAAAAGGAGAGTGTAATTTTGTTAGATCTCCAGTTCCCAACTGGAGGCTGATGAAAGTCCAAACAAAACATCCGTGACAAAAATAACAAAGAGTCAATAAAGATACATATGCGAAATTGTTTACTATAATAATTCTAATTCATTGTGAAGAGCTGGGGTTCTGATATCGGAGAGTCAACATGGGATGTTTATTTCAAGAGCTGATAAGTGGCAATCGATAAGAATTGTAATGACAACACGCTCAGACAAAGCCATCCTTGTGAGACGGACATTTTTATTGCGCAAAATCCGTTGCGTGTGAGCGATAAAGGAAGAGAGTGTTCCAGAGGATTGTAATTATTATAGCAAACAGTTCCGCATATATATATCTTTATTGACTCTTCGTTATTTTGGTCACGGATGTTTAGTTTGGACTTCTATCTCCTCCTGCGATCTTTCACTTTTGCCTTCGACCGCCTGGAGGCTGGCAACCCCGAGTAGACAGTTCTGTGCTTGAGGGACTGCCACATTCAATGGGTAAAGACACAAGCAGATCTGCCACAGAACTGGGCAAACCACAAAGGTTCACTCCCAAAACTGAGTCTCCTGCCAAGGAAGAAAGGTCCAGTTGGTCAACCGTGTAGGTCTGAAGCCGTACGACAAATTTAGAGTCCAGTGGCACCTTTAAGACCAACAAAGGTTTATTCTCAAGGTATGAGCTTCCATGTACACACAAAAGATCATAACCTTGAATAAATCTACCGCCAAGGATTAGTATCTAGGCTTGCCAGAGCCCCAATTGGGGTGGGAATGCCCTAGCCCTAGTTGCCTGCCAAGTGGCGGCAGGAGAAAGAAAATATATGATTTGTGTGCTGTTATGTGGATCAGAGGATGAGATGCTGAGCTGCAGACTGGAAGGTCTGTAGTTTGGCAGTTCGAGACCCGAGTGCCGCGTGACGGAGCGAGCTCCCATCTCCGGCCCCGGCTGCTGCCAACCTAGCAGTTCGAAAACAAGAAATTGCAAGGAGATAAATAGGTACCGCTTTGGTGGGAAGGTAACAGTGTTCCATGCGCCTCGGCATCTAGTCATGCCGGCCACGTGACCATGGAAATATCTTCGGACAGCGCTGGCTCTTCAGTTTGGAAATGAAGATGAGCGCTGCACCCCTAGAGTCGGATTCGAGTAGCTTTCGAGCAAGGGAAACCTTACCTTTACTTATGTCTCTTCCAGGGAGAACGCGGAAGTGATGGAAGGTGGTAGCTCTAGGAATAGCCAGAAATACTATGGTTTTTACCATAGTGTTTCTAGTCATTCCTAGAGTTACCCTATGTCACATCTGGGTTGTCCCTTGGAAGTGACGTAAGCACACAGGATGTTGGCGCCCCCTTCAGGTCCCCCAAGCACAGCCTCGCAACACTGCTACTATCCCATATCGATAGCTCCTCCTATGGGGTATTTTATCCCCAGCCTCCTCTTGCTTCTTGGGCCCGAGGCCTCGACCGCCGCTTTAACCTCCCTCCCCCTGCCTCTCCCGCCAGTTTGTACTTCAACGACATCAGCGAGGAAGGGAAGCAGGCCCTGCACGGGCTGCGCAAAGACCGCGACGGGGTCAAAGTGCTCGTCTTCCTGACGGTGGGGGCCGACGTCTCCGACTACTGGGCCATCATCCTGAACGTGGTCCAGAAGAACTTGCCCGTCTGGGACCGCGAACGGGTGCAGCAGCACCTCGGCCTGCTCCTGAAGGACCTGGAGAGCAGCCGCCGTCAAACCGTCAACCCCTGGAAGAAGGTCAAGTTCATGCGGGTGGAGAACGAGGTCAAGAGGATGCTGGGCAAAATCCAGCAGGGGGCGCTCTGAGCCGGCGCCCCTCGTGGAGTGCCACAGTCACCGTCGACCGAAAGAGCCACGTTGACTTCCGTCCCTGGGATTAGGCTCCGTAACTCAAGCGTGCAGCTTCCCCATTCCACTGGCCGAGGCTCTTTCAAGGTGGGAACCACCTGCCAACTACATCCTCCACCAGGCAAGGCCCTTGACCACTTTTCTGAAACCACGGCCAGATGCCACATTGGGGAGTGGTGCTCAGAAGAGCCACCGGTGGTCCCCAGGCCATTGAGTGGGTCTCACCGTCTACTCCCTGATCTCCCGGAGATGGTGCACACCAGTGCCAAACAGGGAGAACCAATTTGGGAGAAGGAAGGAAGCCACAGGGTGCGGACAAAGGTCCTGTTGAAATCTGGAGCCGCTGTAGACTTTCTTCTGCTCCCCAGGCCGGCCTCCCGGCTGCCTCTGCAAACGAATCTGAATGCCATTTCAGGCCTTTGTCTTGCCCCTCCCCCTGTCCTTTGGGCCTAGGCTTGCCAATCTCCAGTTGGGGGCAGGGGATTCCCTTCCCCCGCTTCAGGATTATCAAAAAGTGAGGGGGTTGGGGAATGTCCACTGGGTGCTCCATTATACCCTATGGAGATCGGTCCCCATAGGTTATAATGGAGAATTGATCTATGGGTATCTGGGGGGGGGTGTTTTTGAGGTAGAGGCACCAGATTTTCAGCATAGCTGCCGGTGCCTCTCCTCAAAAAAAATGGCAATTTTCCAAAAGATTGGACCAGGGGATCCAATTCTATGAGCCCCCAAAAGAAGTTGTCCCCGTCTTCCATTATTTCCAATGTAGGGAAGGCATTTAAAAGGAAGGCGGTCCCTTTAAATGTGACGGCCAGAACTCCCTTTGGAGTTCAATCACGCTCCTTCCCTCCCCTCTCCTGGAGGCTCCTAGAAAGTCCCCCGCCGGCTTGTCAGCCTCACCTGGCAATCCTATTTGGCCAGGCTGCCCGAAACGCTGTTCAGTTTTTTCAAGCCTGAGAATGCTTGAGCACACAGGCACCAGCCAGCCTGCCTTTTGCCCAGCCGGTTTCTGCCAAGAGCTCTCCAAACCGGTTTTCCCGGAGCACGCTGGGGTGCAGCTCCCGAGCAGTCCCGCCATGCAAATAATCGGTGACCTGCGTGCACCCACAGAGACACAGGTCAACGTTTGGTGTAGTGGTTAAGAGCAGCGGACTCTGATCTGAGAGAACCGGGTTTGATTCCCCACCCTTCCACATGCAGCTGCTGGGGTGACCTTGGGCCAGTCACAAGTTGTCCAGAGCTGTTCTCGCAGGAGCAGTCCTCGAAAGAGCTCTCTCAGCCCCCACCTACCTCACAGGGTGGCTGTTGTGGGGAGGGGAAGGGAAAGGAGATTGTGAGCCGCTCTGAGACTCCGAGTGAAGCATAAATCCAACTCTTCTTCTCCTCCTCCTCCATAGGGTTACCCATTCCAGATTGGGAAATTCCTGAAGATTTAAGGGTGGAGCCTGGTTGCCGGGTTGCCAGCTCTGGACCAGGAAATACCTGGAGATTTCAGGGATGGAACCTGAGGAAGGCGGGGTTTGGGGAGGGGCTGGACCTCAATGGAGTAGAATGCCATAGGGTCCACATTCTAAAGCAGCCATTTTCTCCAGGGGGGATTGACTGATGTTGCCTGGAGATCAGTTCTAATTCCAGGAGGTCTCCAGGCCCCACCTGGAGGTTGGCAACTCCAGAACTGAGCTGGCTTTCTGAAGTGCTCCCTTCAGATTGAGGCAGAATGAAACTGTATATCCCTGAGAACCAGATATATCACCGTCCTGACCTGGCATGAACCCAATGCGCTTGATTAAACCTGGTGAGAGACCCGGTTTAAGGTCACGCCCAGCTGGAAACGGGGGGAGAGATCCCAGGAGGCTGAGATGAAACTGTGGGACCCATCTTATGGGTCTGTAGCACAGGCTCACCCCAGCTGGCTTTCTTCCACCCTCTTCATTCCAGACACAGATACCTCCTCACAGGGCTTGGCATATTCCACCCCCCAGTTCTTCCCTCGCTAGAAAGCCACAATGCCTCCTGCAGCCGTGTCTGGGGCCAAGGAAAGGAGCCAGTTTGGTGTAGTGGTTAAGTGCGCGGACTCTAATCTGGGAGAACCGGGTTTGTTTCCCCACTCCTCCACTTGCAGCTGCTGGATGACCTTGAGCAAGCCATAGTTCTGTCAGGTGTTCTTGAAAAAGAGCAGTTTCTATCAGAGCTCTCTCAGCCCCACCTACCTCACAGGGTGTCTGTGGTGGGGAGGGGAAGGGGAAGGAGTTTGTAAGCCGCTCTGAGACTCCTTTGGGTAGTGAAGGGCGGGGATATAAATCCATTCTCCTCCTCTTCTTCTTTATATCGCTGCAGACTTCGTGTTGGGTTTGGTGCTCTACTGTTGTAGTCCCTTGACTGGCGATATTTTCTATCTTTGCTGTACTTCTAATCCTGGGGAGGGGCTGTAGCTCAGAGCTAGAATATCTAGAATCATAGAGTTGGAAGGGATCTCCAGGGTCATCTAGTCCAGCCCCCTGCACCAGGCAGGAAATTCACAAATACCTCCCCCTCCACACCCGCAGTGACCGCTGTTCCACGCCCAGAAGATGACAAAAAAACCTCCAGGATTGCTTTGCGTGCAGAAAATTCCAAGTTTGATCCCCAGCATCGATAAGGATCTGATCGGAAAAGACGTGAAAGGCCTCTGAGGGATCCCCCAGAGAGCAGCTGCCAGTCCGAGTAGCCAATACTGACCTTGATAGACCAAGGGCCTGACTCAGTAGGAAGCCACCTTGTGTGATTATGTGTTGTGTCTGATGTTCCCTCCAAAGTGTGTTTGGGATAGTTGGCGGTTTCAGAAATCGGGTGGTGTGGCTGAGCTGCCGTTGGTCTCCCACCAGATTTCTGGACACGGGTTTGAATCAAGCCCTTGGGGACGGAAGCAGGCTTTGCAGGACAGGGGAAGGGAAATGGGCAGGGAATGGTTTTGCCTTTGTGCCTCCACCATACTAAAAGCACTTTGTTCCAACTTAACACAAATGGTTCCTGTGTGTCTTTTTTTCCCTTGGGGCCAGAAAAGTTCCTGTGGTTATTTCTTGTAATGGGTGTATAAAACCTAGCTGGGACGGGGGAGGGCAGCTCGAGAGACAGACCAAAGGACGCACTTCATGCATGATACGTTTTAGGAATTCACTGCCACAAGATGGTCGGCATAGAGGAAGTCATGGCAAAAGGACCCGGAACAACGTGTTCCGGGTTTTCCCAGTCACACTGCACCAATTGATGCAGGAGCATACCGGAGAGGAGGCAGAAGGGAACATTCATGCTGTTGGCCTGCCCCTGGTGGAGGCGTGGCTGTAAGGCCTGGCCTTCCTTTTGTAATCAGGCGATATGCGCATCAGCAATTGCGGCAGGATCCCACAGCTGTCGGCATTCACACTTCTGGGAAGAGGGATCAATGCGCTCTCATGAGTTTGCTACCATTTTCACCTGGTACTTTTTAAACTCAGGAGGGGAGCGTTACAAGACGGGTTGAGTACGGCTGGGAAACGCCTGACAGCTGTGCCTGTGTGAACCGGCCCCTTTAATCCCCGTTCGTGAAACATTTCTGAAACGTGCCTATCTTGGCCAGTCTGAACTCGGCCATAGCATGCGTAGATGCACCCTCCTTGTGCATTGAAACAGATATCCTCAAATATTACATATGGGGGGGTTAATTGCCAGGAAGAGCTAATTAGAGTCAAGATACATAAGAAAGTGAGCAGTAAATACAGCTAAGACTGGAATAACACATTTGGTAAGACATGTAAATAGCAGCAAATTGGCATCCAGGTAATGAAGGAGTTAACAACAGATGTGAGAACAAAGTTTGAGTCTAGTGACACCTTTAAGACCGACGTTTAATTTCTGGGTATACATGAGAATTGGGTGGCTTAGCGTAGATTTATAGCATCATAGAATGTTAGAGTTGGAAGGGGCCTTGCAGGTCATCTAGTCCAACCCCCTGCACTCTGCAGGAGCACAGCCAAAAGACAGCCCTGCAACATACCCAGAAGATGGTCGTCCAGCCTCCGCTTAAAAGCATGTTCAAAATACCAGCTGCTGGAAAAAGGATACTGGGCTAGATGGACCGTTGGTCCGATCCAGCAGACTTAGGCTGCGGCCACACACACTAAATATAAATAATCCACTTTCAATGCACTTCCAACTGCATTTTGCCAGTTCACAACAGTAAAAATTCAGTTGGAAAGGGCACTGAAAGCGACTCTGTTGTCTAAGTAAGAGAGGCACGGTTTTTGCTTACTTTGAAAGCTAGAGCCTGTGTCTTCGGGCAAGTAAAAAATGGGTGGAAAAACTATTTGACCTGTGATACAGATCTGAAAATTGGCATAGGAGAAATTAAAAAGGTAAGATAGCAAGTCTAGTCCCAGAGCCTGTTTTTGGAACCAGAGCTCCACCCTGGGGCATAGTTCTTTCTATAGTTACGCTTTCCTTCACAACCCTTTTTAATCTGATCTCTTTAAAATGCAGAAGGGCAGCATACCATAAACAAGAAGCCAAAGGGAACACAAGTGTACCTCTGAGCATGTGCAGGATGTAAACGACACTTCCCTTGCCACACATCTGTCTAAACTTTCCCTATGAAGAAAGGTTAAAGTGCTTGGGGCTCTTTAGCTTGGAGAAACGACGGCTGAGGGGTGACATGATCAAGGTTTATAAGATTATGCGTGGGATAGAGCAGGCAGAGAAAGAAGTCCTTTTCTCCCTTTCTAACAATACAAGAACTCGTGGGCACTCCATGAAATTGCTGAGCGGTCGGGTTAGAACGGATAAAAGGAAGTCCTTCTTCACCCAAAGAGTGATTAATGCTTGGAATTCACTGCCACAGGAGGTGGTGGCAGCTACAAGCATGGACGGCTTCAAGAGGGAACTAGATAAACATCTGGAGCAGGGGTCCATCTGGTGGCTATCAGCCACAAGGTATAGATAGGAACTCTCGTTCTGGGCAAGTGATGCTCTGTATTCTTGGTGCTTGGGGTGGGCAACAGTGGGAGGGCTTCTAGTGTCCTGACCCCTCTGGTGGACCTCCTGATGGCACCTGGTATTTTTGGCCACTGTGTGACAGAATGTTGGACTAGATGGGCCATTGGCCTGATCCAACACTGGCTTCTCTTACGTTCTTATGTTCAGTGCTGCGGGCAGTTGCTTCCCATTTTTGGAGACGGCCGTGCTGTATCCTGCAGATCTCTCTTGCGAGGTTCATTATTATTTTTTTTAATTTCCTTGATCCACTCCTGGGTTGGGCAGGCGGCTCCCAGGTTTGGCAGAAGACTCCCGCCCAGTTTAAACATTAAGCTTCCGCGATCTCTTCAAGAAGGCGGGGTCTGGTCTCCAGTTCAAGCTGCCACTTCACGCTGGACCTTGTCCCTGGAACACTGAACCAGCCATGAAGCAGAAGGAAGGTAGGGCTCTGTGAACCGGGGGGGGGGCGGCGGCGGTGAGCCCCCTTCCCCAAAGCAACAAGCAAGGAGTTGATGGGTGGGGAGGGGTGTCAATTGCACAGTGGTGCAGGGATTCCAGCAGAGGAGGGCATCTTACCTGGGGGAATCTCACCTGCAGCTCCCAGATGTTGGGAGGACCCTTGCAAAGCGAGGCTGTATTTTGGGGGGGTGGGGGGATTAGGTTATGAGAAAGTGGGGCCCGAGGGCTTGAAGGCCTTGATCCCAGTTTTCAAGCGCCTGGAAGAGCGGGGCGTTGTGCAATGTTTACCCCCAAGTCTTGGCTGCATGGTCTTCCTCTGTCGAGTGCCGGCAGTGCACCAGAAGCAGCGCACAGCCTGATGGCTAGGGTTGAGAAATTCCTGGAGATTTGGGGGGAGTGAGACCAGGGCAGGGTTTGGGGAGGGGAGGGACTTTGGTGAGGTACCATGCCATCGAGTCCGCCTTCCAAAGCGAGCATTTTCTCCGGGGGAGCTGATCTCTGTTTCCTGGCGATCAGTTGGAACCCCAGGGGATCTCCAGCCAGCACCTGGAGGTGGCAACCCTACTGCCCGCCGAAGGAGGCTCTGTTATTTATATATTTATTAAAAAAACATTTGCAAGTCATCTGTCTGCCTTGCAGAGCTCAAGGCGGCATACGACGTACATAAAACAACAGTGAGGAAAAGCCAGTTTGGTGTAGTGATTTAAGTGTGTGGACTCTAATCTGGGAGAACCGAGTTTGATTCCCCACTCCTCCACTTGCAGCTGCTGGATGACCTTGGGCAAGCCATAGTTCTGTCAGAGCTGTCCTTGAAAAGGAGCAGTTTCTGTCTGAGCTCTCTCAGCCCCGCCTGCCTCACAGGGTGTCTGTCGTGGGGAGGGGAAGGGAAGGGAGTTTGTGAGCTTTGGGTAGTGAAGGGCTGGGTATAAATCCAATCTCTTCTTCTTCTCCTTCAAGTAAAAGCCTGCAATTTAAAATCACCAGTTAGGGCTGCCAGTCAATAAAAGCTAACATGAGTCCAATCTGTTCCTAAATAAAACTATCTTCAAGTGGCGGTTGAAGATTGACAGCGAGGGACCGGGTGCACCTCACCGGGGGGGGGGGTTGTTCCATAATCGTGGGGCTGACACTGGAAAGGCCATCTCTTGTGTGCCCTGCAGAGGCGGATTTTTGATTGGTGGACAGTCAGGACTTAGGAGGAGGGCGTCTCCCTGAGATCTTAATTCCCGGGGCAGGAACGTAGGGGACAAGATGGTCCCTCGGGTACCCCTGTCCAATGCTCCCTCTAAGTTGTGGAATCTTGTGAGCAAAAATCCTACTTTGTGAGCTGCTGGCATTCAAGTTGTGAGCCAGCCACTTGGCTACTGAGGGGTGACATGATTGAGGTTTATAAGATTGTGCATGGGATAGAGCAGGTTGAGAAAGAAGTCCTTTTCTCCCTTTCTCACAATACAAGAACTCGTGGGCACTCCATGAAATTGCTGAGCAGTCGGGTTAGAACAGATAAAAGGAAGTCCTTCTTCACCCAAAGAGTGATTAACACATGGAATTCACTGCCACAGGAGGTGGTGGCAGCTACAAGCATGGACAGTTTCAAGAGGGAACTAGATAAGCATATGGAGCAACCTGCCAACCTAGCAGTTCGAAAGCAAGAAATTGCAAGTAGATAAATAGGTACCACTTCAGTGGGAAGGTAACAGCGTTCCGTGCGCCTTGGTGTTCAGTCATGCCGGCCACATGACCACAGAAACGTCTTCGGACAGCGGTGGCTCTTCGGCTTTGAAACGGAGATGAGCACCGCAACCCTAGAGTCGGATTCGACTGGCTTTCGAGCAAGGGAACCTTTACCTTTACCTTTACTATGGAGCAGAAGTCCATCAGTGGCTATTAGCCACAGGGTATAGATGGGAACTCTCAGTCTGGGGCAGGTGATGCACTCTATTCTTGGTGCTGGAGGGGGCAGCAGTGGGAGGGGGCTTCTAGTGTCCTGGCCCCACTGCTAGACCTCCTGATGGCACCTGGTATATTTTGGCCACTGTGTGACGGAGTGTTGGACTAGATGGGCCATTGGCCTGATTCAACATTGGCTTCTCTTATGTTCTTATGTACTGGAGCCATCCTTTCTGAGCTAAGAAAAATGTGTGCGCCGGAGGCTGAAAAACGGTGAGCTAGCTCACACTAACTCAGCTTAGAGGGAACACTGCCCCTGTCCCAAGCCAGGTAGGGTTTGCCACCATTTGCACCGAACCCCACTCTCATGCCATGTGAGAAGGATTGCCCGGTGAGAGAAACCTCCCCCTTTGTGGCCCCCCCCCATACCAGGAAATATTCTTCGTGTTGACTTTCCCTGCTGTCCTGCAGCTGGGGAAAGTAACAGGCTGCTCGTGAACCAAACACGTGGAGGTGTGTCCTAGTTCATTGGCTCCCTGCCTCCTTCCAACCCAGAGGTTGATTGTTTTTACGAGAGGGCAAGTGCCGAGACATGCTTGGGAACCATTCCAGCATGCCTGGTAAGGCCTGGCTGACTGGTGTGGGAAAAACCCTCGCTGGTGTCATCGCGGGCCCACAAAAGGGAGCTGCGGCGAATGCTCTCGAAATGCATTCCCGACGCAACTGCGGATGACTCCGAGAGATGACGCGTCTTCGAACTTGGCTGTCAAGCGGCTGTCCGCTCGCTGGGATCTGAAGCGGGAGCTCTGCCCGCACGGACCTGGCAGTGGAGCGCAGCACTCTGTGTATGCCCAGAGGACAGTTCTCCTGTCCGGCTTATGCCTCCGCACATCTCCCAGGATGAAACCCTGGCACTGGAAACAGGTGACAGGGTGAAAACTGGGCCAACTGTCTCTCAAATGAATGGTCTCAAGACCGTGCATGCCTGCGTTCCCCCAGCCCTATGATTTCATTTATTTACTTACTTCATTTATACCCTGCCTTTCTTTCCTAGGGGGTTGTGGTGGCTCAGAGGTTAAGATGCTGAGCTGCAGACCGAAAGGTCAGTAGTTCAGCAGTTCAAGACCTGAGTGCCGCGTGACGGAGTGAGCTCCCGTCTCTGGCCCCAGCTCCTGCCAACCTAGCAGTCCGAAAGCAAGAAATTGCAAGTAGATAAATAGGTACCGCTTTGGTGGGAAGGTAACAGCCATCCGTGCGCCTTGGCATCTAGTCATGTCAGCCACATGACCACAGAAACATCTTCGGACAGCGCTGGCTCTTCGGCTTGGAAACGGAGATGAGCACCACAACCCCAGAGTTGGATTCGACTGGCTTTCGAGCAAGGGAAACCTTTACCTTTACCTTTCTTTCCCAATGGGAACCCAAAGCAGCTTCTGTTTGTCCTCTGTGTCTCCATTTTATCCTCACAACCAGCCTGTGAGGTAGGTTAGGCAAAGTGTGATTGGCTTCAGGCCACCCAGTAGGCTCGCATAGCAGAGTGGGGATTCGAACCCAGGCCTCCTAGATCCTAGTCTGATGCTCTAACCACCACAACACAACAACCCTGTAAGGTGGGCTGGCTGAAAGAGTGACTGGCCCAAGGCTGCCCAGTAAGCTTGAGGGCTGAGTACAGATTTGAACCTGTGTCTCCCAGGCTGACTCTCTAACTGTTGCACCACACTGGCTCTGTAGGATAACCACAGCCCATTCCCGAGCAGGCAAAAGGGTTCCTGAGCCAGTCCAGAGCATCTATCCCACTCTCAGCTGTTCTGAGTAGCAGCAGCTTTCCAAGGTCTCTTGGTTGCTCGCTACTGCAGAGGAGAAGGAGGAGATTGGGTTTATACCCCTGCCCTTCACTACCCAAAGGAGTCTCAGAGTGGCTTGCAAACTCCTTTCCCTTCCCTTCCCCTCCCCACAACAAACACCCTGTGAGGCAGGTGGGGTTGAGAGAGCTCTGAGAGAAACTGCTTTTTTTCAGGAAGAGCTGTGCCAGAGTTTATGACTTGACCCAAGGTCACATCAGCAGGTACAAGTGGAGGAGTGGGGAATCAAACCCGGTTCTCCCAGATTAGAGTCCACGCACTTAACCACTACACCAAACTGACGACCCTTTCTTGCCAGAGACTGAACCTGGGACCTTCTGCATAACCAAGGAGGTGCTCTGCCTCTAAACCACAGCCCCCTTCTAGAGTTGCCAACTCTAGGCTGGAAAATTCCTGCAGATTTGAGGGTGGGACCTGGAGAGGGTTAGGGTTGGGGGAAGAGAGAGCGCTCAGAAAAGACGTAATGCCAGCGAGCCCACCCTCCAAAGCTGCCACTTTCTCCGGGGAGACAGATCAAGATGGGTCACCGACAGTGTTCCCTCTAAGCCAAGTTGGTGTGAGCTTGCTCACCGTTTTCTAGCCTCCGGCTCACACATTTATGTCTCAGCTCGGGAAGGACGGCTCCAGAGCAAACGCAATGGATGTAGCAGCCAAATCGCCCGCTCACAACTTTAATGCCAGTAGCTCACAAAGCGGGATTTTTGCTCACAAGACTCCACAGCCTAGAGGGAACATCGGCCACCAAGTTAGTCTGCCCATAGCAGTAGAAAAGAGCAAGAATCTCTAGTAGCGCCGGAAAGACTAACAAAAATTGGTGGCAGGAGAGGAGCTGTCATGAGCGGTACCTGAAGCAGCGGGCAGTGACTTGTGAAAGCTTCTCTCCCCTCCCACCAATTTTGTTAGTCTTTCAGGTGCCGCGGGACTCTGGCTCTTTCCTCCAGGGGCACTGATCTCTGTCGTCTGGAGATTCCAGGACTCCAGGCCCCACCTGGAGGTTGGCCACCCTAGCCCCTTCCTGCTGTACCACACAGCCTGGCCAACCTCCAAGTCTCAAACTGGAGCGGGTAATAGATACCCAATTAACCTGGCTGGTTAGAGGAAGGGCAATCTCTGCGCTGCCGTTTCAGCCACGCTCCACCGGTTTATCTGCCAAGAACTCCGGAAAGGGTCATTGGGTAGAGCAGTAGGACAAAGTTTGCGTCCGGGGATCCTTCAAGACCAACAAAGTTTTATTCAAGGTATGAGCATTTGTGTGCATGCACACTTCTTCAGATACATTGAAATGGAAGTTAATAGTCCATACAAGGAGGAGGAGAAGGAGATTGGATTCATACCCCGCCTTTCACTACCCAAGGGAGTCCCAGAGTGGCTTACAATCTCCTTTCCCTCCCCACAACAGACACCCTATGAAGTCGGTGGGGCTGAGAGAGCTCTTTCGAAGACTCCTCTTGAGAGAACAGCTCTGAAAGAACTTGTGGCTGACTCAAGGTTACACCAGCAGGCGCATGTGAAGGAGTGGAGAATCAAACCCGGTTCTCCCACATTAGAGTCCGCGCTCTTAACCGCAACACCAAACTGGCAGAGGGTGAACAGCAAATTAGCATACAACATGATGAAGATGTTTTCAACAGGTGCAAAGGCCAAACAGGAATAACAATTTATGGGTTTCACTGTATTTTAACTCGCGTAAGCCCCCTTGAGCCGGTTTATACCGGCCAGGCGGGATATAGATTGAAAGAAAATAAATAAATATGGTCACCATTTGTTTGGATTTAATTTGGGGAGGGGAAAAAAACAGTGAAGCCAATAAATATGTCGAAATAGGAGACTGATGTGTAAATGGGTCCTTAATGGTGGGATGCTAGGAGTAATTAACTGAGACCCTGTTGTCAGGCCTGTAGCTACAGTAGGGCATCTCGGGGCTAGGCCCCCTGACTTGCTGGCAAGACCCCCTGACTCCCCATCCAGCCCAGACCATCACGGCCTTCTCCCCTGGATAAATTTGATTAGCCAGTGCCCCCTAAGAAATTTAAATACCCCCCTGACTTAAAAAATCTTGGCTATGGGCCTGCCTGTTGTTACACTCCATTCGTCTCCTCTCGAGCGTGGAGGTCTCAAAGGTGCCCCCACCGGACTCAGACTTTGTTCCACTGCTTCAGACCAACACAGCTGCCCACCTGGATAGAGTCGGGTCAGCAAGGAAAACCAGGACAGGTTCTCCAGCCAAGTCACCCAAGTGACAGTTTGGGGGCAGCCCAATGAAGGGAGGGGGAACGCTCAGCAGGGGGTCAGCTGACTCCACGCCGTCAGTGAAGTGGGAGGGGACTGGCACCCTTGTCGGGGTCCCACTCAGACCCGGTGGGCTGCGGCACAGACCCAGAAAGGGATCTGGTGGTGGGTCCGGCACAGATCTAGGAGGAGGCTGGCATGCTTTGCTTGGGGTAACAGAAACTATGCTGCTCACCTTCTTCCGACACTGCCGCCCACAAAAGGGGATAGGATAGGGGTGCCAACTCTGGCTTGAGAAATTCCTGGGGATTTGGGGGGGGGAGCCCGGGGAGGGGAGGCCCTCAGGAGCAGGGCTATTTTGGGGCAGGAACGCACAGGAACGGAGTTCTGGCTGGCTCCCGAGTTGGCCACGCCCAGCGGGAACTCATTAGCATAACAGGCCACAACCAACAGCAGGAACTTATTAGGATTGGCTACATATTAGGGAGGAGCTGCGGTGGCTCAAGTGGTTAAGACACTGAACTGCAGGCTGTGGAAGGTCAGTAGTTCAGCAGTTCGAGACCAGGGTGCCGCATGATGGGGTGAGCTCCTGTCTCTAGTTCCAGCTCCTGCCAACCTAGCAGTTCAAAAGCAAGAAATTGCAAGTAGATAAATAGGTACCACTTTGGTGGGAAGGTAACAGCGTTCCATGCGCCTTGGTGTTTAGTCATGCCGGCCACATGACCACGGAAATGTCTTTGGACAGCGCTGGCTCTTCGGCTTGGAAACAGAGATGAGCACCGCAACCCTAGAGTCGGATTCGACTGGCTTTCGAGCAAGGGAACCTTTACCTTTACCTTTACATATTAGGGGTGTGTGGCCTAACATGCACAGGAGTTCCTGCTCCAAAAAAAGCCCTGGGTTTTGACAACAAACAAGGTCAACAGAATAAGAAGCAAAAGGTAGATGTGGTTGGATGACCACACTTCTGGTGACATGGGGGTGTGGCCTAATATGCTAAGGAGTTCCTGCTGTTAGGTGTGGCCTATTATGCTAATGAGTTCCTGCTGGACGTTTTCTACAAAAAGAGCCCTGCTCAAGAGTATATAGTTGCCTTAATGCCCACCCTCCAAAGCAGCCATTTCCTCCAGGGGAACTGATCTCTACCATCTGGAGATCAGTTGTGATTCCAGGAGATCTCCAGGTGCCGCCTGGAGACTGGCAACACTAGGAGAGGAAAGACTACTTTACACAGAGAGTGAATAAAATGTGGGATTGGCGGCCAGAGGATGTAGCGGGAATAGACGACTTTAAAAGGGGATGAGATAGATTCATGGAGAGTAAGTCTACCAATGGCTAGTAACCATGGTGGTTGAGGGGAACCTCCACATTCAGAGGCACTGATCCTGTGAATCCCAGAGCCAGGAGGCAACATCAGAGGAAGGCCTCGGCCTCTCTGCCCTGTTGTTGGTCCAACTGGTTGGCCACTGTGTGAGACAGGATGCTGGCCTAGATGAAACTCTGGTCTGATCCAGCAGAGCTCTTCTGATGTTCTTGCCTCGGCCTCTCTGCCCTGTTGTTGGCCCTCCAGAGGAACTGGTTGGCCACTGTGTGAGACGGGATGCTGGACTAGATGGGCCACTGGTCTGATCCAGCAGGACTCCTCTGATGTTCTTATGAAGGCCTCGGCCTCTCTGCCCTGTTGTTGGCCCTCCAGAGGAACTGGTTGGCCATTGTGTGAGACAGGATGCTGGACTAGATGGACCCTCACGGGTCTGATCCAACAGGGCTCTTCTGATGTTTTTCTCAGGGGAAGGTTTCGGCCTTTCTGCCCTGTTGGTGGCCCTTCGGAAGAACCTGTTGGCCACTATGTGAGACGGGATGCTGGACTAGATGGACCACTGGTCTGATCCTGCAGGGATCTTCTTATATTGTCAAAGGAAGACCTCAGCCTCTCTGCCGTGTTGTTGGTCCTCCAGAGGAACTGGTTGGCCACTGTGTGAGACGGGATGCTGGACTAGATGGACCACTGGTCTGATCCAGCAGGACTCCTCTGATGTTCTTATGAAGGCCTTGGCCTCTCTGCCCTGTTGTTGACCCTCCAGAGGAACTGGTTGGCCACTGTGTGAGATGGGATGCTGGACTAGATGGGCCACTGGTCTGATCCAGCAGGACTCCTCTGATGTTCTTATGAAGGCCTTGGCCTCTCTGCTCTGTTGTTGGCCCTCCAGAGGAACTGGTTGGCCACTGTGTGAGACAGGATGCTGGACTAGATGGACCTTCACTGGTCTGATCCAGCAGGACTCTTCTGATGTTCTTTTGTCCTTATGAGAGGATGTGAGTGCATTTCAGAGGAGAGAGAGCCTCTTAGGATGGGTGTTCCTCACACTAACCCCCAGGTCCTTCCTTTTACAGGGCTTCCAGAGGCCACAGAGTTAACCCCGTAAGTGCCACAGGCCTTCCTCTTGTTGAGTTGCCGCATGGAAGATGAGCGTGCATGTGTCGCTTTGTCTGCTCCCGCGCACGCCCACGCACAGCTAAAATCAGAAAAGGTCCCGCTCACAAAATGACCGGCTTGCTGGAGTGAGGGGCCGGTGGCACGAAGCGCGTGTCGGAAAGTCGCAGTGTGCCAAGATTGGGGCAGAAGCAGTTCCACCGGTCGAATGGTCAGAAGGCAGATCATTAGCCGGGGTGGTGTTTTTAGTTTTTAAACATCCACCGGAGCTTAATCGGTCAACAGCCCCAAGTGATTGCATCTAGAAAAAATGTCTTTGGGAAGCGGAACCCGGCCCTTGACGCTTTCCCCCTTTCTCGATCTTGCAGGAGATTTCAATTCAACCCGAAAGATGGGATCGACAACCCAGCCCTGTCGCTGGCGGAGGACTCGGGTAACGGGGCCGGCTGGCTGGGTGGGTGGGGAAGGAAGCGCCAGCTGTTTCCTCTGTGGCGTTTGTCGACGGGAACAGTTGTTCTTTATTGTTCCATGAGAAAGGAGGGACACGGGCCCTGTGGGTGGCTTACCTGGCCCCGCACCAGGGAGATTGCACTTCCCTTCCTGGGCATCATGAGGGCGGGATTAACGAGAATGCTTAAGAAACTAGGGCATTCGTTCCCAGACGGTGGGCTGGGCACAGGGGTGGACTGAGAGGTCAAAACAGACTTGCAGCAAGCTGATCTCCCGTTCGTCCTCAGAGTTAACATAAGAACGCAAGAGAAGTCAATGCTGGATCAGGCCAATGGCCCATCCAGTCCAACACTCTGTGTCACACAGCGGCCAAAAATACCAGGTGCTATCAGGAGGTCCAGCAGTGGGGCCAGGACACTAGAAGCCCTCCCACTGTGCCCCCCTGCCCTATCTATAAGGTAAAGGTAAAGGTTCCCTTGCTCGAAAGCCAGTCGAATCCGACTCTAGGGTTGCGGTGCTCATCTCCATTTCAAAGCCAAAGAGCCAGCGCTGTCCAAAGACATTTCCATAGTCATGTGGCTGGCATGACTAAACACCAAGGCGCTAATAGCCACTGAGGGACCTCTGCTCCAGATGTTTATCCAATTCCCTCTTGAAGCTGTCCATGATTGTAGCCGCCGCCACCTCCTGTGGCAGTGAATTCCATGTGTTAATCACTCTTTGGGTGAAGAATTATTTCCTTTAATCCGTTCTAACCTGACTGCTCAGCAATTTCATGGAGTGCCCACAAGTTCTTGTATTGAGAGAAAGGGAGAAAAGTACCTCTTTCTTAACCTGCTCTATCCCATGCATAATCTTACAAACCTCGATCATGTCGCCCCTCAGCTGTCGTTTCTCCAAGCTAAAGAGCCCCAAGCACTTTAACCTTTCTTCATAGGGAAAATGTTCCAACCCTTTTATATACATAAATGTATATAAATGTATATACATTGGCACTGCACGGTCTGTCAGAGGTCTACAGCTTGGCCTTCTCTTCAGCAGAGCAAGGGAGGCCCAGAGATTCTTTGGTGTTTTCTAATTCTGGCCAGGGGGCCACGGTGGCTCAAAGGTTAAGACACTGAGCTGCAAGACTGGAAGGTCTGTAGTTTGGCAGTTCGAGAACTGAGTGCTGCATGACGGAGTAAGTTCCCGTCTCTGGCCCCAGCTCCTGCCAACCTAGCAGTTCGAAAGCAAGAAACTGCAAGTTGATAAATAGGTACCGCTTTGGTGGGAAGGTAACAGTGTTCTGTGCACCTCGACGTTTAATCATGCTGGCCACATGACCACAGAGACGACTTCGGACAGTGCCAGCTCTTCAGCTTGGAGCACCACACCTCTACAGTTGGATATGACTAGCTTTCAAGCAAGGGAAACCTTTACCTTTACTTAATTCTGGCCACCCTAACCTGGATGGCCCAGGATAGCCCTATCTTGTCAGATCTTGGAAACTAAGCAGGGTTGGCCCTTGTTAGTACTTGGGTGGGAGGCTGCCAAGGGTCCTTATAAAGAAGCAGGCAATGGCGAAACCGCCTCTTTCTGTCTCTTGCCTGGCAAACCCCACGGAGTCCCTCTTAAGTTGGCTGTGACTTCACGGCCCCTTCTGCCACCTATTCTTGCTCCAGGATGTCCCCTTTTGTCCTCCTCAGAGCCCGAAGGAGCTTTGCAGCCGCGCTTCTGCTTCCTGAAGAAAGAAGAGGGCGAGGACTTTGGCTTCTGGCTGCGCCAGGAGGTGGGCAACAGCGGGCACCTCATCCGGCACGTGAAGTCGGGGAGCCTGGCCCACCGCAAAGGGCTGAGGGAGTGTGACCGGATTCTTGAGGTGAACGGCGTGTACGTCGACGACATGGAGCATGCTCGGGTAAGGCTCAGAGGTGGGTGCCCTGGCTCCGGCTGGGTTTTCGCTGCCACCTCGGCATCGAATCTCCTTCTACCGGGGCCCGGCCGAAGACTGGCCCTGGGAAAGTTCCACTCTAAAATCTAAAGTGGCGGAAAGTGCTGTCAAGTCACAGCCTGCTTTTGGCAACGCCGTAGGGTTTGCAAAGGCAAGAGACGCGCAGAGGTGGCTTGCCATTGCGGGCCAGATTGGTGTAGCGGTTAAGTGCACGGACTCTAATCTGGGAGAACCGGGTTTGATTCCCCCACTCCTCCACTCGCAGCTGCTGGATGACCTAGGGCAAGCCGTAGTTCTGACAAGAGCTGTTCTTGAAAAATGGCAGTTTCTGCCAGAGCTCTCTCAGCCCCACCTACCTCACAGGGAAAGGAGTTTGTCAGCCGCTCTGAGACTCCTCTTTGTAGTGAAGGGCGGGGTATACATCCAATCTCTTCCCTTCTCTTCTACCTCACAGGGTGCCTGTTGTGGGGAGGGGGAGGGAAGGGAGTTTGTCAGCCGCTCTGAGACTCCTCTGGGTAGTGAAGGGTGGGGTATAAATCCAATCTCCTCCTCCTCCTCCTCCTCCTCCTCCTCCTCCTCCTCCTCCTCCTCCTCCTCCTCCTCCTCCTCCTCCTCCTCCTCCTTCCTTCTTCTTCTTCTTCTTCTTCTTCTTCTTCTTCTTCTTCTTCTTCTTCTTCTTCTTCTTCTTCTTCTTCTTCTTCTTCTTCTTCTGTGTAGCAACCCTGGTATTCCTTGGTGGTCTCCCGTCCAAGTACTAACTGGGGCTAACCCTGCTTAGCTCCTGAGATTCGATGAGATCAGACTAGCGCCCAGACCATCCACGTCGGGGCAAAATATAATACCTGGCATCTGTATCGTATCTTTCCTCCAAAGTGTTCAAGCTCTAACACCCCTGTAAGGGAGATCAGTAGCATCATTCCGGGATCAGATATGCAAGGGCTGAGGCTAAGTAGGGCTGGCCCAGGGTCCCCTTGAGAACTGATGGCTGCGTGGAGTTTACAGGGTTAAGGAGTCAAATAAAACAGGAATCTGGTGAGCACCTTAGCGCTTCTGCTTTAGTGTCAACTTCCGTACATTAGCGTCCACTTCATCAGATGCATGCAGTGGCTCCCCGTGATGCTGACATTTATAGAAAAGGTTATGCAGAGAAGAAACTGTAAACAGAAGAACAGAAGAGCCATGAAATGGTGGGTCCCTGGCGTTGATGGCGTGTGCCCTGTTTGCGTCATTTTCAAAAGGGAGGGATTGCTTTGGCTTTATGATCAAGACCGAGTGAATAAATGAAGCAGCAAAGGCAGTCTGGAGTTGTTGAAGACAAACACATTCTCATTCTAACGCAGGGACCCCAAACCCTTTTTGAGCCTCTGGGCACCTCTGGAATTCTGGCACAGGGTGGTGGGCACCAATGCTCCCTCTAAGCTGTGGAGTCTTGTGAGCAAAAATTCTGCTTTGTGAGCTACTGGCATTAACTAGCTACTGGCTCTAACTAGCTTTCATAGACAGAGCCCGTGGCTCTAGTCCACGAAAGCTTATTCTAGAAAGGTGGTTCTTAGCCATAATCTTACTCCCCACCAGTGTTCCCTCTAAGCTGAGTTAGTGTGAGCCAGCTCACAGCTTTTTAGCCTCTGGTTCGCACATTTTTGTCTTAGCTCAGGAAGGATGGCTCCAGAGCAAACTAACTAATGCAGTTGCCAAATCGCCCGCTCACAACTTTCATGCCAGAAGCTCACAAAGAAGAATTTTTGCTCACAAGACTCCACAGCTTAGAGGGAACATTGCAGTCCCCACTTATGAAACTTTGTCCTTAAACGATGATAATACCTCCAAGCTATAAGTTAAAAACTGGGATGTAAAAGCACCACTTTCATAACCTGCCTTTCTTCCCAGTGGGGACCCAAGATTGTTCTCCTCGCCTTCATTTTTATCCTCACAACAACCCTGTGAGGTAGGTTAGGCTGAGAGCGTGTGACTGGCCCAAGGTCACCCAGCAAGCTTCCATGGCAGAATGAGGATTCGAACCTGGGCCTCCCAGCTCCTGGCTCAGAGTTTCACTCACTCTTCCACTCTGGGTCTCTATTTGCCTGCAGAAGTTCTGAATGCCTCCACCCCCAGATCAATCATGGAAGCTCTTTTTAAGAATCCCTGGTCTAGCGTATAAAGTCTTTAAATTTCTACTGCTTATTTTTGCAACAAGAGGTGTGCACAGCTGACCCTGGAGAACTGAGCATAGAAGGACAGGGAAATGTTCTCTCTTAAAGCATAATGCAAAGGAAAAAAGGGACCGGTGAGTGAAGATGACCTAATGCATTGATAAACACCCAGTCTCTTCTCACACCAAAGATCATGGGTCCCTAACCTTCTACAGCCTGCAGGTGCATTTGGAATTCTGACACGGCGTGGTGGCTGCCATATAAATGGCTGCTGCGGGAGGCGGAGCCAGCCACAAAAACTATTGCCACAGCTTAACTTCAGTAGCACGCTGCAGATCTTTGTACTGTGGTGGCAGACTGCTGGCAAAGCAACATTTTTTAAAAACCTGGACAGTCAATCAAAGCCTCGATAGTTACTGAGAATCCTTGCTGGGCGAAATCCCTGCCTGGCACCACTCACTTCCTAAAAAACACTTGGTGGGCGCCAGAAAAGATTTCAGAGGGTGCCACGGTGCCCACGGGCACCACGCTGGGGGCTCTTCCCATAGATCAATGCCCGTGCCCTCCCATAATACTGAAGGCTCAGCTGCTCCTACCTCCTCTCATCATTAGCTCTGCAAACTCCCTCCCTGTGCCAGATTTTAAAAACAAATTGTGTTAGCCGCCCCACCATCTCTTGTTTATTATTATTATTTTTTTAAAAAAAATGTTTAATAGAAAGTTTAATCTCACGGCGCATCTCTCAACGGAATCTGTCACCACCTGTTTTAGTTTTGAGACAAAATCCGGAAGTTTCCCGGGCTTGTGTCTGCATGCTAACAGTTTTCTTCAAAGACACCCTCTGCATCTCCCCGAAAGGTAACATGGGGAAAGTGATTCATCGGGCAAAGGTGCCAGGAAAATGAGGACTACGTCTGGGCAGATGGAGCAGTTGCTAGGAGTCGTATTTAGCAGACTTTTTTTTTTTTTAAGGTTTTTATTGAAAACTTAACATCAGATACAAAGACAGATCAGTAACAGTAAATGATCGTATGCCAAATACAGATTACTGCATTACAAATTCCAATTAAAAAAGTAAGTACTTCACAAGATAGGTCTCGATGCCACCAAAAATTAAGCCACACAAAAAATTAAGCCTATGAGGAGAAAGATGGTGTCAAAGGGTCATAGCAAAAATGCAGGTGCCCAAACATCCATAACACAATTCTGATCAAAATGGTCTTTATTTTGAGCAATAAAATTTAAAACGGGGTACCAGAAATTATAATAATCAAGAGAGGCAGAGGACGGGTCTTTATTTGAGGTTTGTATCAGTCTTTCTTTCCACTGTGAGATAATCCCGTATGTTCCTGTACCAAATCTTAAGAACTGAGGGCGAGGAAGATTTCCAGGAGGAGATTGCAGATTTCGCAGCGGCGCATAACAGAGCAATCAAATCTTTCTTAATTTGGGGGATTTGGGGATCACCCCAAATTTTATTTATTTATTTAGCAGCCTTGGGCCCGTTCCACTGTAGGGATGCCAACCTCCAGGTGAGGGCGGAGGATGTCCAGGAATTATAGCCCATTTCCAGTCTATAGCTCCCCCTGGAGAAAATAGCAGCTTTGGAGGATGGACTCTGTGGCACTGTACCCCCCACCGAGGTCTGTTTCCCCCCCAGGCTACATCCCGAAATATCCAGGAGTTTTCCAACCTGGATCTGGCAACCCTACCACCCATCCCATGCTAGTTGCCAGGGGAGACTTGGTGACCCTATTTGGAAAGCTCCAGGTTTAAGTCTGTCTCTTCCTGGTTCTTAGGGTTGCCAGCCTCCAGGTGGGGCCTGGAGATCTCCCGCTTTTACAACTGATCTCCAGCTGACAGAGATCAGCTCCCCTGGAGAAAATGGCTGCTTTGAAGGGTGGACTCTGTGGCCTTGGACCATGCTGAGGCCCCTCCCCAAACCCCGCCCTTTCCAGGATCCACCCCCAAAGTCTCCAGGTATTTTCCAACCCAGACCTGGCAACCCTACTGGTTCTATGGGCCCTCAAGCTGAGAAATATGCCCTGCCTTGTTTTCGACCCTTCCCTGTCACACTCCGTCCCTCTCTTGCAGGTGGTGTGGAAGATCAAGCGCAGCGGCAAGCAGGTATTGCTGACCGTTCTGGACGGGGAGGCCTACAGCCTGGCCAAAGCCCTGGACCGGAACCTGGCCCAGCTCCTGCCCCATTACCACAGGCCGCGGCTGTGCTGCGTGGCCAAGAACCAAAACGGTTTCGGCTTCAGCGTTTCCTCTCCGCAAGGTAGTGGCGGACGTCAGCTCCGTGCCCTTGTTGAATGTAACCGTTTGTCTTTTTTCATGAGCGACAGCCAAATTCCGCTAGAAAGAAGAGCAAAATTCTGCAGTGGGAATATATCCTGTACAGTCGAAGAGGTCTGGATGGGCCGGCTTGTTTTCTCAGAAAGCGTGATGGTTCCCAGATTCGAATTTTGCATTTATTCGTTCGAGGGTGGGTTGTCAGCTCCAGCTTGGGGCGGGAAGGGGCTTCGGTGGGATACAATGTTAATAGAGCACAGGGCTATTTTGGGGCAGGAACGCACAGGAATGGAGTTCCGGCTGGCTCCCGCGTTGGCCACGCCCAGCAGGAACTCATTAGCATAATAGGCCACACCCCAACAGCTGGAACTCATTCGGATTAGCTACATTGGGGGGTGTGGCCTAACATGCAAAGGAGTTCCTGCTCCAAAAAAAGCCCTGGGTTTTGACAACAAACAAGGTAAACAGAATAAGAAGCAAAAGGTGGGTGTGGCTGGATGACCACACTTCTGGTAACATGGGGGTGTGGCCTAATATGCAAATGAGCTGTGCAGTCAGGGGTGTGATCTAATATGCTAATAAGTTCCTGCTGGGTTTTTTCTATTAAAAAAAGCCCTGATAGAGCCCACTCTCCGAAGTGGCCATTTTCTCCAGCTGATCTCTGTCACCTGGAGATCAATTGTAATCTCAGGTGATCTCCAGCCACCATCTGGAGGCTGGCAACCCTAAGGGCAGAGAGGAACTGAATGATGAAGGAGGACACTGAGAACAATGCTCCCTCTAAGTTGTGGAGTCTTGTGAGCTACTGGCATTAAAATTCTACTTTGTGAGCGACTGGCATTGAAGTTTTGAGCGAGCAATTTGGCTACTGCGAAAATTAGTTTGCTCTGGAGCCATATCCTTCCTGAGCGAAGACAAAAACGTGTGAGCCAGAGGCTAAAAAACTGTGAACTAGCTCACACTAGCTTGGCTTAGAGGGAACACTGACTGAGGCTCCAGTTCCTGGGGAGCTTCAGCCAATCTGAGGAGACAGCAGCAACCTCGACAGGCCAGTAGTCTGATTCAGTATAAAGCAGCTTCATGGTCATCCGAATTACCAACCTCCAGGTGATGCCTGGGGATCTCACAGAATTACAACTGGTCTCCAGGTGACACAGAGCAGTTCTCCTGGAGAAGTGCAGAGTGCAGAGAAGGGCAACTAGAATGATAAAAGGGTTGGAACACCTTCCCTATGAAGAAAGGTTAAAATGCTTGGGGCTCTTTAGCTCGGAGAAACGACGGCTGAGGGGTGACATCATCGAGGTTTATAAGATTATGAATGGGATTGAGCAGGTTGAGAAAGAAGTCCTTTTCTCCCTTTCTCACAATACAAGAACTCGTGGGCACTCCATGAAATTGCTGAGCAGTCGGGTTAGAACAGATAAAAGGAAGTACTTCTTCACCCAAAGAGTGATTAACACGTGGAATTCACTGCCACAGGAGGTGGTGGCAGCTACAAGCATGGACAGTTTCAAGAGGGAATTAGATAAACATATGGAGCAGAGGTCCATCAGTGGCTATTAGCCACAGGGTATGGATGGGAACTCTCAGTCTGGGGCAGGCGATGCACTCTATTCTTGGTGCTGGAGGGGGCAGCAGTGGGAGGGCTTCTGGTGTCCTGGCCCCACTGCTGGACCTCCTGAGGGCACCTGGTATATTTTGGCCACTGTGTGACAGAGTGTTGGGCTAGATGAGCCATTGGCCTGATCCAACATTGGCTTCTCTTATGTTCTTATGTTCTTATGAATGGCCACTCTGGAAGGCGGACCCTATGGCGTTCTACCCTATTGAAGTCCCTCCCCCAACTCCACCTTCTTCAAGCTCCACCCCCAAAATCTCCAGGTATTTCCCAACCCAGAGTTGGCAACCCTAGGCCCGGGGTAGGCTGCTGGTTGGGGGAGGGAGGAGCAGGGGGCTTCAGACGCTGCCTTTGCCCAGGGCTTGAGCTGTTTCTCAAGGCGGCCGCCTAGGAATGCCAGTCTCAAGGGGGGGGTAACAAAGGAGAAAATGCACGTGCCCAAACATTAACACCAAAAAAATCAAGGATTTAATAAATTATAAAGACATGACATATAAAACACTCAGAGCAAATGTTCCTATAACACAATAGACAGGTAGAAATTCACAGCTGGAGTTCCCCGAAAAAGAATTTGTAAAAGATTTTTAAAAGCCCTTGAACTGTAAAGATGCGGTAGTGTCTCTGACAGCTGACTCAACGGACCCCCCGGTTATAAATCCGTTTCAATCGTTTTTTTAAAGAATCATTTTGGATTCAGCATTTCAGAGATACATGCGGACATCCATAAAGTATATTCAGATAACAACAATCCTCAGTGATTCCCAATGGAAAAAGAAGAAGAGATTGGATTTATACCCCGCCCTTCACTACCCAAAGGTGTCTCAGAGCGGCTTACAAACTCCCTTCCCTTCCCCTCCCCACAACAGACACCCTGTGAGGTCGGTGGGGCTGAGAGAGCTCTGACAGGAACTGCTCTTTTTCAAGAACAGCTCTTATCAGAACTACAGCTTGCCCAAGGTCATCCAGCCAAGTGCAAGTGAAGGAGTGGGGGAATCAAACCCAGTTCTCCCAAATTAGAGTCCATGCACTTAACCACTACACGAAACTGGAGAATCAATAATTTCTTGGAACCTCCCTTCAAAATTCTGAAGCATTTCACCACTATCCCATTGCTATAACCGGGAGTCCGTCGAGTCAGCTGTCAGAGACACCACCGCATCCTTACAGTTCAAGGACTTTTTTGAATCTATTATTACAAATTGTTTTTTGGAAAAACTCCACCTGTGGATTTCGACCTGTGATTAACTTTACCTGTGAATTTCTACCTGTTTCTTGCATTATAGGGAAATTTGCTCTGAGTATTTTATATGTCATATCTATATAATTTATTAAATCATTGATTTTTGGTGTTAAAATTTGGGCACGTGGATTTTCTTTTTCTGGTTTACATATATTGCTGTGCCACTGCCTTTCATCTGGAGATCCCCCAGAATTACCGCTCATCTCCAGACTACAGAGATCAGTTCCCCGGGAGCAAATGGAGGCTTTGGAGGGTGGACTCTATGGCACTGCATTCCACAGAGGTCCCTGTCCTCCCCAGGCGCCATCCCCAAATCTCCAGGAATTTCCCAGCCTGCATCTGGCAACCCTACCCCCCATCCCCTGCCGGTGGCCAGGTGGGACCTGGGAACGCTATGGCTGCCCCCAGGGCTTTTTCTGTAGAAAAAGCCCAGCAGGAACTTATTAGCATAACAGGCCACACCCACCAGCTGAAACTCATTAGCATATTAGGCCACACACCCTATGTTACCAGAAGTGTGGTCATCCAGCCACACCCACCTTTTGCTGCTTATTCTGTTTACCTTGTTTGTTGTCAAAACCCAGGGCTTTTTTTGGAGCAGAAATTCCTTTGCATGTTAGGCCGCACACCCCTAATGTAGCCAATCCTAATGAGTTTCTGCGGTTGGGTGTGGCCTGATATGCTAATGAGTTCCTGCTGGGCGTGGCCAACTCGGGAGCCAGCCGGAACTCTGTTCCTGGGTGTTCCTGCCCAAAAATAGCCCTGGCTGCCCCTAAATCTCACGTTCTCCTTTGCAGGTGTGAAAGGCGTCTTCCGAGTGTCTGTGGTGAGGAACGGCCCGGCTGAAAAGGCAGGAGTGCCAGATGGTTCATGGCTGCTGGAGCTCAATGGAAAGAGTGTGAAGAATTGGACCCATGCCAGGCTGAACAAAAAGGTACCAGGCCATTTCCATTGTAACCACGTCCAAGCCGGCCACAACCGGTTGTCCAATGGCTCCTGATGGCTTGGCAGTGTTTCCATGAGCTCCCAGAGCTGCCTTGACTTCCCTTCCAAAACAATAAACACAATGACGTGGCAGATATTCTCCAGAAACATCTGTTGGTCCCAAACGCAATGGCCAAGCTACGCTTGGGGCTGGATGTGAGAATCATGTCACCACAGCACTGAAAGATCTGTGCTGGCTGCCAGTTGGTCTCCAGGCACAGTTCAAAGAACTGGTTCTTACCTTTCAGTTCCTAAATGGTGTAGTGGTTAGGTGTGCAGACTCTAATCTGGGAGAACCGGGTTTGATTCCCCCACTCCTCTGCTCACAGCTTCTGGATGACCTTGGGTAAGCCATAGTTCTGTCAGAGCTGTTCTCTCAAGGGCAGTCCTTGAAAGAGCTCTCTCAGCCCCACCTACCTCACAGGGTGTCCGCTGTGGGGAGGGGAAGGGAAAGGAGTTTGTAAGCTGCTCTGAGACCCCAAGTGAAGGGCGGGGTATAAATCCAGTCTTTCCTCCTCCTCCTCCTCCTCCTCCTCCTCTTCTTCTTCTTGAAAGATCGTCTTCTCCTGTACTGTCCAAGCCAGTTAAGACTCTCTTCCCAAGCTCCATTCTGCCTTAGGATTCCCCGGCATGGGGACATGTCATGCAGCTGTCATTTACCATAGAGTTCCCAGCGACTCCTAGAGAGGCATGACATCACATCTGGGTCTTCCTGGAAATGACATCTTGCCGCCGCTGACAGCCACCAGCCCCCCATATCTCCACCCCCCAGTCTTTTGTTGGTTGCCAAGCTGGGCCCAACAATCCTGCTATGGCATTCCATCCTCCTGAGTTCTCTGCCCTCCCCAGCTCCAGCCCCACATCTCCAGGAATTTCCCAAACTGGAGCTGCCAGCCTTAATTCTGAGCCCCCTGGCCATAGCTTCTTCTCTCCAGAGGCGTGCCCCACGGGTCCTCTGGGGGTAGCTGGCCCTCCTCCTCCTCCCACTCGGTGCCCCTTCTTTCTCCCCCATGCTTCTGCATCTGTCTCGAACACAGCTCAAGCAGAGCGACAGCCCGATGGGACTCCTGGTGATCGACGCAGAGTCGGAGGAGTTCTACCGACAGCGCAACATCAAAATCACGGCCACCCTGGCGACCAGCTCCTGGCTTCCCTTCGAAGTGCGGAAGCTGCAGATGACGAGAGGGCCAGACGGCTATGGGTTCTTGCTGAAAGAAGAAACGTGTGGCTCAGGAAAGAAGGGTAAGGCTGCCCTCTGGGCACCTGGGTTGGGGGGGGCTGATTTGCCCTTTCCCCCCTGCTCTTTGTCCGCTCAGGCATGCCAACTGAAGCCCTGCATGGCCTGTGACCAACAGATCTTAAGGAGTGCCTCCTCCCCATATGAATCTGTCCCCACGCTCTGGTTGTTTCAGAAGCCCCGCTTCGATTGCCCCTGCTGTCTGAAGCTAGGTGGGTGGCAAGCAACCTGAAAAGGCCTTTTCGGTCGTGGCACCAAAACTTTGTAACTCCCTCCCCACTGGAGATTTGTCTGTCTCCCTCTATTGCCAGCCGCTAAAGACTTTTTTTTTTGTTTCATCTGGCATTGCCCCCATAACAGTTACTTGTCCTCTGTCTGGTGTTGTTTGCTTATGTGCTTTTAACTGACTTGCTTTTGTCATTTTATATGTGTTTTTAATTGCTCAAATGTTTTGATGTTTTTTTTTCTATGTTCACCAGGGCCGCAGCCAGGACTTTTTGTTTTTGTGGTGCGCCCATTATGCTTATACTCAGGGCTATTTTGGGGCAGGAACGCACAGGAACGGCGTTCCGGCTGGCTCCCGAGTTGGCCACGCCCAGCAGGAACTCATTAGCATAACAGGCCACACCCAACAGCAGAAACTGATTAGGACTGGCTACATTAGGGGTGTGTGGCCTAACATGCAAAGGAGTTCCTGCTACCAAAAAAGCCCTGGGTTTTGACAATGAACAAGGTAAACAGAATAAGAAGCAAAAGGTAGGTGTGGCTGGATGACCATACTTCTGGTAACTTGGGGTGTGTGGCCTAATATGCTAATGAGTTTCTGCTGGTGGGTGTGGCCTATTATGCTAATGAGTTCCTGCTGGGCTTTT
This sequence comes from Gekko gecko, assembly GCA_029375565.1. Taxonomy (NCBI): domain Eukaryota; kingdom Metazoa; phylum Chordata; class Lepidosauria; order Squamata; family Gekkonidae; genus Gekko; species Gekko gecko. The sequence continues at coordinate 71,709,247 of JAPDNY010000013.1, read as the reverse complement.
TCTACAAAAAAAAAGCCCTGCTTATGCTTATAATAAATAACTGGAGATTTTGGGGGGTGGAGCCTAAGGAACACAGGGTTTGGGAAGGGGAGGGACTTCAGTGGGATGCAATGCCATAGAATCTACCTGGTGATCAGATGTAATGCCAGCGGGTCTCCAGCCTCCACCTGGAGAGTGGCAACCCCAGGAGGGAGAGATTGACTTCCCCACCACCATGTCTCCTCTTTCTCTCTCCCTCTTTCCTTCCCCAGTGCCCCCTCCCAGCAGCCCTGAGGCTGGGGAAGTGTTATGTCCGCTGACCGCCACAAGGCAACAGCGACCTTACCGGAGCTTGGAGCTCAAGAGACAACAAGGACTAGGATCCTGAAACCTCAAGCGGTCACCAACAGGAACCTTGGCGGGAAGTTTAAATCCACCAATGGGACCTGGGGGTGGTCCACGGGGTCTGTATATAGTTGGCCATTGGCCGGTATTGGGTTCTTGTGTTGTGTAGGAGACTGCCCTCTGCCGCTTCTGGTCAGTTTCACTTCCCTCCTTTCATCTGTAAACCTGACAGCTGATCAGCAGGGTGCGAAACTGACCAGAAGTTGCAGAGCTCCCATCAAGGTATCTCAGTGGTGCCACTACAGCAAAACCCCCAAAAAACGGTGGGGGAAAAGTGGCACAGTTTGAAATGACCGTAGTGCCCCAGAGATGGGTCATTAACGGAAGGGAAGTTGCTGTATGAACCACCACCCCCGTCCCTGTATTGCTTTGCTCGAAATCGGGCCAACAACAAACAACATCTCGTTTAGAATGGTAATGTGAAAAGGACCACTAAGTCAGACCAAGTGGTCCGTCTCGCTTGCGATCAATGTTCCCTCTAAGCTGTGGAGTCCCGTGAGCAAAAAATTCTACTTTGTGAGCTTCTGGCATTAAAGTTGTGAGTGAGCGATTTGGCTGCTGCATAAATTAGTTAGCTCTGGAGCCGTCCCTTCCTGAGCGAAGACAAAAATGTCTGAGCCAGAGGCTAAAAAACTCTGAGCTAGCTCACACTGACTCAGCTTAGAGGGAACACTGCTCACGATTGTCTTCCACGACCGGCACTGCCTTCCAACACGAGATCTGAACTGCTGAGGGTCAATTCTGGTGCCTTGACATGCGCTGAAGCATGGATCCTCCTGAGATTCCGGAGGGCTCCCTAGAAGCTGCCTCGTGGCGTCCCCAGGCCGACGGGCCTCTTCTGTTTCGTTAAGACTGCATTCCTTAATCCATTGGCTGGAGACCCAGTTTGGTGTAGTGGTTAAGTGCGCGGACTCTTATCTGGGAGAACCGGGTTTGATTCCCCCACTCCTCCGCTTGCACCTGGTGATGTGAGCTTGGGTCAGTCACAAGCTCTGGCACAGCTGTTCTCTCAAGGACAGTTTCTGTCAGAAGTTCTCTCAGCCCCACCTACCTCCCAGGGCGTCTGTTGTGGGGAGGGGAAGGGAAAGGAGTTTGTAAGCTGCTCTGAGACGCCTTTGGGCAGTGAAGGGCGGTATAAATCCAATCTCCTCCTCCTCCTCCTCCTCCTCCTCCTCCTCCTCCTCCTCCTCTTCTTCTTCTTCTTCTTCTTCTTCTTCTTCAAAAGAGGACGACACACCTCCCGCCTGGAATATGCCATGCTCCATGCCTTCTCGCAGGGAATCTCTTTCCACTGTCGCCGAACGAACGGCTTCGTTCTCCTCTGTTAAGGAGAGAATTTGGGGATACCTTCACAGAGGGTGACTCTCTGGGTGGAGCACATCATACAACCTGTATACACACAGCATGTGTGAATATGGGAGAAGTGAAGCATGCCCCCCTATTTCTGCAGGGGGAAAAGCATTTTGCTTTTGAACATGTGAGTGCAGCCCGCTTGTCATTTGCAGGCCAGTTTATGAGGGAGCTGGATGCCGGGTTGCCGGCTGAGAAGGCGGGGATGAGGGACGGTGATCGCCTCCTGGGCGTGAACGGAGAGAGTGTCGAAGACCTCGACCACTATGGAGCGGTGTTCCAGATCCGTGCAGACGGCAAGCAGGTGACACTGCTGGTCATCGATGCGGAAGGGAGCAAGTTCTTTGATTTGGTATGTGCCAGCTCCGGCATTGGGAGAACATGGAGGGGGTGGGCTCTGAAAGAAAGGTGGCCCATCCCTGTTTCCCTCCTTATACCTCAGTTTCCTCCTGGGGAGGGGGCGTGGCTCAGTGGTAGAGCATCTGCTTGGCATGCAGAAGGTCCCAGGTTCAATCCCCCAGCACCTCCAGCTAAAAGGACCAGGGAGTAGATGATGGTGAAAGACCTCTGCATAAGACCCTGGAGAGCTGCTGCCAGTCTCAGTCGGGGCTGTGGCTCGATGGTAGAGCCTCTGCTTGGCATGCAGAATGTCCCAGGTTCCATTCCCAGCACCTCCAGTTTAAAGGCCGCAGGTTATGGGAAAGACTTTGACCTGAAGAGCGGCTGCCAGTCTGAGTAGACGATACTGACCTTGATGGACTGATGGTCTGATTCAGTATGAGGCAGCGTCAGGGGTCATTTGGAGCAGGAGCGCGCAGGAGCAGAGCTCCGGCAGTTAAAAGCATAGGCAGCAGCAAGCCCCGCCCCAGCTCCCAGCAGGAGCACAAAACAGCTTGTGTAGCATTCCTCCTGGGCTCAGATAGGCTACTCTGGGACTGGAATGACAGCCTCCAGAGTGGAACGACAGTCCCTAGGCATGGAGCCTGAGTGGTGGGTGTTGCCTTCTGACACACTTCTGGTGACGTCAGGGGGTATGGTATATGCAAGTTAGTTATGCTAATGAGTTATGCTAATGAGCTCCTGCACCTCTTTTTCTACAAAATAACCCCTGGGCAGCGTCATGGGTGTAATGTGTATCCTGAAGACCCCCACCATGCAGAAGACGGCAGAGATACCATGACACCTAAGAACTGGGTGGGATGGCCTTGGACTTCTTCCAGCAAATACAGGACCTATAGGCAAACTGGATTAATAGCCATTCCCTCTCCTCATGTAATCCTGGGACCTGGATGTCCGGAGGAAACGGAGGGGAGAGAATTGTGGGAAATTCTTGGGATTCTCTGGGAGAAGCTATGGCAGAGTGCAATTCTATGTGCAGTTACTCCAGGTGGAGCCTGCTCAAACCAATGGGTTCAGAACCAGTTTGGTGCACTGGTTAGGAGTCTGGACTCTGATCTGGGAGAACCAGGTTTGATTCTGCACTCCTCCACATGCAGCTGCTGGTGTGACCTTGGGTCAGTCACAAGTTCTCTCAGAGCTGTTCTCTCAACAGCAGTCCTCGAAAGAGCTCTCTCTCAGCCCCACCTACCTCACAGGGTGTCTGTTGTGGGGAGGGGAAGGGAAAAGGAGATTGTGAGCCACTCTGAGACTCCTTCGGGTAGTGAGAGGTGGGGTATAAATCCAGTCTCTTCTCTTCTTCTAGACTGGAGTAACTCTGTATAGGATTGCTCTGTTGAGTGTGTATAAAGCTGATACAGCTTTGTAGCATGAACATAAGAGAAGCCAGTGTTGGATCAGGCCAATGGCCCATCCAGTCCAACACTCTGTGTCACACAGTGGCCAAAAACACCAGGTGCCATCTGGAGGTCCACCAGTGGGGCCAGGACACTAGAAGCTCTCCCACTATTGCCGCCCCCCCCAAGCACCAAGAATGCAGAGCATCACTTGCCCCAGATGGAGAGTTCCTATCTATACCTTGTGGCTAATAACCACCGATGGACCTCTGCTCCATATGCTTATCCAATTCCCTCTTGAAGCCGTCCATGCTTGTAGCCGCTGCCCCCTCCTGTGGCAGTGAATTCCACGTGTTAATCACTCTTTAGGTGAAGAAGTACTTCCTTTTATCTGTTCCTTTTATCTGCACGGATATGTCAGAATGAGGGAAACGTCCAATCGTAAGACCGCCCTCCCCAGTAACCTGCTAGGATTGTTTCAGACTCTCTACCTTGGGGCCAGATGGGTGGGATGAGTTTATTCCCTTTATTCCCTGAGAGTTATAAAGCGCCTCTGAAGTGTTCCAGCTCTGCTGTTTGGGGGTTTCCTTTGCTCTCTCCCAGGTTGGAGTGTCCCCTCTCATTTTCTATGATGAGGAAGTTGCTCCGTCGGGATCCTGTGCCGCCCGCGACTCCTCTTGCCCCAGGATATGTCAGGAAAACGGCGTCTCCACCTTCACTCCTTGTCAGGTTGATATGGACCTCCACTGGAATGCGCGGCCTCCCAGAGGTGGCTCACGGGACTTCTCCAAAGAGGTAACGATGCCCTCTGTGGGATTCAGGGTTGTCAACGTCCAGGTGGGGCCTACCAGGAGATCTCCCAGAATTACAAGCCATCCCTGGGTAGCAGAGTCCAGTTCCTGTGGAGGAAATGGCTGCTTTGGAAGGTGGGCTCTACGGCATTCTACCCAGCTGAGGCCCCTCCCCTCCCAAACCCAACCCTCCCCAGGCTCTACCCCCAAAGTCTCCAGATATTTCCCAAACCAGAGTTGGCAGCCCGAGTGGAATTCCAAGTACAGTGCCCAGTCCACACGGCAGGCCCGTAGCCAGGATTTTTAAAGTCAGCGGGGCATCTAAATTTCTTAGGGGGCACTGGCTAATCAAATTAATCCAGGGGAGAAGACCGGGGGGCTTGTCGGCAAGCTGGGGGGGCCTAGCCCCAAGATGCCCCACTGTGACTATGGGCCTGCAACACAGGCAGATGAATCCGATCAGACACAACTATCTGTGCCTAACTCTAAGCTGAGTTAGTGTGAGCTAGCTCACAGTTTTTTAGCCTCTAGCTCACACGTTTTTGACTTAGCTCAGGAAGGATGGCTCCAGAGCAAACTGATTTATACAGTGGCCAAATTGCTTGTTCACAGCTTCAATGCCAGTAGCTCACGAAGTAGAATTTTTGCTCACAAGATGCCACAGCTTAGCGGGGACATGGGTGGCCATCACCGCATCCTCTGGCAGCAAATCCCAGGTTTTAATCACTCGCTGCATAAAGACGTGTTTCCTGTTGCCCGTCCTTCCTGCATTTTACGATCTCTTTGTTCCACACAGGAGCAGGACGGACTGAGCCAGCCCTTCTAGGGTTCATCGCCGCCACAAGCACCTCCCAAGTCCCGGCCTTGCAACGGCTCCTGTTGGTGGGCGAAGAAAGCGCCTTTTGCACAGATGCTGCTGACTTTGCACTTTGATTCCTCCCCGGGCTGACTCTTCCTGTCCCTCGGCTTCCTCCATGATAGCTCCACCTTCACGCTCCGAAAAAGCTTTTTACAACAGGACTCTGGATTGAAGGGGGGTGGGGAGAGGCAGTGGAGAGCAGAAAGCCACAAGACTCCTGAAAGAGGAACCGCCCTTTTGGCCGTATCTACCTTGCAAAGATGCTCATTTTGCAACACAGAGATGAACTTGTTCTCCTCTAGGGTAGCTAGGTCCCCCTTGGCCATCGGCGGGGGATGAGAGGGTAGGGTTCCCAGATCCGGGTCAGGAGACTCCTGGAGATTTGGGGATGGAGCCTGCTTAGGACAGAGAACGCAGTGGGGTACAATACCGTAGAGCAGGGGTGTCAAACATAAGGCTCGGGGGCTGGATCTGGCCCATCCAGGGCTCTTGTGTGGCCCGTCAGCAACTGATGCAAGGGAGGAAGTGGGGGGGGGGGGAGTGGGTGGAACCACTCCATTGTGGCTTCCACACAGCAGAACAACTTCATCTGTAGCAGTCGAGCATCGTGGGAGCATCTGTCCAATGCTGCGCCGCTGCCTCTCCAGTCCGCCCGTGTGGGTTTTCCTCTGCACACCCTCCCCCCCCAACCCATGGGGCCTTGCAGGGAGGACAGACCCCAACTCGGAGCTTACCAGCTGCTGTCCTTTATGCACTTTCTATCTCCGGTACTTGGCATTATGTTTTATGGCACACATGGCCCGGCCCGACAAAGTGAAATTCGTGTCAGATCCGGCCCTTTTAGTAGATGAGTTCGACGCCCCTGCCATAGAGTCTACCCTCTCTGTAAAGTCTGGAGATGAGCTGTAATTCGGGGGGGGGGTCCCCAGGTCCCACCTGGAGGCTGGCATCCCTGCTCCCTCCTCCCATCAAGTTTTAGTGAGACTAGTTCCCCCCTCCCCTGCAAGGGATAACTAATGCCTGTTATTTGCAACAGAGATTAAGTGCTGTTGGAAGCCGAAGCTCTTCTCACAAACCTGAACGAAGTCTGAGTCCAGTAGTCCCTTTGAGACCCGCAGAGTTTAATTCTGGGTGTCAGCTTTTGTGCGCCTGCACATTTCTTCAGAACTCAGCTCAAACTTTGTTCTGTTGCTTCCGACCAATCAAGTTATGCAAGGATTTGGTTACTGAAGGAAAGGCACTCTGTCCCTTCTTAGAGACACACCCTTTATTATACGTTGTCGAAGGCTTTCACGGCCAGAGTTCATTCGTTCTTGTAGATTTTCCGGGCTGTGTGGCCGTGGTCTTGGCACTGTAGGACCTGATGCTTCGCCGGCAGCTGGGACTGGCGTCCTCAGAGGTGTAACACTGAAAGATGGACCTTGATACACAGAGAGTACTCCATCTATCAGTGTTATACCTCTGAGGATGCCAGTCCCAGCTGCTGGCGAAACGTCAGGCCCTTCAATGCCAAGACCACGGCTGGACAGCCCGGAAAATCTACAGCAACGAACGCCCTTTATTATTGCTTTGCCTGATCCTGAGGCTGAGCACAGTTCAAGTGGCGATGCTAAACCGTGTGGAACGATACGCTCTGGCAAATGCCCCTTCAGATCTCCAGTGGGTTGAGTCCAAACTCCTTCAGCCGCTTCTTATAGTCCAGTTGGAGGGCCGTTTCCTTTTTCTCCCAGTCAAGTTTGGCAGCTTCCAGCTTGGACAGCAGAAGGTCTAAGCTGCCCTGTGGAAAGGAAAAGCTAATGGCAGTGAGGGGGAAATGGCCAAGGTCAGGAATGCAACAGGACTGTTTGTCAGACCGTTGCTTTGCAGAGTGTGCTGCTTTTAGAATGTCTGTTGCAACATGCCCGTTGTCGGTCAAACAATTAATGTCCAAAATATTGGTTCGCCAGCTTTCAAATTACAGGGGACATTTAGTTGCAGGCCCATGCATTGAAAGCAAACCCCCCCTTTGCAAATAATTTTTTAAAAAACGGATGGTCTATCTGACCAGCTTATGTGAGCGAGGAGAAACAAGTCAGCCACTAGGCATCCCAAAGACATGTGCGTAAGACATTTCCTGGGCCCAGAAGTCTGTGCAGCACACCTTGTACACCCCGGAGGCAAATATCAGCCGTGTGTGGGAAGAAGGGTGTCCTCCGCCCCAACGCACCTGAGGAATGACACCTCACCAGCCGTCAGCTTGAAATCAACCCATCCCCAAACTCACGTGCAGGATTTTTTCATATTCTGTCTCCATCCCGTCAATCTTGCGTTGCATCCTAGCAACCGCTTCTTCCTTCTCTTCCTGCATCTTTTCCTTTTCGGTTCGGCTGCGGCGCACATCCTCCTGGCAAACAGCTGCCGGGCAGAAAAAAAGGGGGCGGGGGATGTAATGAAAGCGGAAGGAAGGCCGGAAAGCTGCCCGTATGAAAAGATCGGAGATATCTCAGAAGGAAGGAGGGTTATCCTGAGAATCTGAAGACTGGCTTTTGAGCAAACATGGGATACACAACATCACAGGGCCTGCAGAAGACTCTTTCCTACTACCTTTAAGCACAGCTGGGACACTTTCGGCAGTGGGTACAGGGGGCCCATGACCATCTTGTTTGTGTGAGAGAGGAACATGATATATCCACCATGTTGGTCTGAAGCAGCAGATCAAAGCTTGAATCCAGTGGCACCTTGAAGACCAACAAACTTTTATTCTCCAAATGCATGGTGCAGTGGGTAAGAGCAGTGGACTCTAATCTGGAGAGCCAGGTTTGATTCCCCGCTCCTCCTCTACAGGAGCCTGCTGGGTGACCCTGGGCCGGTCCTCGGTCTCTCAGAACTTTCTCAGCCCCGTCCGCCCCACAAGGTGCCTGTTCAGGGGAAGGGAAGGAGATTGTAAGCCGCTTTGAGACTCCTTAAGGTAGAGAAGAGTGGGCTATAAAAACTAGCTCTTCTTCTTCTTCAGATACATTGAAATGGAAGTTACCAGTCCATGCATATGCCATATATATACATGTATACACCAGTTTGGTGTGGTGGTTAAGTGCGTGGACTCTAATCCGGGAGAACCAGGTTTGATTCCCCACTCCTCCACTTGCAGCTGCTGGATGACCTTGGGCAAGCCATCGTTCTGTCAGAGCTGTTCTCTCAAGGACAGTTCAGGAAAGAGCTCTCTCAGCCCCACCTACCTCACAGTGTCATGCCTGTCCTTGACTCAGCCCCTGACCCAGCCCCTGACAGCCAAAACAGGGAGGCTTCGGTACCTTTAAGGGCTGAAGAGGCACCAGGACCTGCAACCGATGTAAGTGCTGTGGAGGATACACAGCAGCCTGAGCCAACTGTGGGACGCTTTGCACCTGGAGTGGTGCCTGAAGCAAGCACTTCACCACCTGCCTCTCCCCCACCTGTGCACCGGCTAAGGGATCGTCGGCGTCAAGACCTGGCCATCTGAAGAAAAGAGTCACGCTCCAGAGGGCAAAGAACCTTGAGCCCTGAGTATTAGCAGCAGTCAGGACCTTGCTCACAGGTGCTCATGGGCTACGGAGCCAGAGCACTATTTAGGAAAGCCTCTGGCCATGAGCACACTTGTGCTAGCAACGTCGTTGTCAGGACCTGAATCTTTGTATCTCGGCCTCAACCCATGTGAAACTCTTACCGGCTTTTGACCCTTGGCTTCATGGACCCTGCGTTTCTCTCTGATTCCTCTGGCATCGTTGTGATTTATGGACTTGACTCTCTGGTATGTCTGACCCTCCTTATGGACTGTGATTTAAAACCTGTTTGAACTGTGCTACCTGATTTACTCAGCTTTAACCTTGGACTGTTCCTGGACTTGTGCTCATTCGTGTCGCACCTTGGGGTCCTGCCCTGACACACAGGGTGTCTGTTGTGGGGAGGGGAAGGGAAAGGGGTTTGTAAGCTGCTCTGAGACTCCTCTGGGTAGTGAAGGGAGGGGTATAAATCCAATCTCTCATCTTCTAATACATTTGCTGCTCACCTGTATGTATGGGCTGGTAACTTCCACTTCAACGTATCTGAAGAAGTGTTCATGCACACAAAAGCTTATACCCAGACTAAAACTTTCTTTGTCTTAAAGGTGCCCCACTGGATTCAGACTTTGTTATGATACATCCATGTACAGGCTATGCATATGAATGGGAGGTGGGACCAAACGTGCTGGCCCCGTTTGCATCCTGGCTCCGCTCATCGGAATGTGGGCACAGGGCCTGCTTGTGTACTTGGGAATGGCCTACCTGGGATGGGCCGTGACTCAGTGGCAGAGTATTTTCTTGGCACACAGAAAGTCCCAGGTTCAATCCCTAGTCTCTCCAGTTTAAAAGGGACCAGATAGTAGGTGATGTCTCCGCCTGAGACCCTGGAGAGTCACAGCCAGTCTGAACAGACAATACTGGCTTGATGGACCAAAAGTCTGATTTACTCTACGGCAGCTTCATGCGACCAGGTAATCACTCTTCTTGTAGGGGTTCCCATTCCCCTTCCATGCATATTGGCCCATGATGGATATTGGGGCCCCAGTGGTACCTGGGAGGTCACGTTGCCCAGCCCCCCCCCAATCTGCGAACCGGCTCTGCTTCAGAAGGGACCCCGTTTAGTAAAGAGGGCTGAATTCTGCATGGTATATAGTCCGATGACATCCATAATAAACCAGGCCAGCATTCAAAGAGGTTGTAATTGGGATAAACCAAATCAATTCGCCATCTCGTACTTGGACAGCGAGGGTTAACTTTCCCCCCTCCTAGCAAATTGAACTAAATTTCCTTTTCTGCAACGAAGGTCATTTCTGGCTGGAGAGAACCCCTGCGAGTTCTGAAACGCGTAAGCAAACATTCTGCAACTGGAATAAACGTCACGGTTCATTACTGATGATTTGCTTGTTTTTATAATAAATACTGTAGCTAGGGATCAGTTAAGGGGATATCCTTCGTTAATTTGACTTGCCAAAACGGTGGGGTGTTGGTGGTATTAACTGAAAACGGTGTGACGGTATGTGGAAAAATTACCCAGTTGTTCCTGCAGGCTCTGAGTCTCTGCTTCCAAGCGCTGTATCCGAGTATCAGTCTGGTGCTGAAGTTGCTGAAATTGCCGATCATCTCTGGAATATATATGGGGGGGGGTGTTGGAATAAACAGGGACGGGGGAAGTCGTGACCCTCTCTCCCAATTCCTGCCTTGGACTAAAAGTCCTAAGAGGGGTTTGTCTTGTGCATCGTCAGCGTACCTGGCACTAGAAAGCGTACACTAAGGAAAAATAGAGGTCCCTGCCCCGAGGAACATGCAAGCTAAATTTTGACGGTGAAAGGAGGCAATAAAGAGACAGGAGAGGAAGGGCAAGCTGGGCTGAGAAGGGATTGGAGCAAACCTTTTCTGCAGAATGACACACGGCATTATCAGCACAGCTAGGATACCTCCCCCTAGTCTCCCTTTCCAAAGCCAGTGTTCTGTGCCACATCTTGTGTTTCTGAGTCCGGCGGCATGCTGCGTTCTTGGCCTCCCTGGGCACGCTGAAGACGAACTGGTTGATGGCGCCGTGAACCTTCAGAGGGAACAGCCTCGGTTCTCAGTGGTGCGAAGTGGACGAGTGCAGCAGCAGGCAGGATGTGCCCACGAGTCAAAGCTCAAAGTACAATTTGGCAAGGTAAGGTCTAATAAGCACAGGAATGTCACCCCACTTCAATATTTCGGGGTGTGAAAAGTGACTATCATCTACAATTCTATTCTAAAAGTCAGTTTGGTGTAGTGGTGAAGTGTGTGGACTCTAATCTGGGAGAACCGGGTTTGATTCCCCATTCCTCCACTTGCACCTGCTGGATGACCTTGGGCAAGCCATAGTTCCGATAAGAGCTGGTCTTGAAAAAGAGCAGTTTCTGTCAGAGCTCTCTCAGCCCCACCTACCTCACAGGGTGTCTGTTGTGGGGAGGGGAAGGGAAAGGAAAGGAGTTTGTAAGCCGCTCTGAGACTCCTTTGGGTAGTGAAGGGCGGGGTATAAATCCAATCTCTTCTTCTAAAAATGCCTTGCAGGCCTGCCATGCAGTGCAGCTCTCGTCACCCCACTCCACCCCCAGTGTCTTTACAAGTGTCAAAAACAAGCACCGTGGGTGCGGCCATCTTCTTTTGACACTTGATAAAGTGCGGGGGGGCACACAGGGGGAACAGCACTGCACTGCGGGCCCTTGCAGCTGGCAGCGGCATCCTTGTGGCGGCCACGAGGACACTGTCACATCTAATTTTTCCCTCACCTTCCCTAACGGTCAGGCTGGGTGTACACAAACGCACCTTCGTAAATGTCTTGTTTGTCACCCCGGGCTTCTTCCAGCTCTTTCTCCAGCTCCACCAGCCTCTGCTTGAGTCCTTCCCTGTCGGCCACCGCGTGCCTGGCCGCATCCCTCCGGAGAACTGCAGGCCAAGACACACACTGCTTATGCTTGCACGGATTTGGTTGGTACAGGGCTTATTCTTATACCTGCTGTTTCTCGGTGCAATCACTTTTAGTCTTACAGAGAGATACGAAATAGCTAAGGGTGATCTTTATTTATTGGACCAGGTCTTGCTGGGACAGAAAACACGGCAGCTTCCAAGTGACACGGAATCTTTTATCAGGTATAAGGAGGAAAGTAATTCACTATTTACTATAAGGAACTTAAGAGGTAAAGGTAAAGGTAAAGGTTCCCTTGCTCGAAAGCCAGTCGAATCCGACTCTAGGGTTGCGGTGCTCATCTCCGTTTCAAAGCCGAAGAGCCAGCGCTGTCCGAAGACATTTCCGTGGTCATGTGGCCGGCATGACTAGATGCCGAGGCGCACGGAACACTGTTACCTCCTCACTGAAGTGGTACCTATTTATCTACTTGCAATTTCTTGCTTTCGAACTGCTAGGTGGGCAGGAGCTGGAACTAGAGACGGGAGCTCACTCCGTCATGCGGCACCCGAGTCTCGAACTGCTGAACTACTGACCTTCCACAGCCTGCAGTTCAGCGTCTTAACCACCTGAGCCACCGCACAAACATAAAAAGTTCCATCATACTGTTGGGCTACTGATCTTCCTAGCCCAGTACAGCCCACTGACAAAGGTGGGGGGTCTATTCCTAGTCCTGTTACTGGGAATGTGACAGACCTCGGCTTGGGACCCTGGAGAGCCGCTGGACCAAGGATCTGGTTCGTTATAAGGCAGCTACAATGTGAAAGTTCCGTCCAGGAAAGGGGTGGGTGGGTCATGGCACAGTGGAAGAGAGTCTGCTTGGCATGCAGAAGGTCCCAAGTTCGATCCCTGGCATCTTCAATTAAAAAGAACCAGGTAGTGGGTGATGCGAAAGATCTCTGCCAGAGACCCAGGAGAACCTCTGCGAGTCAGAGGGGACAGTACTGACGGACCGATGGTCTGATTCAGTATAAGGCAGTTTCGTGTGAAGACATGCATACGATTGCCTGCGGGGATCGTGCCCCAGAAGATTTGGAATGGTACTTACTAACCGAAGAGGGGAAAAACAGTTTATGGATAAGCGAGTTCATGAAGCAGTGAAAAAGATTAAGAGTCCCAACAGCATCTTAAAGACTAACATAAATCTGTGGCAGGGTAGGAGCTTCCGGGAGGCACTGCTCACTTCTTCACTGACTCACGATAGCTCCTCCCCTGCCACAAATTTTGTGAGTTTTTACGGTGCCCCTGGACTCTTGCTCTTCTCTACTGCTACGGACAGACTAACGCAGCGACCCATCTTGATCTTGCTCATGAAACAACGCAACATTCTACACAGGGGTTTTTTGGTAGAAAAAACCCAGCAGGAACTCATTAGCATAATAGGCCACACCTAGCAGCAGGAACTCATTAGCATATTAGGCCACACCCCCATGCTACCAGAAGTCTGGTCATCCAGCCACACCCACCTTTTGCTTCTTATTCTCTTTACCTTGTTTATTGTCAAAACCCAGGGCTTTTTTTGGAGCGGGAACTCCTTTGCATGTTAGGCCACACACCCCGAATGTAGCCAACCCAAATGAGTTTCTGCGGTTGGGTGTGGCCTATTATGCTAATGAGTTCCTGCCGGGCGTGGCCAACTCTGGAGCCAGCCGGAACTCTGCTCCTGTGCGTTCCTGCCCAGAAATAGCCCTGATTATACATATGAATAAGTAGACGTATTATATGCAAGACCATAAAACCATAACGAACACTTCTGAGGTCGTCTGGAAATCCTGGAGTCTTTTCTGCAATGCTCAAAAAGGAGAACGCGCAGTTGAACACCGGGTACATTCTGAAGTAAATTAGATTTTTTAAAAATAATAATAATGAGCAGTATCTTTAGAATAAAAGGCATCTGGTAACTCCAAGATATCATGCAGCCTTCCCCCACCCACTGAAGGTACCGTGGACTGAAGCAGAGGTCTCATGCATGCAAAGCAGGCACTCCACCACTGAACTGGGGGTGGTGGTAATCATTTAAGCTCATGTGCCGCAGGTTAGACTCCACAGTCCTCCACCCAGTAAGCAATCACATTTCTGCTGCTCATCAAGGCCTAACGAGTCCAAGATTAGCAGCTGTGCAGTGAGCCCACTGTGGATAGAATCATCTGCATTGATAAAACTCCCTGAAGCTGGTAAAGGTATAAGATAGGGGCAGTGGGCTGCCTAGAGCGCCCAGACACCACGGGCCCTCTAAGCTGAGTCAGTGTGAGCCAGGTCACAGTTTTTGGCCTCCAGCTCAAACATTTTTGCCTTCGCTCAGGAAGGGTGGCTCCAGAGCAAACTAATTTCTGCAGCAGCCAGATCGCTCCCTCGCAACTTTAATGCCAACAGCCAGGGCTTTTTTGGTAGAAAACGTCCAGCAGGAACTCATTAGCATAATAGGCCACACCCCCATGTTACCAGAAGTCTGGTCATCCAGACACATCTACCTTTTGCTTCTTATTCTCTTTACCTTGTTTGTCGTCAAAACCCAGGGCTTTTTTTGTAGCAGGAACTTCTTTGCATGTTAGGCCACACACCCCTCATGTAGCCAATCCTAATGAGTTTCTGCTGTTGGGTGTGGCCTATTATGCTAATGAGTTCCTGCTGGGCGTGGCCAACTCGGGAGCCAGCCGGAACTCCGTTCCTGTGCATTCCGGCCCAAAAATATCCCTGCCGGCAGCTCACAAAGTAGAATTTTTGCCCACAAGACTCCGCAGCTTAGAGGGAACATTGGATAGGGGTATGTGACAATCACTCTGCTTGCTTTTGTACTTCTGGGTAATGTTTTGTCTCTAACCTGGACAACCCAGGCTAGCCTGCTTTCATCAGATCTCAGAAGCGAAGCAGGACTGGCCTCGGTTAGTATTTGGATGGGAGACCACCAAGGAATGCAAGAGCCGCTCACTATGCAGAGGTCGGCAACGGCACAACATCGGTATTCGTTTCTGCCCTGACCTGGACGGCCCAGGCTAGCCCGGTCTCATCAGATCTCGGAAGCTAAGCGGGATCAGCCCTGGTTAGTCCTTGGATGGGAGACCTCCAAGGAAGTCCCGGGTCGCTACATAGAGGCAGGCAATGGCAGGCCACCTCTGACCGTCTCTTGTCTTGAAAACCGCTCAGGGTTGCCATAAACCAGCTGTGTACTTGACAACAACAACAAAAGGTGATAGGAAAGGATGAGGTGGGTGGGTAGATGCTCCTTTCAGTTCCAAGCCTCTGAGGCTCACAAAAGAGCAGCCAGATGGCCCTTGCTGACGGATACAGGACTGGTCTTTAGGGCCCAGTAACTCTGTGCCCCCCCCCATGAAAAGTTCCAAGGCTTGCCCCTCCCTTTAAACCTCTCTCTGCTGCGCCAATCGAGTTGTCTCACCAAGGTGCTGTTTCAGGGTCTCAACCTCCAGTGTTCTCTTTCTGTATTTTTCTTCATCTGTTTGGGGGGGGAGAGAGAGAGAGAGAGAGAGAGAGAGGGTGTAATAAAGATCTTGAGTGGGTTTGTCCCTATCTTGATTTAACCCTCTGGAATGCAAAAATTGGGATCCTACTATGGAATTCTGCATCCTTTAATGCACGGGTGTCGAACTCATTTCTTACGGGGGCCGGATCGTACACAAATGAGACCTTGTTCGGCCGGGCCCCATGCGTGTCATCAAATGTAATGCCAGGTAGCGGAGATATAAACTTTACAAAGGACACAAACACAAAGGGCCTTTTTTTATATACTTAAAATAAAAACATGCGTAAAACTTTAGCACTCTTGTGATATTTTGTTTATTTAACAGTGTCTGATAACTGACACCTCTTGCGCTGAATTATTGCATCAAAATGTCTGTGCTGTTGCAGTCCTGAGTAGGCTGTTCAGGTGTGTATCGGTAAGCTGCAAAACTACGATGACGCAGCAGCAGCAGCAGAACTGGAAGGAGAAGCAGGAGACAGCCAGTTCCACTGCAGGCCTGATAGAAGCCCTCCGGGAGACTGATCCGGCCCCTGGGCCACGTTTGACACCCCTGCTTTAATGTGTCGTGTTAATACTTGTGCATGCTTTGAGACTTCTGATTGGCTCTACAACCCTAACTCCTTCTGCATTGCTTACTGAATATCTCGTATGTCAATTGTATTGACTCACCCTGGGTGCGTTCAAACACGTCATTTGATCAGCTTTCGTCACACTTCAGTAACAGATTTTATATGCATGTTCACACATCACCATCTGCGCACCGTCCCCAGCCATTGCTTTCCGGCTCTAAAACCCTTTAAACTGGAGTATTTTGATACCACTTCCCCCTCTGGTGTTTTCCTGATTCTCCGGTTTCAAGCCGCAGTTTCTGATGTCTGATCGCTCCTGCAGTGTTGAGCCACTTCTGGGTGCTTCAACCCCCTCCCCGCTCAAAACCTGCCGCGGAAGCCCAAGGCTTGCGCTTTTTGTCTGCCATTTTTTTAATGCATTGGCGGTATGTGCATAAGCGGAGCTCCGCTCCCAAGCCAATAAAACCAAAGTTTAAATGGTGGCTCGTTTTAGCGTTTAGATGAGTTTGGGATCTTGCTGAGGCCAGTTTCGGGTCAAAAGTTTAAAGGGAAATGTTCTGTTACAGCAGTTGGAGACACCTCAGGGCATGCTTTTAGCGGGAAACTAGTTGTTCTGCGCATGTGAGAAGACTTCAGTTCTATGGATGACCGCCTATGCGCATGCACAAACTGCAAAAACATTTTTTAAAAAAACCATCGACACACGCTCCCGCGCGTCAGTAGTGTAGATGGCGGAAAGTGATGTGACTGCGCGGTGAGGGAGGTAAGTGCGATCGTGATTATCCAGATCAAAGATAATCGCATTGGAACCTGAGCAGTTTATACCACTCTCAGCACGCCGTCTGAATGCACCCCGTGTGTAATCCGCCTGGAGTCCATCCAAGGGAGAAAGGCGGACTACAGATAACGTAAGTAAAAATAGTGCGTACCACACAGTTCAGAGGGGGAACTTGAGTTCCGGGGGTTTATTTATTTGTTTCTCTGTTCAATTTATGCCCTGCCCTCCCCGCCGAAGCAGGCTCACGGGAGCTTGCATAAAAGATTTAAAAAAAACATAAATAACAACGATAACAATCATAAAACCTTCTAAAACAATTCAGTATCATTAAGTGCTAGTTACACCTGCATGAGAACTTCTACGTAAACTGGCCTGAGGGAGAAATGCGAGGTGCACAGAGAGCGGGATCGGCAACAGGGGGCTTGCAGAATCCATGGGCCCCATTCAGGGGCGGATCGAGGCTCCCTGGTGCTCTCAGCAGCACTGACCGACCTTGGTGCCCCCCTCCTTCCCACACGGACCCCCGTCCATTTTAGTTGCTGACCTGTCCAACCAGATATACAATGCAGGTTGCAGCAACACAAACATTTATTCCTATGATAACACAATATACTGTACAAACTGAGCCAAGCTTTGGCGACATAAAGTTCGGCAAAAATGCAATACGACGTCTATTTTAATATTTCACAAGTTCAATGTATCAAAGTTCCAATCTTCATGACCTGAAAGGCATCTTTCTACATTTTTCCACCCTTTCCCCAACTTTGTGGTGCCCCCTTTGGCCCTGTTGCCCTAAGGCACGGGCTTAGTCTGCTTAACGGTGAATCTGCCACTGGCCCCGTTGCCACCAAACTGTACCTGCCACCGTCGTTTTCTTCTCTTTTCCTCCTTTTTTGCCTTTTCTTTTCCTCACGGGGTTCATTCTGGTAACTCCTCTGCAGCCTGCAAATTGGAAAGGATGTGAAAGATTGTGGCAGATACATTTCGTTCGCCTTCTTTGATTTCCAACAAGAACAAAGGGATGCCAGCCTCCAGGTGGGACCTGGGGAGCCCCCAGAATTACAGTTCATCTCCAGACGACAGAGATCAGTTCCCCCGGGGAGGAAATGGATGCTTTGGAGGGTGGACTCTGTGACCCTGTACCCCACCGAGCTCCCAGTCCTCCCCAGGCTCCATCCCTAAATCTCTAGGACCTTCCCAACCTGAATATGGCAACCCTACAACCCCAATCCCCGCCAGTGGCCAAGGGGTACCTGGCAACCCTTGCAAGAATTGGCCTGCTACTGGAGGAGAGAGGCCAGAGGGACATTTCCCACAGGGACACCCTAAATGACTTCTGCGCCTCTCTCTCGAGCTATTTCTAGGAACACAAAGTCCCACTCTTTTCGTGGAAGAGCGAGGTGGAGGGAAACTACCTGGAAACAAACTGCCAACGTCTTCAGAGGTTGCTGCCAGTTTCCCCAGCAGGAAATATTAAAACTGTTTTTTGCAGGAGTGTCATTCCAAGAAGCCAATCGGCAAGGAGGAGGAAGAGACGCCTGGGTTACCAAGAGCCTATCCCAGTCGGCATAGGGCAGGGATCCTTGCATCGCTAGGCAACCGTCTCTGTTTGCTGCCATGGCTACTGAAGGAAGCTTGGCAGACGCCAGTTCTGGGGAAAGAAGGCCAGCAAAGAAGCTTGGTACCCAGGAAGAAAGCCCGCAAAACGAAAAGAGCTCTTTTCCCAAACACATCCAACAGGTTTGTCCCCCCCAACACAGATATGCATCAAATGGCTGCAGAATTCCCTCATTTGTAGAAGTTCTTACAAGTCCGCCTTTGGGCTGAATGTTTGTCTTCCTCCCCAACTGAAACAGCATCTGAATTACACATTGCCACCCATGCTTCCCCTGAGCTGTGGAGTCCTGTGAGCAAAAATTCTACTTTGTGAGCTACTGGCAGTAAAGTTATGAGTGAGCGATTTGGCTACTGCATCAATTAGTTTGGTCTGGAACCATCCTTCCTGAGCCAAGGCAATAACGTATGAACTGCAAGCCAAAAGCCGGTGAGTTAGCTCACACTAATTCAGTTTAGAGGGAACACTGATTGCCCACCCGTGCTGTTGTTTATACCTTCCTTCCCGCCCCTCCTCATTTTATCTGCCAGAATGCTGAAATTGCAATCTGGAGCATGAATCTGGCGAGTTGTTTTTTGTGGGGGACAAGAGGCCAAAGGCCACTGTATTTTTTAAATTGTAATTGTTCCATTCCTCTAGAAAGCAGTGCATCTGCATGAACTCTCAGGGCACCGTGAGACACTGCTGTGGTTCCCTCTTCCTTGGCTTCAGCATGGATACGGTATCAGGTGCCGCCCAACAGTTTATGAATATACATGAATATTGTGCAAAGGAGGCGTGTATGTTTTTTTTCAGTACTGTCAATTTGTTTTCTGGGATATGTTGCAGACACCGACCAGCTGACTTTGAAAGTTTTTTAAAAATTTCTACATCAGGAGCAATGCTGTGGAGTCTTGTGAGCAAAAATTCCACTTCGTGAGCTACTGGCATTACAGTTGTGAGCAGGCGAGTTGGCTACTGCATACATTAGTTTGCTTTGGAGCCATCCTTCCTGAGCTAAGATAAAAATGTGTGAGCCGGAGGCTAAAAAACTGTGAGCCAGTGCTCACTCACTCAGCTTAGAGGGAACAGTGATCAGAAGCCATCGAGGCCAATAGCCACTTTCAAAACACACCTTTACAGTCTACAGACAGGCTGGGGACAGAGGAGGTCTCAGTCAAGTCCTTAAAATGCAGCCTCAATTTGCCTCATGCCGAGAAAGGAGAGAAGCTTTAACCCTTCGCTTGCAGGGGAGCCTGTTTTGAGTAGAGAAACCAAGTGGAGTTGGCGGGGTTAAATCTTTTCCTCCCCTGCACAGCACTTCCTGAGGCAAACTGAGGCTACACCGGCCTGCAATTTGCATTTTGTGGACAAAATGGGTGATGTTCTTCTGCCAGCTTAAGTTTGAGCCAGTTTGGTGTAGTGGTTAGGACAAGAGCATGGACTCTAATCTGGGAAAACTGGGTTTGATTCCCCCCATTCCTCCACATGCACCTCAAAAAACAGGATCACGAAACTGCGGGGAAATCGGGCGAAGCCGCGGGTCAAAATGCAGCCCCGCAGCTTCAGGTGTGAAATTGACCAATAGTGTTGGGGCAAACGGCGGCACAACACCGAGGCAGCTGTAGGGCCAGAACTCCAGATGCCCTCCCACTCTGCCCCCCTCCCAAACACCGAGAATACAGAGCATCCCTGCCCCAGACAGAGAGTTCCATCTAGAACTTATGGCCAACAGCCACCCATGGACCTCTGCTCTGTCTGTTAATCCAATCCCCTCTTCCTGTGGCAGTGAATTCCACATGTTCATTAGCCTTTGGGTGAAGAAGCAGTTTACATGACTGAGATTTACAAGATTATACATGGGACAGAGCAGAAAGAGAAAGAAAGAAGTCCTTTTCTCCCTTTCTCACAAGACAAGAACTCGTGGGCACTCAATTAAATTGCTGAGCAGTTGGGTTAGAACAGATAAAAGGAAGTCCTTCTTCACCCAAAGAGTGATTAACCCACGGAATTCACTGCCACAGGAGGTGATGGTGGCTACAAGCATGGACAGCTTCAAGAGGGGATTAGATAAAACATCGAGCAGAGGTCCATCAGTGGCTATTAGCCACAAGGAAGACAGGAGGGTCCTGGCGTGATCTGGTCCATGGGGTCGTGAAGAGTCAGACTTGACTGTGCGACCGAACAACAAAAACAGATAGGTGGCTCACTGCTTAAGACATTGAACTGCAGACCAGAAGGTCGATAGTTCAGCAGTTCAAGACCTGAGTGCTGCATGATGGAGTAAGCTCCCGTCTCTGGTCCCAGCTTCTGCCAACCTAGCAGTTTGAAAGCAAGAAACTGCAGGTAGATAAATAGGTACCGCTTCAGTGAGAAGGTAACAGCGTTCTGTGTGCCTTGGTGTCTAGTCATACCGGCCACATGACCACAGAAACATCTTCGGACAGCGCTGGTGCTTCGGCTTGGAAACGGAGATGAGCACTGCACCCCTAGAGTTGGATTCAACTGGTTTTCCAGCAAGGGAAACCTTTAGCTATAGGTAGGAAGTAGGAACTCTCAAGCCGGGGCAAGGGATGCTCTGTATTCTTGGTGTTTGGGGGGGGACAAGAGTGGGAGGGCTTCTAGTGCCCTGGCCCCACTGCTGGACCTCCTGATGGCACCTGGTCTTTTTGGCCAGTGTGTGACACAGAGGGTTGGACTTGATGGACCCTTGGCCTGCTCCAACATTGGCTTCTCTTGTGTTCTTAAGAAGCCTTGCAGGGGGTGCTCTAGGTCTGTCCAGGCGCTGCCAAATTGCCGACCTCTGAGGAAGTGACACGGCGGGGCCCTGCAGCGGAAACCCCCAGACCCTGCCAGGGAAACCTGCGGGAGCTTGGGGCCGCCCCTGCGAAGCCCAGCCGTCCCTCCAAGCAGGGCGCCCGGGGATTGAGTGAGCGGCGCGTCGTTGCCACGGTGACTCGACGGATTATTTCAGCCACCCACTCCCTTTCTCCTTTTCAATTTCCCCATTCAGGGGGATTTCTATAGCTTCCTTGTCTGTGCGGGGGGCGGGCAGGTCTCTTTGGTCAGTTCCACTTTTATTTTCCTGCTTTTTTTTTATTCCCCCCCGGTCTCTTGCAGAAATTCTTGGCTCTCCCAGGTTGCAAAGAATCCCTCTGCCCGTGCAACTCGATGCCAGCACGAGGAGTGCCAGAACTCTTTTCTTTGCACCCCTGCCCGCTTCTAGCAACGCCTTCCCCCGTTCAGCGCTCGCCATTCATCCGAGCTCCCGAAAGCTGCCCGCGGCTTCCACGGCGCCTCTCCCACCCCTTTCAGAAAAGCAAGCGGCGATGCCTGCCAATGTGCACCTCTTTAATATTTGCATATGCATACAGGACAGTCAATCGAGCGCCTCGCCCAACGCGGCGATGCTCTATGAGGCTTCTTTGCCCGCTCTCTATAATAGAAGTCTATGCGGGCTTGCCCAAAACGATTATGGCCATTCCGGTTGCCTTTGGGCCGTGCTGCGCATGCTCAAGCTCGCCGCCGCTTGGGAGCATGCGCCGCAGGCCCACACGCTGCCCAGCACAGCTGACCCGAAGAATTAAAAAGGAAGAAAAGGTAGCAAAGGCGGGGCTATGCTAATGGACAGGGGCTGGGCGTGGCTTCCACTTTCTCAGCGAGAGAAAATTTTTCCTTCCTTCCGCAAGACCTGACAGGCGGGAGCGCGCCCGGGCCTCCCTTTCCCCTCATCCCGCCTATCCAAGGGAGGTGGGGGGAGCATAAAGCGTGTCTGCACGCTCTGACAATACGCCAACCAATCCTAGCCGGGCGTGTCGCCTTTTAAAGCCGCCCGTCGGTCACGCGCGCCCTCGCGCGCCCTTTCGCTCCTTCCCTCCCCTCTCTTCCGTCGGGGACCAATGGGAACGCGCCTTCCCTCAGGGAGGCAGCCAGAGAGCGCGGCCAATCGCCGCGCGCCTTCTCTCAGGGAAGCCGACAGCCGCGCGGAGGTCGGCCCCGCCCCCTTTCCCCCGTCTCCCCGCCCCTTTCCCCCCTTGCCCAGCCAATCCGGACTCTCCGCGGAGGGAGGCTCGCGCAATCCTGTCACGGGCGGGCGCGCGCTTGCCCCTCTCAGCCCCCCTCCGTGCGCTTTCCCCTCGGGCGCGTCCCCGACGCTCGCTCGTGGAGCCGCCTTCGCCGCCGCCGCCGCCGCCTCCTCACTCGCTCGGGAAGCCGGCGAAGGAGCGGCCCGGCCTGGCGGAAGGGACACGCCTTGGCTCCCCGCCGCCTCAGGGCCCCGACTGTGGGCCCCGCTCCTGCCCGGCCCCAGGCCCCCATGTCGGCCCCGCTGAAGAAGGGCCCTGGCGGGCTGATCGGGCTCATGAAGGATGCCTTCCAGCCCCACCACCACCACCTTGGCCCCCACCAGCCCGGCGCCGTCGACAAGAAGATGGTCGAGAAGTGCTGGAAGCTCATGGACAAGGTGTGCCGCTGGAGGGGGGCGGGGGAGCAGCTCAGGGTGGTGGCAGCTCAGGGGAGGGTGGTGGCAGCTCAGGGGAGGGTGGTGGCAGCTCAGGGGAGGGTGGTGGCAGCTCAGGACGTCTCGCAGGGACAATAATCGTAGGAAGAGAATAGAGAGCCAGATTGGGGGGGCGAGGCAGGGGGTGGGTGGGGCTGGTGGCCGAGGACCTTGGCGCGGATGGTCTGGGAAGGCGAAGAGGAAAGCGGAAACGGGGATCGTGGGGGGCGAGGGTGGGTGGGTCCACGAGGGCTGCCAGCCTCCAGGTGGTGCCTGGGGGATCTCCTGGAATTACAGCTTCTCTCCAGACTGGTGTTCCCTCTAAGCTGAGTTAGTGTGAGCTAGCTCCTAGTTTTTTTAAGCTTCTGGCTCACACATTTCTGTCTTGGCTCAGGCAGGAGGGCTTCCAGAGCAAACTAATTTATGCAGCAGCCAAATCGCTCGCTCACAGCTTTAATGCCAGTAGCTCACCAAGCAGAATTTTTGCTCACAAGACTCCACAGCATAGAGGGAGCATTGCTCCAGACCAGCGTTCCCTCTAAGCTGAGTTAGTGTGAGCTAGCTCACAAGTTTTTAGCCTCCAGCTCACATATTTTTATCTTAGCTCCGGAAGGTTGGCTCCAGAGCAAACTAATTTATGCAGTGGCCAAATTGCTCACTCACAACTTTGATGCCGGTAGCTCACACAGTGGAATTGTTGCTCACAAGCCTCCGCAACTTAGAGGAAGTATTGATCCAGACCAGTGTTCCCTCTAAGTTGAGTTAGTGTGAGCTAGCTTCTAGTTCTTTTAGCTTCCAGCTCACACATCTTTGTCTTCACTCAGGCAGGAGGGCTCCAGAGTGGACTAATTTATGCCATAGCCAAGTTGCTTGCTCACAGCTTTAATGCCGGTAAGCTCACAAAGTAGAATTTTTGCTCGCAAGACTCCACTGCTTAGCGGGAGCATTGCTTCAGACTACAAGGGTCAGTCCCTCCTTGAGAAAACGGATGCTTTGGGAGGTGGACTCTGTGACATTGTGCCCCACTGAGGTCTCTCTCTTCCTCAGGGTCCACCCCCAAGTCCCCAGGAGTTTCCAACCTGGGGTGGTAACTCTATCCCTGATTTATTGGCGGGGAAGGGGAGGGGAACTGGGCAGCCCTAGGTCCTTGGTAGCACCGCCCTGATCCTAAGGGCTGGCGAGGGGGAGGAAACTGTTGCCCAGGACTCCTCATAATAAGGGACTGTCTGGGGTGGGGGAAGAAAAAGAGTGGCTACAACAGTGGAAGGGGTAACAGGAGGTGGGGCAAGGCTGGATGCTCTGACATGGCCCTGACACCTTGGACTTATTGTCATATTTATTAAAACATTTATATCCCATTCTTTCTGCTGTTTGAAGACAGCTTACAATAATAGTTAAAACATCCCCAGCTAAAACAAAAGACCGAAGAGCAAGCCCCAAATCCCCCCCTTAAAAGGTCTGAGTGGAGAAGGTGGATGGATGAATATTATTAGATAATAATCTAATAGTTATCATTAATGCCACTTTTCCTCCCAATAAGATGTTTTGGCAAATTTCTGTTGATGTGCTGTCGGAGAGAGGAGAGGGGTCTGGGTGGACTCTCAAATTGTTGAAAATGGGCCAAAATGGATTGTAAAAGGGGATTGGACACAATGCTGCCTCTACGCTGTGGAGTCTTGTGTGGAAAAATTTTACTTTGTGAGCTACTGGCATTAAGTTGTGAGCAAGCAATTTGGCTAGTGCATAAATTAGTTTGCTCTGGAGCCGTCCTTCCTGAACTAAGACAAAAATGTGTGAGCCAGAGGCTAAAAGACTGAGCTAGCTCACACTGACTCAGCTTAGAGGGAGCACTGGTTGGACAGGCCCGTGAAGGGTAAGGGTCATTGTTGGTTTTTAGCAACCATAAACAAATGGGGCCTTGTATGCTGGGGAACAATTGGCTGGACAGGGCTATTGCCTGAGGGCCTGGCTTTTGGGCTCCTCTGAACTCTCTGTTTGGCCACTGCTGGAAGCAGGAAGCTGATCCAGCACGGTTACTCTTATATTCTTATAACTAAGGCGGATGGGTAATTTGGGCTGGGAGTTGTGAGAGGACATGGGGGGGGGAAGTGTTTGGGAAGGGGCTGGGGAGTCAGTAGTGGAAAGGAGGTACGTTGACTTGCATGGGCAGAGATATTTGGTATGATACGGCAAATGGAATGTATCACTTGCCATTCCAGACGGTGTATCGGATGAACTACAATATATTAATCTACTACCATCAGTACAGGTTTGTGCTATATACAGTTATGCCAAGTAAAAAATGGGTCTCTGCTCTGCAGAGCATGCACTCAGTTTATTTATTTCATTTTTACCCCACAGGTATAGATAGGAACTCTCAGGCTGGGGCAAGTGATGCACTGTATTCTTGGTGCTTGGGGGAGGGAATGCAACAGTGGGGGGGCTTCTAGTGTCCTGGACCCACTGCTTGGACCTTCTGATGGCACCTGGTCTTTTTGGCCACTGTGTGACTGAGTGTTGGACTGGATGGGCCATTGGCATGATCCAACATTGGCTTCTCTTATGTTCTTATGTTGTTCTCCTTGCCTCCATATTATCCTCACAACACACCTATGAAGTAGGTCAGGCTGACCATATGTGACTGGCCCAGGATCACTCAGGAAGCTTCCATGGGGGAGTGGTGATTTGGACCCGGGTCTTCCAAATCCTAGTCTGATACTATAACCACTACACAGTGGTGGATCTCAGACTGGGGTGGGGGACAAAAGCAAAGATAACATGAGAAAAATGCAAGTGAGTGAATTTAGATTATTGATGTGGCAGGGACTGGATGCCAGGAAGTGAACCTGGATCGTTGATGGGGCATTTGTGGGGAGGGGGATGTTATGGAAAGGTCCCAGGGCAGAGCAGAGTAGCAACTAGAAGTTGGGGTGACTATAAGCTACTGGGAAGACAGGGTGGGTCAGGACTGGTTAAGAAGGTGGGGCTTGAGGAAGGGTCTGGTTTGGATTGGAATCTGCAAGGCAAACAGTGCTGGTGGCATGTGGGACTGGTGGCATGTGGGTCTTGGTCTCCAGCAGGAACTTGAAGACAGTTTGTTTGTCAGATTTGGAAGGAGAAGAGGAAGGAGGATGGATGTTCTAGTGCTTCAGGGACAAGGATAATAGAGATGGCTGGCTTGATGAACAGCTCAAGTGCTAGTAATCTACACAACCTAGTTTGTACCTGTGTTCAGTGTCTTCTTTTTAAGTTAATTTAAAAAGTCACCCAAACATGCTAAGGTTTCCTGATCAAGAGGAGCAAAATAGTAGTAAATTCACTGATGACGAAGTGGGACAGGTCTTGGACAACTTCAGATTCAAGTATCTTAGCAGCTTTACTAACTTGTTACCAAATAGTAATAATGTGGAGGGAGGCAGGCTGTCGCTGGTATAATCAACTGTCACAATCTGGAGGCTGAAACAAAGCTCGTGAGCGTGTGTGCATTTGCCGAGATATTTGAGGAAGAGTGACATGGGGAGACAAAAATGGAGAAGGTCCTAAAAATAGGGTAGGTGGTGGGTGGAGGAGGCAGGTGGAATTAGAGGGACTGGTAACCATGGTGCTGATCTTATTGGATGTTAGAGGGAATTGAATAGTAGGAGACTTTGGAAAAAGCTGCTCAGAGTTGGATTCGTAGGAATGAAGGACAGCAGCAGGAAAAGTAGGAACGGCCTGTGTAGGTTTCTTGGCAACATGTTCTGGAAGAGCTACTCTGGCTGTTTGGCTCCTTGTTTTATGAATGTGAAGCCCAAACTCCATGATAGGCTAGAAGTTGTTTGCGGTGATACCATGGCTTGGAGAACCAAGAAAGCACAGCTTTGTTACCTTGATCCTCCTACCTAGCAAATGAACATATTTGATATAAGCTAAAGGAAAGTGGAGCCTCAAACTGTGGATCAGTTTGGATTTTTCAGTCTTCCGGCCCAAAAGATGAAATTTACTGGATGCTTTCTCCTTTGACGTTTCAGTTAATTACTAATGCTGAACTTCGGATGCTGGAGTAGATGAGTTGATAGATTGACCCAATGTGTCACTCAGTGTTGGCAGATAGAGAACAGAGATTAAAAGGAACGTTAAATGTGTCTTTAAACTAGTTGAATGTGAATACGCTTACTTGAGACTTCCTGGATAGCTGATAAAGCCGATTATGCTTTTATGTGTAATATCATGAAGATATAGGACTCACTCAGGCAGTAAAATAAAAAGTAAGTGGTACTATTCCACTGGCTTCCTTTTCAGAGGATATGGAGCCCTCTTATGGAAACATCTGACCCCCCCCAAAAAAAAATCTAGTATGATATTATTTGCTTGAGTACACGGATGAGTGGAACGATGAGATTTATATGGGATTGAGGTAGATGAATTTAGAAATGTCTCAGTGCTGGGTAATAGCGAAAGACAGAAACCGTGGTGGTGTTCTTGAACACTTCCTGTAAATGTTCCTGTTATGTAGCACTTATTTTTTCCTTCAGGAAAATAATGACCTGCATTGCTGTATACAAACCCTCTTGCTGTACTTGAAGCTTACATTCACCATCTCTTCTTCCTCTTTCTTAGCAGCTATACTTAGTTTTGCTTTATTCAGTTAATGTTTTTCTGTGGATCGAGAAAGGGAAGTAAACCGTGTATAACACTTTCAGGCTGGATGAGTTCAAGAGCCTATCTAGAAAGCTCTGAAGCAGGAGTGGTGAGAAGTGTCAGATGCACTTTTTAGAGATTATCAGAGAATGTCAACTGTACCCTTAAAATGGCGAGATGATCTCTGAGTTGTTCATAAAGTAGAAATCAATGACAGTAGTTTTCAAATAAATGGTGCAGTATCTAATCCAGCATCATGCATTACTTTAGTAGCCTGTGTGATATGTACACTCTGAATCAGTGCGTGTTTGCTTGAAGTATCCCATAGTCTTCTGTGGGACTTCGTGCCACGCAAGTGTATGCATAGGATTTCTGCCTTAGTTATGTGGGTTTCAGGCTTCCTTAAAGTCTCAGGTGCTGGTGGGAAGTGGTATGTTTTCTCATTGTTACAGGATTTTTCACTTCCCCAATGTACACAGTGCTCATGTATATACATTATGCTGGAAATACCCATGTTTGCTTACCTAAACTAGGGAAGAGGAATTTATTCAGCAGGCAGAATGATTTGCCACCACAGCTGCTTTGTATTGCTTAATAAAAATGGGAAGTGTGACTGGCAGGTTGACAATTCCCTTGCTAGCTGAGTTCTTTTCCATCAAGCCAAGATAACCAAGAGATGTTGCTGTTAATCTAAATATGGCACACTGCTGGCAAGTTCCACAATTATAAGCCCAAAGGGGTAGGTACTTAAGCACTTCATGTGTTAATGAAAAGTACCTCATTGTCTCTAAGATCCCTAGGAGTCAGGAAGCAAACAACAGAAAGGGTACAGAAAAATGGTCATGTTTATACCATAAATAAACTTCGGTCTGGTTTCAATCTAGTTCAACTGCTGTGGCTTTTTCAAGATTGCCTGGGAATTGTAGTTCTGTCAGGGCAAAGATAATTCTGTTAAGAGTCCCAGTCTCCTCACATGATTACAATCCATGGGTTCCTTGGTGGGATGGCATGGCAGAGTGCTGGGACCTGACTTGGAATATGAACAACAAGATGCCAAGGGTATGCCTGAACTCCCCACTTAGGTTTCTTAGCTGAGTGTTTGTGTTATATTTCCCTTCCTTACCATTTGTATTTGTGTGCAGTGCTAGGGCCGTTGAGGCTACACTCTGTTCTGTAGCTCGCACTTGCTTTCTTGGAGGGCCTCTGAGCTCAAAGGATGTTGCAGGCCTATGCATCCTCGCTTCCTTTGATCTTGCATACCTTCAAACCTGCAGCAAATGTTAGCCGTGTAAGCTGAGCTCTCTGTCTTTTGTTTTTGCCCTAGTTTTATACTTGGGGAATTATTCTCTGCCTCCCCCTTCTTAGCTGTAATTCATGTTCCAGAACATTTTATAATCTATAGACCAGGGGTGGCCAGACTGTGGCTCGGAAGCTGCATGTGGCTCTTTCACACATACTGTGTGGCTCCCGACAGGGTGGCTGGGGAAGCTAAATATCATTAGCAAACAAATATCATTGGACAAATAAATATCATTATCGGTACCTGCTTTTATTGCTTTTGTTATTATTTTTGGCAGTCTCATTTAATGTTAATAAAAAAACCAATTTGCATATTTCTCAGTAAAAACATGTAAGAGAGCCAGTTTGGTGTAGTGGTTAAGTGCGCGGACTCTTATCTGGGAGAACCGGGTTTGATTCCCCCACTCCTCCACTTGCACCTGCTGATGTGACCTTGGGTCAGTCACAAGCTCTGGCACAGCTGTTCTCTCAAGGACAGTTTGTCAGAAGTTCTCTCAGCCCCACCTACCTCACAGGGTGTCTGTTGTGGGGAGGGGAAGGGAAAGGAGTTTGTAAGCCGCTCTGAGACGCCTTTGGGCAGTGAAGGGCGGAGTATAAATCCAAACTCTTCTTCTTCTTCTAATGCTTGTTCATGTCTTGCGGCTCCCAAACATCTGACATTTATTCTATGAGGCTCTTACATTAAGCAAGTTTGGCCACTCCTGCTATAGACCAACTTCCTGGGTTCGGTTATAGATTGAGCATGCTGTTTAAGAGAACTGAGGCTCCCATCTGAACCACATGCCATGAGAACTAACTTTCTTCTGTACCTATGCAACTTGGAAGTAAATATATTTAGGATTTAAGTTTTAAAAGTTTTGTGTATTGTGCAGTACTCCTCTTAATATTTCAGGGTTCTTACTTTGGCCTTAGGAAATTATGCATGGATATTTTTGAACTGTACCTTCGTGTTCTTGTCCTTATACGATATTAGAGACTCTGAACAAATTATTCTGATACAGTTGAGGCATGGCAGTTGCATGAACATTACATTTTTGTATGGGGGTCTGGGATGTGTCGGTGGCAGGTGATTGAAATTCAATTTGTTATAGATGAGGGTCCATTTAAACATTACAGCCACCCTATGGATGTTGCTGAAAGAAATGCTTGCTTATGTTAGTGTGTCACACTGTGGGTGTAACACATTCTAGATTATAAGCTGTTTAGACAGGGGGACTTCTCTTTGCTTATGAAACTTGGTACAGCTGATGTGCTGTATTGGTTAAAACAACAACAACAACGAACGGTCCCTGTGCATGCAGTGCCTGCACACTGGAACTCCATGTTCCTCTAGTGGTGGTTGTGTTGGTATATAAATACTGTATGCATTTGCAGTAGTGCATGAGATGGGGGGCTTTTAAATGTTGTTCCTGCTGCGTGAAATGCTGATAACAAGAAAGGCCTCTGTGTGGGGAGCAGGTTATATCATACTTCTGTGGCTTTGTGCTGATAAATGCTGTTGCACTTTGTCGTTTTGCAGGATAGCATAGCAAGCAAGTTATTTTAATTCTGCCTGTAGCCATCCTGTATATTTTATTAAGGGGAATTGTCATAAATGGCTTTGTCTTGCCAGTAGTATTTTTCCTGTTACGCGTAGCAATTAGCAGCCTTCTTACTGCGAAAAATGTAACCTGCCCATTTGCAGCATTTTTGCTGGAGGTGATACATGTAACAACAGTTAGGAGTTGAAATATAAATTGCAGGATAATAAGGCAGAAGTCTTGAAAACGTTGATGTTTGAGGCTCTGGGTGTAGTAAATCTAGGAGGTTTTGAATGGTGACAATTTGGAGAAAGCACATAATAGGGTATGGTCAGAGAAGGAGCTTTTGAGCTCAGACAGTGGGCGCTTGTGTGGATTTATGCTAAGTTGTTGGCATTTTAAATTTCTTTTCAGGACACAGTTAGTGTAGTTGAAACTAAACTATGGGTTTAATGGAGACGACGAAGAGGTTCTGGTTGGTAGGTGGCCAAGTGTGGTATGCCTGGCCTGGAGAAAGACATTGGTGAGTGCCTTTTTTTCTTGAAGTGGAAAAACTACAAAATTCCCTGTTTCCCAGGACAAATTTGAAACAAATGTAATGTGTTTTGGAGCTTAAACAACACGAACCCCTATAGCTCTTCAGATTGTCTGGTTTACTGGGTCATGAACATTTACAGTGGACTGAGAAGGCCATAGGTCAGTTACGTATAAGAAACTGGGCACACTCGATATAAAGTAATTCAAGAAAGTTCACTTTTTCTGTTCTGTTTGTGCATTCAGTGAAAATCTGCTTTTGTGCAGGAAATGTCACAACAAATAAACCAAATGGCTTGCAAAACATGTACTTGTGCTGTTACCACCTACAGTAGTTGCTACCTTCAACTTAAAATTCATAATTTGTTTAACAAGTTTATGTTCTTGATTTGGTAGTTGCACTTTACTGAATATTAATTTAGCAGTTCTTTATGTTTATGCAAAAATAAAAAGGAGAAAAAAGTCCAGAGATAGCTAGTTTTCATCTTGAATATTTTCTGCTTTCCCCTCCTTTTCGTTCACATTATTGTTTTCCTTAAACTACGAGATAGGAATTTAAATGTGGGTGATATCTTTAGCTATGTTTGCTTTTTTAGAAAAGGCTAAATGGTGTATGTTTTAAATTGTTAGCTGCTTTAGTAGCCCTGCAAGGGGACAGAAAGGTGGGATACAAATTTTGTAAATAAATAAATAAATAAATAAATAAAAAAAACATTTTGAAAATGCAGTGAAAATCCATGTTGCTTTGCCTTCCAACTTAAGCATGGGACACCTGTGCTGCTCCCATGCCATCAAAGAGTAATCTTCTTGTCTTTGTCCTGCTGTAGATTTTTTGGGGGGTGAAAACTGGTAGGGGAGATTTGGTACAAACTTTGTAGTTTATTATAAATAGTTGTAAAATATGTTCACATGTAAAGTGGGGTATGTTTCCCTTTTGGAGCCATTCTTTAGCAGTAATTAGCTAAAAACAAACAAACACAAGAATGAATTCAGATGAGCAGCCGTGTTAGTCTGTAACAGTAGAGAAGTGTGAGAGTCTGGTAGCACCTTAAAGACTAACAAAATTTGTGGTAGGGTATAAGCTTTCGTGAGCCACTGCTCACTTCTTCAGATAGAATTGAGGGGCGGGTCCATGGCTCAATAGTAGAACATCTGCTTGGCATGCAGAAGGTCCCAGGTTCAATCCCCGGCATCTCCAATTAAAAGGGCCAGGTTGTAGGTGATGTGAAGGACCTCTGCCTGAGACCCTGGAGAGCTGCTGCCAGTCTGAGCAGAGAATACTGACCTCAATGGACCAGTGGTCTGATTTAGCACAAGGCAGCTTCATGTTTTCGTGGTTCTCCAGAGCTGTGAACATTCCTTTTGGCTGTGGCAATGATCTAAAAGTGCACGTGAAGGGAGCTAAGTGAAAGACAAATATTTTCATTTCTGTACTGGATGATCAGTGTGAGGGCTAATAGTTTGGAGACATTTTGAAAGAAACAGTGGGGCTTAGAACTTCCACTTTTGGAAGCGGTTGCTAGAATAATTAAATACGCTCACTTGAAACTTCACTTCAATAAAAGTTAATATTTTCCTGCCTTTCTGGTCTGTTAACTATTTAAAGATTGGACTGTTATAGGTACTCAAAGGTTACACTTTTATGGATATTCAAAATCTAGAGGTCATATAATTTTTTTAAAAAAATAATAACATGTAAAAGATAATGGCCAACTGCATTTGTTCATATTTGTATTTTGAATCTGTTGAAATTACTGAGTTGATCTGCAGAAAAAAAATATGTTGCTATTTGTAGTGTACTGGGCTCCTTGCCACCAGCCCTCCTGAAAACATCAAGAATTTGTCTGCACGTTGGTGACCACTGTTTACCGCAGTTATCGAGGAAGCATAGCTTTGCCCGTGTGTTGGAGCATCATCCATCGTCTCTGCAGGAGACCCTGTGCCCTGGTAGATCCTCCATCCCTGGTACTGTTAAATTGAGATTCAGGTGTTGCCCAGGGTTCAGGAGCGATGCCAGGCACACAAAAGGCTTGTGTATATTCGGTGGGATTGCTCAGCTTTGAACTGCAGATCACTATGAAAAACTTGTAATTTGGCAGGAAAAAGACTTTGTCATACCTCGTGGACAGCTGCTTTCTGAAATCTGAAGGTCCATTGACTGACCAGAACTAGTTTTGTAGTTACTTGGATCCCGATCACAGTGCATATATGCTTAATAAGATGAAATTACTGCTCTTTGGGAGGAAAGCGATGGCAAACCATAATAATAAAAAGTAGAGACATCACCCTGCCAACAAAAGTCCATATGGTCAAAGCAATGGTATTCCCAGTGGTAATGTATGGCTGCGAGAGCTGGACTATAAGGAAGGCCAAGCGCCGAAGAATAGATGCTTTCGAATTATGGTGCTGGAGAAGACACTTGAGAATCCCTTGGACTGCAAGGAGATCAAATCAGTCAATCCTAAAAGAAATCAACTCTGACTGTTCTCTGGAACTTAGGCCAGATATTGAAGCTGAAGCTCAAATACTTTGGCCACCACCAAATGAGAAGGGAGCACTCACTGGGGAAGACACTGATGCTGGGAAATATTTAAGGTAAAAGAAGAAAGGGATGGCAGCGATGGTAAGACAGTGTTACTGATGCAATGGACATGAAATTGAGCAAACTCTGGAGGATAACGGAATACAGGAGGGCCTGGCATGACATGGTGCACGGGGTCGCAAAGAGTCGGATTTGACTGTGCGACTGAACAACAATGAAAAATACCCCTGTTAGGGGGAGAGTGAATGGCAATTGATATGGTGCAGTTTCTTCTTGGTAGAGAAACAAATGGTGCATAGGAGATCACATGTGCTAAAATTTGGCCTGAACTGTGTGGCCCAGGCTTGCCAGAGCTCAGAAGGTAAGCAGGGTCTGCTCTGGTTACTATTTGGATGAGAGAACTGCTAAGGGAGTCCAGGGTCACTGCCCAGAGGCTGGCAGTGACAAACCACCTCAGTGTCTCTTGCCTTGAAAACCCTATGATGGGTTGCCATAAGTTGGCTGCAACTTTGACAGTACTTTACATACAGAAAAGGTGGCCAAGCCCTTAGCGCGACCTTAGGTAGGATCTGTCTGTATTAAAAGGTGAAACTCTTGTCTGGTTTTATGACTACTGTTCTTGTGGTGATGGTGGTGGCCAGACCACAGGCAGCAAATAATTTACTACTTATGGTGTTCACTGCTGTCAGCACTAGACAGGTCTCTTTGACTGATGTATTGGTGTCTTCCAGTCTGTGTTTTTGGGTAGATTTTTCTAGTGCACAATAAAATCTTTGTTGTCATAGGGAGCTGTGAAAATGAGAGAATACACTGTTTAGTACTATATGTATATCCTAAAAAGCAGCTTGAAAGCTCTGAAGAAAGTATTGTGATATTTTGAATGGGAATCTGCTCTGCCCGTATAGAACGTGAAGTGCTTGTCAGTGATGTAGAGCTGCATTTGATATAAATAATATATTTTATATTTCCGCAGATCCATTTCCTCTCTGATAGTTTTGGGTGCCAAGTACTGGTGAATCACAAGTCTTGCAGTATTTGGTGGACTATTGTTCTGTGGTAGCTTTTTTTTTTTAAAAAAAAACCCTCAACATGAGTAAAAAATAAATGTTTGAGTAGGCATGGTATCACCCTGGAAAGTTGTGTGCATTGGCACACAATTTGGATTGTCACCAGACTGTCTACTGTGTCAAGAAGCATCATGTGGTTCCTAAAGATTTCCTGTTTTATTTTTGTCACTGTGTTAGGAAAAGAAACCCATATTCTTCATTTTTTTAGACTCTCTGAGCAGTATTGTTTGGCGTGGTCAAAAAGAGCACCTTTCTAATTGTGACCATCAAGAGCTTTTACAAGGAAACCCACTGAAGTTGTTGCATGTTGTATGTGGGGTGGTGGTGGGGAATCATTTTCTTCAAAGTGCCCATGGGTTCTAATCTCCCTGCTTTGAATCCGCAGGAATGCTTTGCTTTCAGACATGTACTCTCTCACATATATGTGGAAGTAACCCAGATACAGGACCACCAAGGTGCTTTGGTATTGGTTGTGACTGAGAGAGTTCCTGGTGAGCTGTTTGGGGGCTCTGAACTCGATGGCACTAAACCTTTTTTGTATTTTAAGTATTCATTTATTGACTTATACCCTGCCTTCCTCCCCAACATATTGAAAGACTTGCTGTCTTCTTTGCTTGCCAAAATATTATCTTATGGTGGTCATAAATACCTTGCTTTGCTCAGCTGCTGTCCTTGACTCCATCTCTAGCCACCCCTTGCTTCCACTCCTTTCTTCTCTTCTCTTATGCACCTTGGCTACTTGCTCTTTGAGGCTAGGTGAGGGAAGAATTGCAGGCTGCCTGTGCATCTTCCTCAGTAATTCCTCATTGACTGCATGGCTGATTTTTCTTTCCTTCTCCTTGGTTCAAAGGGTGTAACAATTACCATAGTGCCAGGCTGTGTACAGGAACCCACTAGGAGATCATAGCTCCAGTGACAGATGATTGTTGATTGTATGAGGCCAGAGGGATTGTTGACTTCCAACCATCTCTTCATTCCCTATTTATGACTGCTTTGTGAGCTCATTATGTTTTGTTGGGGGGGTACTTAAAGTGTTCTGAGGTTTGTTGTAGAGCTAATTTCCTTACTGATTAATATCGTAGGTAATACAGCAGCTATGCTAAAGATTAATTCTTGTCTCAGGGTAAATATGGTGCATGTCTTAGATTTAAACCTGTGGAAGGTTAGACTTCGTAAATAAAAGTCTGTGATGCTGTTGGTTACAGCATTCAAAGTGGATAATGAGTTTCTTAGCTTCTGATAATTCAATTTGACACGTTGACTTTTTGATGGCGAGTCCCATGCTTACGTTTTGGAAGATGCAGGCTTCTAAATCTTATGCCCACTTACATTTGTCCTTACTTTTCCCCCCCAGGTTGTACGTTTGTGTCAGAGCCCCAAGCTGGCACTAAAGAACAGCCCGCCCTATATTCTGGACCTGCTCCCTGACACATATCAGCACCTGCGAACCATCTTGTCACGCTATGAGGGGAAGATGGAAACTTTAGGAGAGAATGAATACTTTAGGGTGTTCATGGAAAACTTGATGAAGAAGACGAAGCAGACCATCAGCCTCTTTAAAGAAGGGAAAGAGAGAATGTACGAAGAGAATTCCCAACCTAGGTAAGGCAGTTCTTTACTGGTTATCACCTTACCTTACCGAAGTCCAAATGGACGTTGAGGGTCACTCTTAAAACATTATTTAAACACTTCTTGAATTCTTAGATGTTCCTGGTTTCTTCCTAAAAGTCATGTCTGTCCTGAGCCAATCATGAATATCAGTTGAGTTCTCTATTTTTGCAGTGTTGCATCACTTTTGATGATGTAATATTGTAAGAGTTGGAGCTGAAAGCAAAAAAGGCTTTGGAGATGCTTAACAGTTTGTCATAAACTTTTGACTGTATTTGCAGAAGTGTATTTTGAAATGCCGCTTGCAAACTGCTTAGTATTAAAGAACATTTCTCTAATATTAGCGTTTAGGTGGTGGTTCAGTGTTTAAAGAATCTCACGTGTTTTACCTCAGACTTTACAACCACCATGTAAGATAGTTCAGTATTATCTCCATTTCATGAGAACTAGTCTCTCATGGGTTCATAAAGCTTAAGCTTTTCATCTCTGTTCCCACAGAATTTGGAATCGTGCAGTAAGTGACTTGGTCCAGGGAGGAGAGAAACAAAAATAATGCAAGCATTGTGGAAGAAGGCAAATAAATGGATGGATGCTGAGTTCCTTTCCCCTACTTCACACTTCCCCTTTTCTCTTAGGCCACTGCTGTTCTCTATATTTTTGCAATTATTGTTCACCTCCATTTTGCATGAATTTCAAAGATGATGTTCTTTATGTCATCTTTTCCCCCCACAATCCTGGACTGTATGAAAATATTATGAAAAACAGCAGGAGCAGTAGGTCAAGTTCCCCTTTCACTGTGTTTGCTGGTCAAAGTAAGAATTCAAGCTTCTGCTAGTTCTTAGAATAATGGAGGGTACTAAGTGCTCTGAAGCAAAGTCTTACAAGGTAAGACCGAGGAGTGCTTTTGATCTACAGGCTACTGAGTGTTTGATGCTAGACCTCAGGTTGATATCCCTAACAGAGTAGTTGACACATCCCCTGTGTTCCAGTGCATATATGGGAAAACACCATGCTGTCTTTGTATATAACATGGGAACCCCATGCTGTATACAGAATGGTTCTAGTACCGTTCCTATAACCCAAGACAGCTGCTGGTTTAGGATTTTGCATCCTTATAACTCTTTGTGGAGGTTAGAAGGGACCTCTGTAGTTACACCTGTGTGGACAAGTGTTCATAATATAACTTAGTTACAAGGCTATGTTTTCATTTAGTGACTGGTAGATACTTTCACAAGTTGAGGTATATCTGGTGGCAGTTCCCTGTTTTGAAAACAAATGACGTCAGTGTGAACAGACTGTCAGTTTTATCCGCAGAAGTCCTTTGCAGATTCCTGCAATAATTTAGCAATGATTGCTTGCTGTGAATGAAAAGTCACAGCGGCTGTGCTGCTCAACCTTTGCATGCTTCGGAGCAGATCACATAGTTCTTGTGTGTGCATTACTGGCATACAAACTGCAAAGGCCTTAAATGACTAGTGCCAGACTCCCCTTTGGGAATTTTGTCTGTCTGTAGATGCTTAGCCTTTTTCTAACAATGCCGGGACGTAGGCAGCACACTGGCTGTGTGGCTGGCTACCTCCCTATCCCATAGTAGTAGCGTTCTGGTTGCCTTCTGCTCCTTCAGCTTCGCAGGGCAGAGGTAGACGGTGTCAGGGCTGCCGGCGCATCTGGAATTATGCATAGTAAGCTATTCTGGTCAGGTCAGCACTTTATTTTGTTTGTCAAGCCAATATGCACACGTTTTCCCTTGTGTGTTTGCTGAGTACTTTTGCATGAGCAAAAGGAGAAAAAAAAAAGAGGTTGCAGGAATGCAGAGAAATCTGATGAGCATTCATTGTACACAAACCTGATGGTGTTCAAAATTTAGTAGCAGGAAAGCGTATTCAGCAAGTTGAGACAGGGAGGTATTCTTCAGCTTAATGCGTATCAGGTCAATTATTTTTACGTGTGTCCTAAGGATAATGCATGTGCTGTGCACAGGTATTGGGGACTTTCTTTCTGTGTTTCTTTTGTGAAGGACAGGGACAGTCTTAGGAAGAGATTTCGGAATCGGAGATAAAGGTTTCATAAAGAGAATACATGCATGATCTGAAGGGGCTTCCTGTAGGGGGGTAAAGCATAGCTATAAAGTCTGCATGTTGAGGGAAGTAGTGTTGGTTGCCTCCTCGTTGGGCCGATCCAAGTGGAAAGCTGGCAGTTTTCTAGTGACTAAAATAAACTCTCTGTCCAAGCTTTCAATTGATTGTGAGATTCTAAAACTTTGTATTCTAAAAAAAAAAAAATCTTAGCACTCACCTTCACCTTACAGCATATTTTCAACTTTTCTGTCATCTACCAGTGTTAAGCAACCATGTTCTGTGATGGTTAAAGCTGCGAGTGAGTGCTGTCCAATGTTACATGCGCTCAGGAGCTTAGTTTTCTCTCTAGGCTCGTATTAGCTTGTCGCTTGCTGTGATAGAATTGGTGGGAAGAAATTCAGTGGAAATGGCAGCTGGCTTGTATTAGGGTTTGGTATATTCCCCCACCCCTGTCTTGCTTTGAGGTCTTGAGAGAGATTATCCAAAGTTTACTTCCATTCCTATGTCCATTAATCATGAAGCTGTAGCAACATGCCACAGTGGGCTGTAAATTGCTATCTAGGTTGCCTGATCTTGGGTCCAGTGCCAATCACCGTCCCAAACAGCTCCTATGCACAGCATGGAGCAGATGTAGCAGGTGTGAAGGAATAAAACTTTAGTTGAATTCATCATGGCAAGGCATCTGCCCCTTGTGTTCTAGCTTCCGGGCAGCCTCAGTACTCCCAGGTACTCTGTCAGTGGTGACCAGCTTATCTACTAAGCCTTCATTGTTACTCGTGGATTAATCCACCAGAAAGTTCTGGAAGACAGTTGGACTTGTTCACCTCTGCAGAGTCCATTAGATTTCTCAGCCGCTGTGTGAGAGAGTCTTGAGGGCTAAGGATCCGGCTCTTCACAAAATCCTTCTGTGACTGTGAAAGAGTATCTTCAACAATGGAATGTTGAAGGAGCTTGTGTAACAACAGCAATGCCATCCTAGAACTTGTAAATCAAATATTTTCCTTCCTTTCAGTGAACGTATGACCTGACCTGCATAGAGTGCAGGTTGCTGAAGTGTTTGACACAGATTCTGATTGCAGCTAAGTTGTTGCTTGGAACATTTGTTGTCTTTGCTCGCATCAAGACTCGGAGAAGTGCTGCTTTAGCTACCTTTCATATCTGTCATTTGCTCTAGGGTATGGAGGTACAAATCAACTCAGGGGGGAAAAAAACCCTGCAGTTTTTTAAATCTCTCTGTGCAGGGACAGACACAATCTTACCAAGGAAGGAAACTGATATTGTGAAAAAAGGTAAAAAAAAAAGTCGCCATTTTTAAATCAAAAGGACTGTACTTTTAAACTGTTTGTGGAGCATGAATGCCCCGAAAGTAAGTGTCGGTATGTGTGTTGAGTGCTGACAAATCGATTCCGATCTATAGTGACCCTATGAATTAATGTCCTGTAAAATGTCCGGTTGTTAAGAGCCTTGCTCAGACCTTGCAAACTGCGGGCCCTCGTGGCTTTCTTGACTGAGTCAGATTCGAGCCTAGTAGCACCTCAGAGACCAAGAAGAGTTTCCGGGTGTCGGCTTTCGAGAATCAAAGCAGTCCCTTTTGTCAGGCACAGTAGAATAGAAATGGAGGTCTGAGTCCTTTTATCCTAGTCAGAAGGTGGGAAGGGTGTTGCAAAGAATGCTTGAAAAGGACGCAGAGATATAATGTATTTTGTCGAAGGCTTTCACAGCCGGAGTTCATTAGCTTTCCTGAGGTTTCCTGTTTCCTGAGGAGGTCCACATAGAAAAGAACCTGCTCAGGAAACCTACTCAGAAAAGCTCCTCAGGAAACCATATGCAAAAGGACCTCCTCAGGAAGCTCCTTCATTAACACATTCACAGCTTGGGGAACTCCTACAAGACAATTGACTCAGCCCCAACCCACCTTCCTGAGTAGATATAAATTACCTGCCTACCATTTTTCTTCTCACCTTGACACAGCAAGTGCTCCATCTTTCTGTGTTTTACCTCTGAGGATGCCAGTCACAGTTGCTGGCGAAACGTCAGGTCCTACGGTGCCAAGAACACAGCCATACAGCCCAGAAAATCTACAACAGCTAATAATGTATTTTGTTATCAGCTTGATTAGAGCAGAGGAGAAATGCTTGGGGGCAAAAAAGTAGCACCTGTAGTGAGATAAATTATTTTATTTATCGGATTTATTTATTTATTGAATTTATACCCTGCCCTCCCCACTGTAAGGAGGCTCATAAAAATCCTGTGTCCTTATTCAGTCCTTCTGTTTTCTTGGTCGCAAGTCTCTCTTTGATGACTGAGCCAAGCAATAAAAAATCTTTCACAATTTCAATTTCTTCATCATCAGCCTTAAAGTTGTGTAATTCCCCGGTAGTCATTACTTTTGTCTTCCTGGTGTTCAGCTATAATTCTCCTTTGGCACTTTCTACTTCAACCTTCATCAGTAGTCGTTTCAGTTCTTCACTGTTTTCTGCCAGTAGTGTGGTTTCATCTGCATATTTCAAATTGTTAATGTTCCTTCCACTAATTTTCATTCCACTTGCATCTAAAACTAATCCAGTTTTCCTTCTTATATGTTCTGCATATAAATTGAACAGATAGGGAGGTAAAATGCATCCTCGTCTGACACCTGGCCAATTGGAAACCATCCTGTTTCTCCATATTCTGCCCAAACAG
The DNA here is from genome assembly GCA_029375565.1 of Gekko gecko. Taxonomy (NCBI): domain Eukaryota; kingdom Metazoa; phylum Chordata; class Lepidosauria; order Squamata; family Gekkonidae; genus Gekko; species Gekko gecko. The sequence goes on along the minus strand of JAPDNY010000013.1, from coordinate 71,668,804 downwards.
TAGCCTTTTGTCCAAAGTATAGGTTGCACATCAAGACAATGAGATGCTGTGGCATTCCCATTCCTTTCAGAACCACCATGACCTAGTCAAAAGCTGTGCTATGATCTATGAAACACAAGCTGATTTTCTTCTGAAATTTTCTCACATGCTACAGTGTAAATTTTCAGTATGATCTCCAGTGCCTCTTCTTTTTCTGAATCCAGCATGGACACCTGTTGTTTCTCATTCCATATATGGTAACATCCTTTGTTGTAAGATTTTGGGCATCACTTTACTCTCCTGAGAGATTAATGCTATGGTCTTATAATTGCTACAGCCTTTGACATCTCCTTCTTTTGGAACTGGAATGTAGAAAGGGCATCTCCAGTCTGTGGGCCATTGTTTTCCATATTTGTTGCCATATTCTTGTTAAGATTTTGACAGACTCCATTTCTGTGGCTTGAAATAGCTCTGTTGATAATCCCCTCTACTCCTGATGATTTGTTTTTCCCAGTTGCTTTCAGTGCAGTTTTTGCTTGCCCTAAAAGTCCAAAAATAAAATTCTGAACTAATAATGTTATGCTAAGTAAGAAAAAAAGCATAAAGCATTGTTCAGGCAACCTATCACTATCTAATGTGAAAAAGCGCCCCCCCCTCCGCCCCTCCCCGGGTCACTTCCTTCAAATGAAACTTCTGCTTTAGAATGTAGAAAACATGCGGCACCTACTTCTGCATTTGATTAGATTAGGAGATTTTAGAGACAATTCAAAAACTGCCCATAAGAAAAGGATCTTGACCAGTCCTCCCTCTAACATGTGGAGTCTTGTGAGCAAAAATTTTAGTTTGTGAGCTGCTGGCATTAAAGTTGTGAGCGAGCGATTTGGTTACTGCATAGATTAGTTTGCTCTGGAGCCATCCTTCCTGAGCTAAGACAACAGTGTGTGAGCCGGAGGCTAAAAAACTTTTAGCCAGCTCACACTAACTCATCTTAGAGGGAACACTGATCTTGACTGCTAGCTTCCAGCATATGAACTCAAAACTGCATTCTGTTGAAAGACCTGGTGCCATGAATAAAATAATTCTTCAGTTTTGATCTTCAGTGCTTAAGTTAGAACAATGATTGCCAGCAGAGCTCAGCTCTCATTTAAAATCCTGGGAACTCCAGCTTTCATTTCAAAACTTCCCAGCCTTTGCGGTTTCAGAAAGGATTTTAAAATGGGGTGAGAAGACAGACCGCACAAGACGACAGATAGTGCACATTCAACTTTCCGTAATTTCCAAGGCATAGGTTTTTTTTAAGGGATGTCTCTGATTAGACACATTTGAGGTAGTAATTTTTCAGTAGCAAATAAGCTATGGTCCTCTTCTTTATTTTATTTTTCTGGTTCTTGGTGCATAATGCATTTAGGGTCAGACCAGAGGATACTGGCAGTTCTGTGAACAGAGCCCCCTTAATTTTAATTCAGTGTTCAGGTGCACAAAGGCTCCCAGTCTTACCACTTTTTCTGAAATAATCTCAAAGCAATTTCTAAAGTAAAGGTAAAGGTTTCCCTTGCTTGAAAGCTAGTCAAATCCGACTCTGTGGGGTGGTGCTCATCTCCGTTTTCAAGCTGAAGAGCCAGCACTGTCCAAAGACGTTTCCATGGTCATGTGGCCGGCATGACTAAATGCTGGGCCACACGGAATGCTGTTCCCTTCCCACCGAAGTGATACCTATTTATCTACTTGCAGTTTCTTGCTTTCAAACTGCTAGGTTGGCAGGAGCCGGGGCCAGAGACGGGAGCTCACTCCGTCACGTGGTGCTAGGATCTTGAACTGCCGTGCTACCCACCTTCCGGTCTGCAGCTCAGCATCTTAACCAGTGCTCCCTCTAAGTTGTGGAGTCTTGTGAGCAAAAATTCCACTTTGTGAACTACTGGCTATTAAAGTTGTGAGCGAGCCATTTGGCTACTGCATAAATTAGTTTGCTCTGGAACCATCCTTCCTGAGCTAAGACAAAAATGTGTGAGCTGGAGGCAAAAAAATGGTGAGCTAGTTCACACTAACTCAGCTTAGAGGGAACATTGGTCTTAACCTCTGTGCCGCCGCAGACCTCAAGCAATTTCTAGACATACACAAAAATACAACAAATAATTAAACCAACACCCTAAAAAAAAAAGTAAAAGAGCCAATTTAAAAACCGCATCCAACCAAAGGTCTTTTATAAAAAGCTGAACAGTGGAAGAGCTATCATCTCTTGGTGGTCCATTCTTACCCAAGCTGACACTGTCTTAACATCTCAAAAGCAGGCCCTGGTGTGAAGACTCTTAAGGTCCTTCTAGGCTCAAATGGGGAGAGGTAGTCCTTTTAAGTTCATGTATCCTGTGCTGTTAAAGGGCTTTAAAGAATAAAACCAGCGCCTTGAATCAAACCCAGAACCAGTGTAGTCGATGTAAGTCTGCTGTAGTATGGCTAGTCCAGCTGACTCACATTGGTGAACGCACTGCTGAATTCCGTACCAGTTGTTGTCTCTGAGCCTTCTCCAAGGGCAGCTCCACGCAGAATGCGCCGCAGTAATCTCAAGGTTCCAGTAGTGTGGGTCAGCGCGGCCTGGTCTACTGTGTCTGAAAGAAGGGTACAGTTTTTGAGCTTAAAAGCCCCTTCCCGCAACAGTGCTGGCCTGCTCCCCCATCTGCGGTGTTAGCTCCAAGAGTATCCCTGGCTCTTAACGAATTCTGAGTGGGACTGCAAGGGGAGAGGTAGGGTTTCAGCCTTTCCCTTGTGCTGTTTTCCTGAGCTGTGATGACCCTGGGGAGTGCCATTTGCCCTGCTGGGGCAATCATATTGGTCCAGTAGTGACTCCCATTTCAGGAGAGAAGAAAGCCATACAGAGAGAGGGGTTCCCCCACCACATGCTGGTCTCCATCCATTGGAGTCGGGAACCCCATGTGCCTGAACACTGAATTTTGAACACTGAGAACACTGTTCACGGAACTCCCAGTGTCTCAGCAGGGCTTGGTGTTTGTACTGTTCTAAAAAAATTAGCAATTCAAACTACTTCCTCCCCTCCCCCACCAAGTTCCCACAGGGCTTTTGTGTGGAGGCAAGTCTCATGTCCTTGTACAAGAATAAACAGATTGATCCTAGACCAGAAGTCCCTTTATATGCATATTTGAGCTCTTGTGTATACAGCAAGGGTATTATGTGTACTTTAAAAAGTTAGTGTACGGTATTTTCCCCTAACTCCTTGGCTTTCATCCGTTCACAATTCAAAATCTTATATTGTGGTGGTGTAGTGGTGATAGTGATGTTCAGACCTGAAACCCTTTGGGCGCCAGCATTTTAAATCTGAACTGGTATGTGATTTATTAACACAAGAGCCTTACATGCTGGCAGATCTGTGTGCTTTAAAATGGGGAGAATGATACTGAAAACCACTCTGGGTCCCCATAGGGGAGAAAAGTAAAAGGTAAAGGTTTCCCTTGCTGAAAAGCCAGTCGAATCCGACTCTAGGGATGTGGTGCTCATCTCTGTTTCCAAGCCGAAGAGCCAGCGCTGTCCAAAGACGTTTCCGTGGTCATGTGGCCGGCATGACTAGATGCTGAGGCACACGGAATGCTGTTACCTTCCCACCAAAGTGGTACCTATTTATCTACTTGCAGTTTCTTGCTTCCGAATTGCTAGGTTGGCAGGAGCTGGGGCCAGAGACAGGAGCACTTGAGTCTCAAACTGCTGAACTACGGGGGGGCTGGTATAAATATCTAACAGAAGTAATTAAAAAAAAAAAAACACCAGAAACCTCATTTTGACTTTTTAGGATCTTTACTTCTAAGTAATTTCACCGTATGGATATTTTGATTAAGCAACCCATCACAGAAATTTTTGCGGCTGTAATATTGAGCCGCTGTAGAGGATATTCTTGGTCTCTGCTGAAAGAACTTTAAGGAACTGGCCGTGATGTCAGGCGGCACGACTGCCTTGCTCATATAAACACGACAAACGATTCCTACATGTTAAGTGGACGGATTCCAGCATCCTGTTTCTCTGTGATGTGGCTATAGCAGTAGCATTGTGACGGTTTCCGAATTAGGGCTGTCATCTGGTTAAATACATTTCTAAGTCAATATACTATATGAACTTCAGTTGAGTAACCCTGTGATAATTTGCTGACGGATAAACAACTCTAAACCATACATTTGTTTTAGATGACACATGCCCATGTCATAGCCACCATTGTTTTAGAAGAGGCATTCCCTCTGTCTGAGAGAAGTGAGAATGCCTCTTTTATGATGGCATCAGAGACCCACATTTTTGTAACTGTTTATATTAGAGACAATAAAAAGCTGAAAACAAATCTGGTACAACTTTTTAAATGCCCCAAAGATCGTCAGTCAGTTAACCCAACCAATTCAACAGCTCAGTGTTGCAACCCTGCCGCTAACTTCACTTGCATCAAGTGTCAAGTGTTCTTGGAAACTGTGAATGTTTCTTAATGTGATGCTTCTCTGGTGTGTTCTCCTAAATGCTTTGTCAAAATCAATACATCATAAATATTCCACTCTGAAAAACTTGTGAAGTACTTAGCAGCTCTCTAGTTGGAAGTGCTATAGGGGAGCAGATGCATATTTTATGTGATACACTTGTGGAACTGAGCCGTTTCAGAGACATTGTCTTGTACGAATTTAGGGGTTTTTTGTTCCAACTGTAGAACATGAAAAGCTACAACTGAATATGAAATAAGTTTTAAAGCTTTTCCTAAGCTTTTGATTATCTGCATTCAGATTCAGACATTTGTTATAGGTTGCTGTAGATTTTCCGGGTTGTGTGGCCGTGGTCTTATTTGTTATAAACATTTTTATTTTAGTGGATTTTAATCTTGCCCTTTCTCCAAACAGCTCAGAGCAAGGTTTAGCACATGGCTTTCCTTAAAGTAAAGGTAAAGGTTCCCTTGCTCGAAAGCCAGTCGAATCCGACTCTAGGGTTGCGGTGCTCATCTCCGTTTCAAAGCCGAAGAGCCAGCGCTGTCCGAAGACGTTTCCGTGGTCATGTAGCCGGCATGACTAAACACCAAGGTGCACGGAATACTGTTACCTTCCCACCAGAGTGGTACCTATTTATCTACTTGCAATTTCTTGCTTTCAAACTGCTAGGTTGGCAGGAGCTGGAACTAGAGACGGGAGCTCACCCCGTCATGCGGCACCCGAGTCTCGAACTGCTGAACTACCGACCTTCCACAGCCTGCAGTTCAGTGTCTTAACCACTTGAGCCACCGCAGCTCCTTCCTTACATCCATTTTATTGTTACATCCATCCATGGCTTTCCTTACATCCATTTTATTGTCACAGCAGCCCTATGAGGTAGGTTAGGCTGAGAGGATATGACTGGCCCAAGGTCACCTGATAGGCTTCATGACAGTGTGGGAATTTGAATCCAGGTGTCATTGCCTAATCCATCACTCAGTCTAACTGCTATATCGCATTGGCTCTCTCTTTAGGTACAGGAGGCTTGAATGATTGCATTATGTTTCATGCAAGGTAACATTGTGTCCTACTGCCATAATTCTAAATATAAGTTGATCAAGTATTATGTTTTATCAATAAGTATAATTGCAGATTCCGTTGCTGGTGCATTAAAATCCTATTGTAAGGTTTTGACAGTAGAGAAGTAACAAATAATTGCAGGTGATGTCTTATGCTGGTCACAGGACAAAAATAGTTGCAAGACCAGTGTTAAAAATATGAGGGGAGGGGGGGAATCACAATTGCCTTAGCTGCCAAAACCATCCCTTCATGGAAATGAAGTAAAAAGCGTTTGAGGGCATGCCGTTGTGCTGGAGATGAACTTCTGTTTCTTTGCTTGTAGGTTTACTGCATCTCATTATGCTGGCTTCCTGATTCATGCTAGTGCCTTGGTGATTCAGTCCACAAAATCAATGTAATGCTAGCTGACTCTGCAGACAGGCATAGGATGGCCATAGAATTTGATGCCTCTAAAACCTGTCTGGATAATTTCCCTCCTAGTAAGCAAAAGATGTTTCATTTTGTACACTGGTTGCTCTTCATTTCTCTCAAAGGTGACTTATGCTGCTGTCAGTAAGAGCTAAGTGGAATTTCATTCACTTCCTGTGTTGAAAGTTTAGTCGAAAGTAGTTCCGTTGTGTATCTATTTTTAAAAGCTGATTACTGTGCGAAGCAGTTTGTGAAGCTGCACAAAGTTTATAAATGTTGACATAGGATGTCTGAGTTTGGCTATTCAGCACTTATTTGCAGGGGTCAGTTAAACTGCTCTGAGCATGACAGTTTCTGCTTACATGGAATATCCTGCTATTATAGGAATGCGGAGCAGTTTATTCATCTGCCTTGGTGAAGTGTGACATGTTGGATCAGAGGTGGAAAGTCCGTGGCCTGCAACATGCAATTTCTGGGGCACTCTTGGGAGGCCAGTGAGATCTTTCCAGGATGTCCCTGCCAGATTTCTCAGCATTTGTTTTTAAAAACAAAGTTCACTGAATGGGTAGTGAAGTAGCAAAGCAGTAATAGCTGAGGAACATCTAGTGATTGAGATGCTCCAATTCATTGCTGTTCACTGGTTTTCATGTTGTTTACTTGTGCTTACAGCCCACCCCATCCCAAAGACTTACGGTGAATAAGCAAAGCATATTGCTTCTCAGAAGAGTAAAATTTTAAGGCATTTGTGATGGGAGGTATGTTTGGCCGAGACATACCAGGTCAGAACTGTGTCTGCAGAAAAACAGCATGGTCATAGCCAGCTGGGAGGCAAGCCACTCTGGGGCAGAAGGTGTTTCCCAGTTCCTTATTTATACTTCCTACTTCCTGAACTAGTTCCCAGTTCATGAATCCAACCACAAATAGGATTCATAAAAAAAAGTTCTGCACTCAAAAATAAACTTTGGACCACCAAATGTTAAGACCACCAGGGAGTGGTTTGTGGCTGGATTCACAAATAAGGGACTAGGAAGTGGGAAGAAGAACTGGGAACCAGCTCCAACTTCCTCAAACTGCTGCCTTCTGCTCCTGCAGAAGCTTCTGAATTGTTCTCAAGGACAACCTAACACAGGACTGCAGTACAAATAAGCCGTGTAAATAAATACAAACCGGATTTCAGCTCTTGAGTCTTTAGTGCTTAGCGAGCTGCCTCTTTCTGCTGGAGTGTAATCGGCAGTCTTGACATGCTTTAAACCTTTTAGCATAAATGGTGAGCCAGCTAGAAGTTTGAAGATGGAGAGGGTTGCCCTGTAAAAACTGAAATGCAGCATCAATGTTTTACTATACCTCAGCAGGACAGAGTAGTTACTTAGGTTCTAAATTAATTGCACACAGCCCATTTTCAGAACTTTTTTTGGGGAAAGCAGTTTTTTAAAAAACATGGCTAGTCTCATTTATGATTTTCCAGAGCTTGCCCAGTTGAGATGAGCACAAGATGGGGAGCTGGAAAGTCCCGGGCTCTTATTTGTCTTGATACTGAATTGGGTTGATTTGGGACACGTTAGCCTGCTTGTTTACTTTGGATTCTCAGGTCTATACAGTGAAGGCTACACTGTTTTGCTGTAGTATGAATTTTCTCCAAAAGGACATTGTCATTTGAAAAACAACAACAACATATTTCTATGAGACTTAGAACTGTGGCATTGCTTGCCCGAATCCCTGCTTGATGCCTAGAAAAACTGGTATGTTTTCCTGAGTTAGCCTGTTGAAGCAGAAATTAACAGGGGCCTGGAGGCATCTTAAAGACTAGCAGGTTTATTCATAGGCTTCGTAGTTACTTCGTAGTCAAGAACCTGGATTGTTAGTCTTTAAGAAATCACAGGACTTTTTCATTTCTCAGATCAAGCACATTAGGACACAAAACAATTAAAGACTTTCATTGATCATAGTGTAGATTGCTACACATACTTCAAGAGACGTAGAACCTCATTATTAAGATGTAAGAATAAGTGTGCCCTTCCTGGGGTCAGAGAAATATGGCTTTAACTCACAAAAGTCTTGTGTGTCCCATTTCCCCAACCACTGAGCAAGTCCTGTCCCTCAGCATGTGAGTTATTTATGAGAAGCTCTATGTGTATTTTTAGCGCAAATAGCAGAATGGATCTGTGATGAGAACATGCATTACCTTTCTGCGGGAGGAAAGCTCTGATTTCCTATCCTCTTCCTTGATGATTGAATGAACAGCGCTTGAAGAGAAAAATCTGCTTACACAAGTTGTCCCCAGGTACATTTGACAGGCCTCCTCACAGAATGTAAACAAGGAAGACGGGTTGTTATATTTTTAAGAGGATATTTGTACTTCCAGGAATCTCATGTGTTTTTCCATCCATTAATAAAACTTTAGTATTTATAGAAAATCGGAGACTGGAGTCTTCCCGTATTCCCTCAGTTTGTGAATAGCAGATCAGGGTGCAAGCCTGTTGCTTTTTGTGTAATTATGTTTAAAAGTCACACTCAGTATTAATTTAAATTACATTTGCCAGTAGTAATAATGAAGATAATGCCTGGTTTTTAGGGCCAGTACGGGAATAGTAATTACATAATGTTAACTTGAAAATTGATGGATGAAAAAAAAAATGTTTTTCCTTTTTGAGCAGCTGTTGGATATATTTTATTTATTTATTTATTTTATTATTGTATTTCTACCCCACCTTCCCCGCAAACGGGCTCAGGGAGGCTTAGAAAGGGCACCAAGTGCCTACATATAAAAACAGTAAAAACAATAAAGACAGGCAGACAGTTTAACAAAATAAAGTGCTCGCAAGTTTCAGTCTCTCTGTATATCACAATGATGTCTCTCTCTATAAAACACGATGGTATATCAGATCTTAAAATCAACTATATCCCTTCACCAAGGAGGATATGTCCCGTAGATGTCTCTCGTCCCCATCCAGCAGGTGTTTGTGAGGCCGTCCTCTTACCCCGTTGCTCCCAATGCTGGTGGTGGTGGTAGTGGCGGCTCCTACTCAAAGGCCTGGCCGAATAGCTCCATCTTGCAGGCCCTGCGGAACTATTTTGGTTTTGCAGCTTTTGCAATCCACACAGGGTACAGCAAGTTTGCCATAAGATATCATGGTCATTCTGTGCCCGGAACTGAATTCCATGACTTGGACGAATTATTCAAATTTAGCAAAAATTGCATTATTTTGGTGATTGTAGATTTTCCGGGCTGTATGGCCATGGTCTTGGCATTGTAGGACCTGACGTTTCGCCAGCAGCTGTGACTGGCATCCTCAGAGGTATAACACAGAAAGATGGAGTACTCTCTGTGTCAAGGTACTCCATCTTTCTGTGTTATACCTCTGAGGATGCCAGTCACAGCTGCTGGCGAAATGTCAGGTCCTACAGTGCCAAGACCACGGCCATACAGCCTGGAAAATCTACAACAGCCAATGAACTCTGGCCGTGAAAGCCTTCGACAACATATTGCATTATTTTCTTTTGCATAATTTAGTTCTGACTATGTGAAGGGGAAACAGACTATACAGGTCATTGAATCTCACTAACGGGGCTCTGGGAGATTTCCCAGTGGTCCTATACTTGAGAAAGTCTTTTAGCTGTTGGACTTCATGGACCTTGTAAAAATGAACTGAGGATGTTGTTTCCTCCACCCTCTCTTAAATTATGCATTTATTCTGTAGTTGCCTAGAAGAAGTACACACAGTCCTGCTTTGGCTGTCGTCGTTAGTTTAATGCTTTGCTTTGTAATAGGCATTAGAAATCAGTCTTGTGTTGTGTTCAACAGCTGCATACATTAGTTCTGGTTCAGATTCTCTCTGCTGAATGTGAAATACACAACAACCCGGTTTATTCCGTCAGCTCTAAGTACTGCAAGTTAAGAAGAAGCTATTCTAGGAACAACTTTTGCAAGTGAGTTTGTTTTTGTTAGATACTGTAGGTACTGGCTGGGTACATGGCACTGACCGACTGGTCATTTTTAAAGGAGGTTTGTTGGTGCAAAGAAAGATGTAAGGGGTTAAAATGTAACTCTGACTTCTCTGCAAGACAGACTCTTACAATGGAAGAATGTTTTTTTTTTTTATCCAGCTAACAGGAAGCAGGAAAGGAACAGCCTGCTACGGGTCAAAGGGGAAGAGCATCAGAAAGTTGAACTAGGGGAAGCGGGGGCCCGTTTCAAGGCTGCCGTGTATGATTTTGGTAGGACTGGAAATACTCGATTGGCCTGCTGATTTCCTGGAAGATGCATGGAGCCAGAATAGTGAAGAGAAAGGAAGGAAGGAAGTAGTACAACCACAACACAGAGGAGGGGAGACAGTGGAGGGCAGTATCCATTCAGAGTCCTCAAAACTGTATCTGGTGCGGCTTGTCTATTTTTAATGCTGTTATCTGATCACAAAAATGATGACTACAGGAGGTTGTTGATGCTTGTAAGACTGGGCACTAAAGCAAGCGTGGAAAACACAGGACCTGAGGGCAGCATGTGCCCTCCTACCTCACCATCCACTTGCTGTTTCTGACCTATGTCTACTTTAGGATTGAGCCGAAAGTGCTCACTGATTTGGGTGGAGGGTGTGTGTGTGAACATTTTATTCAGAATGGAAAGGAGCCCTTTCCTGTTCTCAGTGGTGATATTTGGTCCGGGGGGGGGGAATTTGAATGGTGATCACTTTGAAGCAGGCTCCTGTTTGGGGGGAGTCAGCTGGCCTTGTTCTTATCTTTGGTTTCCTCAGTGACATCATGTGTCTTCCCTACTGGCTGGATTGCCCGTGTGACTTCAAGGAAGAAAATGCAATGACTAGAAGGGAAGGGAATGGCACATCAGCACTAGTCGACGGCAGCCGCTAGCACCTTAATGACCAACAGAGGTCATTTTGAGAGTCAAAGCCCCCTTCATCAGATAAGGCAGCTTTGACGCTCAAAAGGTGACACCCTGGGAAATCTTGTGGGCCTTTAAGGTGCTACTGGGCTTGAATCTTGCTTTTCTACTGCAGACCTACGTGACTGCCCTCCTGAAATAATCTTCAAGGATGATGATTTGCGGGGAGGGCGGGGTATATATCCCATAATAAATAAAATAAATGATTGTTGTTTTTTTAGAAAGGTTCTGTGTCACTTCTCCAGAGAACCTACTTGAAGCAGCTTACATAGTAAAACACTTTAAAAACATAAAACAGGGAAGAAGTCATTAAAAATTAACAAACTATCAAAAACCCAGCATTAATGGGTTTGGGTGGAGCACTTCGGCCCTCCAAAACATGCCCTTCCACCCGGAAATCAAGAGGAGAACATGTAGTGCAACCCTACCTGATTTTAGATGTAAAATATAGACTCGTTGCTGGAGATTTTCCGGGTCGTGTGGCCATGGTCTTGGCATTGTGGGACCTGACGTTTTGCCAGTAGCTGTGACTGACATTCTCAGAGGCATAACACAGAAAGATGGAGTATTCTCTGTGTCAAGGTGAGCAGAAAAATGGTAGGCAGGTAATTTATATCTCCTCAGGAAGGTGGGGTAGGGCTGAGTCATTATCTTGTAGTAGTTCTCCAGGCTATGAACATGCTAATGGAGGAGCTTTCCTGAGGAGGTTCTTTTGTCTATGGATTGTTTCCTGAGAAGGTTTCCTGTTTCTTGAGGAGGTTCTTTTGTGTGTGGAATGACTATTGAAACTAATCTTATCTGTAGTGCTATTGTCAGCTGTAGAGCTTTTTGTGTTTTTCAGGACAGGAAACCATGCCCTATTTATTTTTAAATTCTCTTCTTTCCTGTTGAAATTGTTTATGTTTATGAATTTCAATGGCTTCCTTGTGTAATCTGACATGGTAATCAGAAGAGCGAATAAACCAAAGGTAAGACAAACAACTTGAGGATAAACAGTCTTCCACAGGAAAAGTGTTTTTGCCATATATCAAAGGAATCACAGATCAGATGGGAAAACTTATGAAAAAACACAACCTACAAACAGTATTCAGACCCACCAGAAAAATACAACAGATGCTACAATCGGCAAAAGACAGAAGAGCCTCCCTCACTTCTGCAGGAGTATACCGCATACAAGTTTACATTGGGACCACACAGCGTAGCATTCAGACAAGAATAAAAGAACATGAAAGACATTGCAGACTTGGCCAACCTAAAAAATCAGCAGTGGCTGAACATAGCCTGACCCAAACAGGACACAGCATTTTGTTCCAAGACACTGAAAGACTGGACAACACTTCCAATTACCATGTCAGATTACACAGGGAAGCCATTGGAATTCATAAACATAAACACAATTTCAACAAGAAAGAAGAGAGTTTAAAAATAAATAGGGCATGGTTTCCTGTCCTGAAAAACACAAAATGCTCTACAGCTGACAATAGCACTACAGATAAGATTAGAGTTTCAATAGTCATTCCACACACAAAAGAACCTCCTCAGGAAAGAGGAAACCTCCTCAGGAAATAATCCACAGACAAAAGAACCTCCTCAGGAAAGCTCCTCCATTAGCATATTCGTAGCCTGGAGAACTACTACAAGATAATGACTCAGCCCTACCACACCTTCCAGGATAGATTTAATTTATATAATTACCTGCCTACCATTTTTCTGCTCACCTTGACACAGAGAGTACACCATCTTTCTGTGTTATGCCTCTGAGGATGCCAGTCACAGCTACTGGCGAGACGTCAAGTCCTACAATGCCAAGACCACAGCCTCACAACCTGGAAATTCTACAGCAACTAATGAACTCCGGCCGTGAAAGCCTTCGACAAAATATAGACTCTCCAACAGTCTTCAAAACTGCTGCTCCTGGACTGCAGATGCCTCAGCAAAACATCTTATGGTCCGTTTGTGTTAGATAAAATGTTTAGTGGTAGAATGTGTCTCACACTTTATATGTGCTGAACACTATTTACTGCATTGCCCCTCCTCCATCCTGCTCATGCAAACAGCCTTCTGTCTAAAGAAAAATATATGCAAATCAAATATTGCTGATACTACTGTTGTGCTTCATGCCAAACCATGTGTCAGTCCTCTGTCTAAAAAATCCCACAAGGGAATGGGCAGGTTGAACCCTCTCTAACCCGTCCAAATACAATCTGTCTTCGAGTTGAGAGAAGGTCACTGTGGCGTTTGGATATAGTAAGCTACCTTATACCAAATATGACCGTTGGTCCATCAGAGTCAGCATGGTCTATTCAGACTGGCTGCGGCTCTCCAGGGTCTCAGGTAGAGGTCTTCTACATCAGCTTTTACTGGAGATGCCAGGGATTGAACGTGTGGGGCCTTCTGTATGCAAAGCTCTACCAGCAAGCCGTGACCCCTCCCCTAAGATGCAGTGACTTGCAGGGGAGTCAGGCGAAATATAAATCTTAAAAATAAATTCATTATTAAAAATAGTGCCAGTGTCCAGGCTTGGCGTTGTGCAGAACACAAAAATACCAACTTGTTTGCCAAGGTAGGCCACGCAGGGGAGACTAGAACCTGGCAGTGAGTAATGCATTGTGGGACAAGACAGGTGGTGGAGAGAGGAAGGCAAAGCGAGGACCTTGCTAAGCAGCCGGACCGAGAAGAGGTAGAATATGTGACAGATCAAGGGGGGGAGGTTCCAGTGCTTGACATAACCATGGTAAAAAGTTGAAATGGGCCTTGAATGTGGAGGAGGCAAAGGGGAGCCGCCAGGAAATGAATATACAGAAGACGAGAAGGGGGAAGAGGCCAGTAATACCACAAGACAAGCAAAATGAAGTGCTGTTCTGCATAGACAGTTGACCTGTGGAACTCACTTCTGTGAGATTTGGTGAAGGCCACTGGCTTAGGTGAAGGACAGGTTGGACGAAGTTATCGAGGCCAGATCTATTACTAGCTATTTAATCATGATGGCTAAACTGGACCTCCAGGTTCAGAGGCAGAATACCTCTGGCTGCCAAATGCTAGGGAGCAGCCAACAGGAGAGAGCTATTGCCAGAGGGGCTTGTGGGCTTTCTTGTGGCATCTGAGTGGCCAAGAGGATGGTGGACTAGATGGATCGTTGGACTGATCCAGCGTGGCAGTACCTTGAATATCAGTGGCCAGGAGGCAACATCAGGGGAAGGCCTTGGCCTCTGCCCTGTTTGGCCCCCCATATTAACTGGTTGGCCACTGTGTGATACCAGATGCTGGACTAGTGGACTTCTGGTCTTGTCCAGCAGGTCTCTTCTTATGTACTCTTATGTTTTTTGTGTCTCTGCGTCTGTTGAAATGTTTATGCAATGAAACATTTGGAGGAGTTTCTGTTGTCAGGAAATTAGATTTTACCTGCAAGCTCATGTTGTCAGTGAAGGGAATGGGGGGGGTTCCCCTGTAAGCTGAGTGAGTGTGAGCTAGCTCACAGCTTTTTAGCCTCCGGCTCACACATTTCTGTCTTAGCTTAGGAAGGAGGGCTCCAGAGCAAACTAATTTATGCACTAGCCAAATCGCTCGCTCACAACTTTAATGCCAGGAGCTCACAAAGTAGACTTTTTGCTCACAATACTCCACAGCTTAGAGGGAGCATTGGTTATAAGCATATACCTGAATAAAATCTCATTCTCAGGATTTGGAGGCCAATGCAAATTGCAGATGTCAGTCTCTTGAGGATATTGTGGAAAGGTTTAATTTTGGAAGGCGTGGTGTACTAGTTAAGAATGTCAGACTAATATCGGGAAAACCTGGGTTTAAATCTCCATTTGCGCCATGGAGGCTCACTGGGTGACCTTGGGCCAGTCACACTCTCTGATCCTAACCTGCCTCACAGGGTGGTTGTTGGGGATAAAATGAAGGAGAGGAGAATGATGTAAACTGCCTTGGGTTCCCATTGAGGACCAAGGCAGGGTAATAATTAATTAAATAAATATGCTTGTTTCTGACTCACAACAGGGTTACAGGACAAGGCTTCAGTGACTTGATGCTGATCGCTTTTGCCAGCACTGCAAATTTCCACTGTGACTTTGTTGTTATGGATGAACTGCTGGCTGATCTACTCCTCTTGTGTGGAGCAGAGACAGTGATGTGGGTATCTTCTACCTGGTAGCATAGAAGTAGACGCTGTTTACATGGGCAATTATGCTTATGCAAAATGATATGGTATGGATTTTGTATTTTTAAACATATGCTGTATGCCCAGTTTGGGAAGAACACATCCTTATTCATTTGCCTTCTGCCCTGAACGGTTCCTTTGCAAAACCAGTTCATGCCCTGCTTGCCCGCCACAGGCACATGAAATGACTTTTAGCTTTTCCTCCTGCTCGTGTACAGTGTAATTTTATGCCCTAGCTTATGGTTGCAAATAGTGTTTGACTGGTTGCTGCTTAAGCACCTGAGAGCAACTGGTAGAAAGTTAGTTCAGCTCATCATGTTGCTCAGTTATAATTACTTCAGTTTCCTGGAGAAAAAAAAATACTTTCCATCAGCAGAGGCCAGTGAGGCAAGAGATCACTTCCCTTTCCAGGCTTCTAAAGAAGCTGCCAGTGAGCTTGCAACAACTCTGCAAAACTATTATGCTTCAGTTTTGGATATTTTTTACAGTGATCCTCTTTATGTATTGCCTTGAGTTTGCTATACCTAAAGTGATCCTGGCTCGAGATGTTGGCAGTCTAATTAATTTCTGTAAGCCTTCCAAAATGTGTTCTGAACAGTTGTCACCCTCAAAAACATCTACTGGGGAATAACGTCCAGGAGCTAGTTCATATTCAACTTTATTTTAACGAGCGTTGCTGCCTTGCACTTGAATTGGGCTTGGTATCTCGTGGCAAGTTGCCGTTGCTTGTTTTGTTCGAAGGTTTCATTTATCTGTAGCCAGTTCTACATTCTCCAGTGGCAGATAGTCAGTCTGTTGGGTTTCTGTAGTTTCAGGCTTTTCAAACTCCTGTTGTGATCCTAATAATGAGTAAATGTGGAGTGCGTGCACAAGCATACCCAGTGTCCCTATGGTGCAACTGAGATAGTTTTCCAGTTGAGCAGCACATGCTCTTCCCCCAGCCAGAACTGCAGTCAGTTTAAAGTAAACTGAGGGATCTAAACCGTTGCAAGGCTGTAGAGTTCATTTAGTGAAGCAAGAAGGATGATGTCTTATTGGGCCCAGTCCTGCAACATGCCCCTTTAAAGGAGACTGATCATTCAGCTTCAGTGTCTGGACTTCCAGGGAACAGCCAGGGTTGATTTCTTTTTAGGATTGACTGATTTGATCTCCTGGCAGTCCAAGGGACTCTCAAGAGTCTTCTCCAGCACCTTAATTCAAAAGCACCTATTCTTTGGCGCTCGGCCTTCATTACAGTCCAACTCTTGCAGCCATACAGTACTACTGCAAATACCATCACTTTGTTGACTTTTGTTGGCAGGGTGATGTCTCTACTTTTTATTATGCTGTCTAGGTTTGCCATTGCCTTCCTCCCAAGGAGCAGGCATCTTTTAATTTCATGGCTGCAGTCACCATCTGCAGAGATCTCGGATCCCAGGAACTGTGGGCTATGCCGTGGAGGGCCATTTAGGAAGGGCAGGCCACAGCAGAGAACTCAGACCAAGTGTGATCCACTGGAGAAGGAAATGGCAACCCACTCCAATACCTCTGCCAAGAAAAGCCCATGGACAGTAACAGTGGCATGAGACATCCACTAAGTAATGTAATAGGACTAGAATTACAGAAATCTAAAAACAAAGCATAAATGTTAGACATAAGTTAAACAATGCACAAAATGGTACTACATACCATTATATAAGTACAATTATCTTGCAGGAAGAGCAAGATGTCTTTGGGGCCCATATAATTGGACCCCCTAGTCCAGTCTTTGATTTTTTTTGGGGGGGAGGGCATCTTTTGAGTAGAGGCACCAGAAGCTATGTGGAAAATATGGTCCCTCTACCTCAAAAACAGACCCTCCTGCATACCCTGGGATAGATTGCCCATTATAGCCTACGGGGATCATTGACTATAATGGTTCCCATAGTCTATAATGGAACCAAAGGCATTTAAAGGTGTTGTGGTCTCTTTAAATGCATTTGTGAAGCTGAAGCTTCACCTAGAATAGCATTTAAAGGGTGTGCTCTCTCTAAGCACCGCTTAACTGTGGCTGTCCTGTTTTCCCAGATAATTCTTTTGGAATTTTCCAGGATTGTCTATGCTCAGTAGCCAAAAATGTACCCCTCTCTATATCCAGCTGAAATAATAGCTAATAAATACTGATAAGGTATTTTCCGGCTATCTTTTTTTGGCTCACATAGAGCCAAATGCACACCCCTAATGCATACAATACACCATAGTGTATTTAACCATTTCAGTTTAATATAGCCCTGTTACCTTTTTAGTTGAGTCTGCATAGGGTGGCTGAATCCCAGCAACACTGGGAAGAACAATGTCCTTCAAGATCTCAGGGTTCCCAGCCGGTGTTACCTCCGTCTTGTCAAGATTCGGTTTCAACTTGTTCGCTCTTAGTTGTTCAAGGCAGTGGCTCAAGACCTCTACCACACTGCCCTGACCTGGATAGCCCAGGCAACCCTGATCCCGTCAGATCTTGGAGCTAAGCAAGGTGGACTTTGGCAAGTACTTGGCTGGGAGACTTCCTTGGAATACCAGAGGTGGGAGGCGGGGGCGGGCATTATTCAGCCACCTCTCTGAATATCCTCCAGGCCACCAGTAGGGGTCAGTCAGCAGAGGTCGACATGACTTCCAGGTGCATGTGCGCACGCGCGCGCACACACAACATATGAAAAATACACACACACACACACCCCGAAAAAAAAGACCTCTACCACATCGCCAGGAGGTTTGATAGAAAGAGCTGGGTGTTGTCGGCATATTAATGGCATTCAATTCCAAAACTACAAATGATTTCTCCTAAGGGCTTTACATAGAGATTAGGTAGCATGGGGTGACTTGAGGAACCCCACAGGACAAATCCCACACTGATGGTAACTGGTCGCCAGTGGCAACCCTTTGAGTCTGGTCTGTAAGGAGCCATTTGGACAAGTCCAGAGCCCCATCCCTCGATAGCTACTTCTGCCTCCAGATGTATCGACAAAATGGCATAGGCCCTTGTTCCAAAGGCCGCAGATAAATCCCGTAGGTGCAACAAAGAGGCATGGCCTTTGCCTACATTCAGAGGTCCTCAACTGAAGCCACTAGGCACCCTCTCTGTTTCGTAGCCCAACCTGAAACAAAACTGAAAAGGTTACAGAGCAGAGGAGTTACCCAAGAAGGCCTGGAATTGGTCTGCTGCTGCCCTCTCTGTCACCTTGCCCAGAAAGAACAGATTATAGACCAGGTGATAATTGGCCACATCATTTTTCTGTAGGAACAACTTTCGAAGTAGTGGGTGAATAAGGGCCTCTTTTGAGTAGCTGAAAAGTATCCTGAGTCACCAGTTGATTTACGATGGACATTAGTGACTTGTTAATGGAGTCTTTACATAATTTTAGCAACTGGGATTGTCTGGATCCCGAGCACAAGCGGTGGCCTTCACAGATCCCAGGATCCTGTCAACATCCATCATGGTAACTGGGTCAAAATGGTCTATAAACAGACCATATGGTGGATTAGACATTTCATCTGTTTGTGTCACGTTATAACCAGCAACTGTGTCTCATTTAAGAGCCCCGGCGTCAAGTATGAGTTTGAGTACCCAGAAATACCCACCTCTGTCATGAGCATCATGTCACAGAACTAGCTTGTCTAGAAAAATCTGCTGGGATATCTTTGTCAAGAATTCTCACTTATTGCAGTCCTATATGAGTCTGGACTTAACCTGCAGGGAAAAAATTGCTGAAATCAGTAGGAAGCTGCCTAATGCTATAAATTGTTGGTTTCCTGTGTTTTTATTGATATGTAATTAGATATTTGTGTTCTTAGGTTAGCCATCTTGGGTATGTTTTAACAGCAGAATGGCAGGATAAACCTTTTAAATAAATGATCATGATATGCAGGGGGCAAAATGAAAGGCCAATCATCTAGAGAGGGCATAGCTTCACTAATAATGCTTTATTGATACATTTTCAGTAGAGTATTCAGGCACTTAACAAATACTACTTTTGTAAGATGTCTCCACTGTCGATGCTTCTGTTTTCATTCACAAAAACCTACCTACTTTGAAGAAACTAACGAACGTTGTCTGTACACTGCAGTGACGTTTGTAATGTAACAAGGGTTCTTAATGTTTTTGGTTCTGGGGACCACTTATCTGGTTTGCTGAGGTCCACAAATCAACATCTCTTGGTGGTCCCTGGCCCGAGAGACGTCCGATTAGCCTCGACCAGGCCCAGGGCCTTTTTTGGCCCTGGCCTCCACCTGGTGGAATGAGCTCCCCTATGAGATAAGGTTCCTGCGGGACATATTGCAGTTCTGCAGGGCCTGCAAGACAGAGCTCTTCCACCAGGCATTTGGTGGAGGCAGCGGATGTGTCTCACCCCCCCAAGCTTTTTGGCCAATCACCCACCAGTGGCCTGGATTTGGTTAGACACCAGATTTGATCTAACGCCTGATCTCTCCACTTTTACATGGTATTTTATGATACTATTCTGTGCAAACTGTTACTTTAACCTTGTTTTAATTGTAGTATTTTAATTGTTGTACAATGCCCTGAGCCCATCCAGGGAGGGCGGTATATAAATCAAATAAATAGATAAATAAATTGCCACAGCTTCCCGCTCAGATCCATTCTGACTCACATCAAGCCCACCCACTAGTGCTGTTTTACTGCCTTCATTGCACTTTCCCTGCCTTGGTGGTCCGTGCTGTTTGTAGCCAGGTCTGAGCCAAGCCCTTGAGATGGATGACTATCCTAATCTTGCTGCCACCGGCCTGGTCCAGGTGGGATGCCGTATAGCATCAGGAGGTGATGAGCACTGCCGGCATGGGCCAATCCTAACCCTAACCCCCCCTTCTCCATGGCTTTTCCACATTTCCTCTGTCCCAGTAGGCAGCCTGGTTTAAGAACCATTAGGAAATAACAGACCTGTCAAATTTGATTTCTTTGCAGTTAAGCCATTGGCATCTGCATCTTGAGAAGGCACGGGCCATTTAAAAAATATATTTTCCTTTATAGTTCACTTTTCTCAGTGAAGCTCAAGGCAGATTAGAAGTATGGTAGAACTATTCATTTAGCCGGTAAGCTGACTATAAAATATGATAATATTTTAATGGTAACAGCAGGGCTATTTTTGGGCAGGCACACACAGGAACAGAGTTCTGGCTGGCTCCCGAGTTGGCCACACCCAGCAGGAACTCATTAGCATAATAGGCCACACCCAACAGCAGAAATTCATCAGGATTGGCCACATTAGGGGTGTGTGGCCTAACATGCAAAGGAGTTCCTGCTACAAAACAAAGTCCCTGGGTTTTGACAACAAACAATGTAAACAGAATAAGAAGCAAAAGGTGGGTGTGGCTGGATGACCACACTCCTGGTAACATGGGGTGTGGCCTAATATGCTCCCCTGAGCCTTCAGGGAGGGCAGGATATAAATCTAAATAAATAAATAAAATAAATAATGCGCTGTGCTGTCAGGGGTGTGGCCTATCATGCTAATGAGTTCCTGCTGGGCTTTTTCTACAAAAAATGCCCTAGGTAATAGTATTTGAGTCCCAACAGCATAGATTCCTAGTAAAACACCTTAATACAGTGGGGCTGGGATTGAAGAATAGGGAGAAAAAACCCACAATATCTCCCAACAATGGTCACCTCCCAGGCTGATCTGTTACACCATAGCTCTGTTTCTCTGCTTCTCTGCAAGAATGCCCTTCTGAACATTTGCACATTTTGCAAAGAATGATAGGCGCATGGGGACCTTCCTAATAGCTTCAGGCAGACTGTTCCATAAGGTGAGTCACCACAGAGAATGTGCAAGAACAGGCAGTTGCTGATTTGACCTGTTTGCAGGGTGGCACCTTCAGAAGACTTTGCTCTGATCTGCAAGCACTGGCAAATGAGAACTTTTGTAAGTTTTCTTTGCAAATTCCTTGTGATAAGCTTTAAAGAGGCAGATAGCAGCATTAACAAAAGTGAGACTTGGAACATTACATTGGCAAATCATAGCAGACATTAACTAGTAGTGTTGGTTTCGTAAAGAAGGCAAAAAAAGGCGAACTCCATTCTGGGGATAATCAGGAAGAGGAACTGAAAATAAAGCACCCGCTATTGTAATGCCCTTGTATAGAGCTATGTTGTGGCCTCATTTGGAATACCGTGTGCCGTTCTGGTCTGCGTATCTCAAATAGGATATTGCAGAGCTGGGAAAAGTACAGAAGACGACAGAGATGATTAAGACAACAGAGATGATTAAGCAACAGTGGGAGGGCTTCTAGTGTCCTGGCCCCACTGCTGGATCTTCTGATGGCACCTGGTGTTTTTGGCCACGGTGTGACAGAGTGTTGGACTAGATGGACCTGATACAGCATTGGCTTCTCTTATGTTCTTATGATTGGAGCACCTTTCCTATGAGAAACACATGAAGAGTCTGGGAATTTTCAGTCTAGAGAAAAGGCAGCTAAGGACGGGCATGATGGAGGATTGTACGAATATCCAGAGAGCTCCCCCATCTGATAATATTAGAGCTCAAGGGCATCCAATGAAGTTGATGGGCAATAGACTCAGGATGAATAAAAGGAAATAATACTTTAGTCAATGAGTAATTAAATTGTATAATTCACTGACAGCGGATGTAGTGACAGCCACGAATGTAGGTGGTTTAAAGGGAGTTGAATAGACTCATGGAGGAGAGGTCTGTCGATGGCTACCAGCCGTGGTGAAGAAATGGGACTCTCATATACAGAAGCAGCAAACCTATGAAAGCCACTGCTAGGATTCAGCATCAGGGGGAAGTCTTGGCTTCTGTGCCCCGCTTCTTGGCCCTCCAGGGCAACTGGCTAGCCACTGTGTTAAACAGGATGCTAGGCCAGGTGGACCATCGGTCTGTTCTGTCAGGCTGTTTTTATATTCTTGAGTGTTATGGACTTCTTTCGTGTCGCTCGTAGAGAAAGCAGAATCACATGATCTCTGTGCTGCGGGGCTTTAGTGTTATTAGCTTGGGAATTTTTGCCTGCTTTTCCAAAAACTCATGCCTATCAACCGAGATGAACCCTTCCAGTATTGTTTGGCAAAAGCTGCACAGAGTTTAAGGGGAAAAAAACCCCTGGCTAATGAGATTAGACACAAACTGTAGTCTGGAACTGTAGATTAAGCAAGTTAGGCACAAAAAAACAAGCCCTCTGTGCCCCCCCACACACACACACACACTCCAAATATCAGTAAAGGGCACAGGACAACATTTGTGTCTATGCAGCTGTCGATGAGTCCATTGATGGGAAGGAAATATGGGCTTGTGGCTTGTGTGTGCAGTGGTGGTGGAGTTACACTTTCATCTTATTTTATGTTTCCTTTTCTGCAAGCTGCATAATGCACAGCGTTTTTTCTTGCTAAAGACCGCCTCTCCGGCTTTTGGGTCCAGATTCTTGCTTTTATTATAAAAGTCTGTTTTATGCATGCAGAACGAGTTTTGTAGTTGGAGAGGATGTCGTAAAAGCAGAAATGTTTATGTAGAAAGCAACATCCACACACTGGATCGTCACTCTTTGAGTGGCTTGAGTTTGAGTTGGCAGAAATAAGGAACTAGGTCAATGTTTCCTTGCAATGGGTACTGTTGCCTGACTTTGCATCTGCTGTCAAAGTACTATGTAGACATTAGCTGTTGTAGATTTTCCGGGCTGTATGGCCGTGGTCTTGGCATTGTAGGACCTGATGTTTCGCCAGCAGCTGTGACTGGCATCCTCAGAGGTAAAACACAGAAAGATGGAGTACTCTCTGTGTCAAGGTGAAAAGAAAAATGGTAGGCAGGTAATTTATATCTACTCAGGAAGGTGGGTTGGGGCTGAGTCAATTGTCTTGTAGGATTTCCCCAGGCTGTGAACGTGTTAATGAAGGAGCTTCTCGAGGAGGTTCTTTTGCATATGGATTAGCTGTTTCCTGAGGAGGTTCTTTGGCATATGGATCGGCTTTTGAGATTCTAATCCTATTTGTAGTGCTGTTGTCAAATGTAGAGACTTTTGTGTTTTTTAGGGCAGTAGACCATGCCCTGTTCATTCAACTAGGTAGACAGTGTGGTGTAATAGTTAGATTCTCAGACGAGGATCTGGGAGACCCAGATTCAAATCCCCAGTGTGCCACAGAAGCTTGCTGGGTGACCTTGAGCCAGTCACACTCTCTCAGCCTACCCTACCTCACAGGGTTGTTGTGAGGATAAAATGGAAGAACGGTGTAAGCTACTTAAGGTCCCCCGTAGGGGAGAAAAGTTGAGTATAACTGAAGCAAATAAATATGTCTCCTGCTGGCTTGAAAACTGGAAACATTATAGATCTTACACAAAAATCCAGCCAGACAATCCATTTATGGTCGGGATTTCTGATTTCCACAGGCTTCCTTTGTCCCCCTTTCCTTTTGATTTGGGGAAACTGGAGGGGCTTCCTCTGTGTGCCCTCTCTTCCTTTGAAACCCTGAATCTTCCTGTAAGTTTCCTGTGCTTGGCCAGACACAGATTAGTGGGAAATGACACTCTGTGTTATTCCTCAGTGAAGTCTGGCTAAATTATAAAATATACACAAGCTGGTATCCTGGGAGGAAAAAGTTTTCAAATAACAGTGATGTACTGAGTGGTGCTTTTGTATTCTAGCTTGCTCATAGACTTCCTGCATGACCTTGAAATCGTTTCTGATTTTTCGGTTGCGTGTCTAAATTGTTTGCCTACGAGGGATCTGTGGGGCAAAGTTAAGCATCCAAAGAGCTATGTGTTAGAGTGTACTAAGACAAGGTTTCGCTTCTTCAAAAAAAAGCCTCACCAAATGAGACTTTTAAAATCCTGCTTTCTTCCTCCTTCACTTGCGTGTTGCTTGTACACACGCAAGTGAGGTAGGAGGGAAACAGGAAAGTAGGCTTTTAAAAGGCTCCTTCGATGCTTGTACACATTTCCAGTGGCTCCTTGCTTCATATCTGAAAACAGATATGCATTTGTGATCTTGCAGGCGCAACCTTACAAAGCTATCCCTGATCTTCAGCCACATGCTCGCGGAACTGAAAGGCATTTTCCCGAGTGGACTCTTCCAAGGAGACACATTCCGGATCACAAAGGCTGATGCGGCGGAGTTCTGGAGGAAAGCTTTTGGGGAAAAGTAAGTACAGAAATCTTATCTATTCATCTTATCTATTTTTTCATTTATTTAATTTCTATCCAGCCCTTCCTGCATATGGGCTTGGAGTGGGTTACAACATACAAAATCCACAACAATCAAAACCAACTCTAATACTATAAAATCACTAACCCTTCAAAACAAGATGACATTCTTGTCCTGGCATGGCATAACAATAGGGAGAAGAGAGGCCGGAGCCTATAATTTCCCCCCTGATTATAAAGTTCATTGATCTCAGATCCAGAGCCGGCATTTTAGTCCGGTGACCCAACAGTTTACAGCAAATTATGGGAGGAGGGGCCAGATGGTATTTGACGTCAACTGCCTCACCCAAAAGCCTGGTGGAACAGCTCTGTTTGACAGGTCCTGTGGAACTGTAAAACACCCCTCAGGGCCCTGATCTCTGTTGGGAGCTTTTTCCACCAGGTTGGGGCCAGGGCCGAAAATGCCCTGGCCCTGGTTGAAGCTAGAAAGATGTCTTTTGAGCTGGGGACTTTCAGTAAGCGCTGGTCTAATGAGCACAAGACCCGTTGGGGCACATATGGGGAGAGGCGGTCCCAGAGGTATGTCGGTGCCTGGCCGCTAAAGGCCTTAAAGGTTAAAACCAACACCTTGAAGCAAATTCGGAATTCTATCGGCAGCCAATGCAGTTGACGTAGCAACCGGCTGAATGTGCGCCCACAGGGATGTCACAGTCAGCCCACACGCTGCCACATTCTGCACTAGCTACAGCTTGCAGATCGGGTACAAAGGTAGGCCCGCGTAGAGTGAGTTACAACAGTCCAATCTGGAAGTGACCATTACGTGGCTGACTGTAGCTAAGTCATGGGTGGAGAGGCAATGGAACCAGTTGCCGCACTTGCCACAGATGGGAAAAAGCTGGCTTTGGCAACCATGGTGAACTTCTGCTACAGATCTGGCAAGTCTTGAGGTGAAGGGCCTTTTCACAGCTGCTGGACATGCCTGTCCTATCTGTCCTGACATCAGAGAATGTATGATGGAATCCTGTGAGGATTCCTGGAAGGTTTGAGGGGAATAGAATTTCCAGCACCAGGGACTTTTCTGCTGAAAGAGCTGTTCCAGTTACTAGGTGTCAGTTTACATGTTAGGTGTCCTGTATCGCTGGCATATTGATCCTGGTGGTTGTGCCTGTGTTTCTCCCAGCATTGTTGCCTTTGATACCACTTTTTTTTTTTTTGCAGAACTAGTGCCAGCGTGGCTTTTAGTAGAACCAAAGAGAGTTATCAGTCTAGGAATGCAAGGCTATGGCGGCCCTTTCACTTTTATTAACAGTTACACCGCATATTATTTACAAAGAACTTCGTATTAACAGTCAGGAGGCTGTATGCCTTCTGTAGGTCACATTACTGCGGTATCAGCATTTTGTATTTTTTGTTGTAGTCAGATGGGAGACATTAATGCATCTCCAGCTTCAGGAAGCTAGGTTGTCATAATAGTAGGTGGTTGTCTCTGTAGAGATTAAGTGTAGATGGAGGACAGAATCATAAATTCTTCTTCTGTAGTTTCTGTTATACATTGGAAGTCTATGAAAAGGTACCTGAAAAGTGCCAGTGGTCAAAATGCTTGCTTATGGTTCCCAGACAGCCCTCCCCCCAGTGGAGGCGGGGGTCCCCCACCACCAGCCCCCTGCCCCCCAGCCGCTGATCAGCTGGCTGGTTGGGGGACTTACCAACAGAACGAACGCAGCCTAGGCCACGTGGCTGGCATTGCACAGGAAGTGCCAACATCACACCAGCAACTTCTGGGTGACCCTTTTGTATTTGGGCAAAAACTCTATGGTAGAAGCCAGTTTTACCATAGAGTTTTTGCCCAAGTACCAGAGCATCACCTGGAAATCACTGGCATGATGACTTCATTTCCTGTGTAATGCCGGCAACATGGCTTAAGATGTGTTCTTCCTACTGGTAAGTCCCCCATTCCTTATTCTCCTTACTCAAATCTTTCCTTCCACCAATGGACTAATGTCTGAAAGCAGTTAATTAGACTTTTTACAAATGAGGTTATCATAGACAGAAGGCCTTGCGGCTTTCTGGTTATTTACTATTCCACAAATTTGCTATTCCACAAATAAAAGGGTGGGCTCTTGGGGAGGGGCCATGGCTCAGTGGTAGAACATCTGCAGAAGGTCCCAGGTTCAATCCCCGGCATCGCCAAAGGATCAGGTGAAAAAGCCTCAGCTTGTGGACCTCTGAGAGCCACTGCCAGTTCAAGTAAACAATACTGGCCGTGATGTAGCGGTGGTTGGTTTTAGTGTAAGGCATCTCCCCATGTGCTTAGTTTGGGAGCCACTTCAATCAGTGATTTGACAGATTAAAAACGAGAGCTTCTCTTGTCAGTTTATGCGAACTGTTCCTTTGAGGCAAGAAAAAATCTTGTTCTAGGGATGAGCTGAGCTGCCTTTGCCTCCCCTCCTCCCCTCATGGCTGTGAATTCATATGTGCGTAGAGAACATTGCGGCAGAAAATGTTGTCTTCCAGCCACTTGCGTGCTGATGGGTGGACTGTTCATTTGCCTCCCTGCCAGAACCATTGTCCCCTGGAAGATGTTCCGCCAGGCCCTGCACGAAGTGCACCCTATAAGTTCAGGCCTAGAGGCGATGGCGCTGAAATCAACGATTGACTTGACGTGCAACGATTACATTTCTGTGTTTGAATTTGATATCTTTACGCGACTGTTCCAGGTAAGAAGAACGGGTGTAGCTTAGCGATCAAAATAGCTTCCTTATTCCAAAGTTCGGGGTTTTTTTCTTTCTATTCCGAAAAAAAAGAGAAAGAAACAGGGGAAGGAGAAGAACTGGGAGGAATTTATAATCCAGCAACTAAAAAAGATTTAAAAAAAAAATAAAAGAAAGAAACCCATAAAGACAAGACAAAATTATAGCAACAGTGCTGGTGGATCGACACATAAGTTTCTAAAAATAAGTCCACACACAATTGCCATCTATATGCTGTGTGTTCAGATGCTGATAGAGGTCTAAGGTCCTCAATCCACGGTTTTACCAGAGGTGGGCTTTTATCTTTCCAGAGCTATAATAATTCTAAACTACTGTTATAGGTCAATGTTTTTATTATTTGTCATATGGCAGACTAGTAAGCCTAATGGGGCTGCAGTGGCTCAGTGGTTAAGATGCTGAACTGCAGACCGTAAAGTCGGTAGTTCAGCAGTTCGAGACCCGAGTGCCGCATGACAGAGTGACCTGCCGTCTCTGGCCCCAACTCCTGCCAACCTAGCAGTTCGAAAGCAAGAAATTGCAAGTAGATAAATAGGCACCGCTTCGGTGGGAAGGTAACAGCGTTCCGTGTGCCTCGGCATCTAGTTATGCCAGCCACATGACCACGGAAACGTCCTTGGACAGCACTGGCTCTTTGGCTTGGAAACACAGATGAGCACCGCCTCCTAGAGTTGGATTCAACTGGCTTTTGAGCAAGGGGAACCTTTACCTTTCATAAGCCTAAGCGCACTGCACTAAAATTAGTTCAGCTGCCTCCTCTGGTACGTACTGCCATCTTCTCCTCTGGTAAGCCAATTCCTAGTCTGTTGGAAGGCCAGAGCAATGGTGCTGATCTGTCAGTCTGCCCATTTTACCCTTCCAGAAATAGGAGATGTAAATGCTGACACAAGACCACAGTCCCTTGGGGCCGCTTTGACAAAAAGAGTGTTGTGAAACGGTGGGCCGGGTTTGTCAAGAGTCGTCGTGCTCTGACGGTTGGAGACTCACTGGGAGTTCAAAATCCCAGCTGAATCTTAACTCGTGCTGGGCAAGCTGGGAATCTTCTAGCCTCTGTTCCGTGACAAAAGAAGGGAATCTCCCATTCTACATTCTGTGTCAGTCTCAGTGAGAGGAGGGGTTGTAACCTGCCCTCAGGTGGTGGAGAACTTTGCACCATATTTTTATAATCTCAAAATCCTGCACACGTTTCTTTGGGAGTAAGGCCAGCTGAACTGAAATGGGCTACTTCTCAGTGGTGACGCTTGGGGCCTGGCCCCACGGGGTACCCAAAAGGAGGCCTAGTCTGAAGATGCCCAGGGACACATTTCAGTTTTCTCAGTGGGGGTCAGAAGACCAGCTTTCCTGCTGACGACTAGTTACTGATGGTGCTCTTTGTCTTCAGCCCTGGTCCTCTTTGCTCAGGAACTGGAACAGTCTGGCAGTGACCCACCCGGGCTACATGGCATTCTTGACGTACGACGAGGTCAAAGCGCGGCTTCAGAAATTCATTCACAAACCTGGCAGGTGAGCGCTTGAAGGCAGGATCCCTTTTTGCCTTGACACATTGTGTACCATCTGCTGTGTCAAAGGAAGTCTAATGTAATGTAATGGCAGTGTGGGTGATTAATGTTTGTTATGCGTTTAAAAGATTTCTATCTCACCGCTCAGTCAAAAACTTCTCAGATGGTTTTAGGGTTTTGTCCCTGAAGGTCAATATGACACACCGTGGTGTCACATGAATAGAAGAAGAAGAGATTGGATTTATACCCCGCCCTTCACTACCCAAAGGTGTCTCAGAGCAGCTTACATACAAACTCCTTTCCCTTCCCCTCCCCACAACAGACACCTTGTGAGGTTGGTGGGGCTGAGAGAGTTCTTGACAGAAACTGCTCTTTTTTCAAGAACAGCTCTTATCAGAACTACCGCTTGCCCAAGGTCATCCAGCCAGGTGCAAGTGGACGATTGGGGAATCAAACCCGGTTCTCCCAGATTAGAGTCCAAGCACTTAACCACTACACCAAACTGGCATCCTTATACTGAATCAGGCCTTTTGGTCCATCCAGGCCAGTGCTGCCTACTCAGACAGGCAGTGGCTCTCCTCTGTGTCAGGCAGATGTTGTTCACGTCACCTACTGCCTGGTCCTCTTTTTAACTGGAGAGGCCAGGGATTGAACCTGGGACCCTTCTGCATGTTCTTATGTTCTATGCCAAGCAGATTCTCTGCCACTGAGCCACGGCCCCTCCCCTTTTGTAATGTGACTTACAGAGACCTCAGGCAATTGTGCTGCAGTAAGGGTGGTCAGTCGTGGCTGCCCCCGCTTCCTCCTGTTGACCAAGGGTCGAGATTGGGGGGAGGGGAGAAGAAACAAGGGCACATTCTCAATAGTGCTCGAGTTGGGTCGTCATCTTCCCTTCTCACTCCAGGAAGGAGTGCACAGTTTCGTCTCTTGGCTTGTCATTTGGGGGGGGGCAGTTTCCGCTCCCCCCAGTAGTGAGTGTAGCAGACAGCGAGGCTGGTTTGTGCTCAAGACGTGCTGCATAATAAGGGCTTATTTTGCAGCTTGCGGTGTCTAGTCCAGAGTTTCCAGTGTTGCAGGTTCATGTCTTGTTTGTCAGCCAGCCTTCCCTCTACATTTCAGATCACAAAGGTGGGTAGGATTCGATAGAAAGAGACACGTGTGCCTGGAGGCCAAGGGAAAAAATGTCCTTCCTCCAAGGAGAAGGGTCAGACTGTGGCAAAACTAGAGCGTGCGTCAGCTGTGTCTCCCAGCTCTAGAATGAAAGTTTGCTGCCTTCTTCTGGGTCTTAGGCCTTCCCTAGAGAAGTCTCGTATAATCGAAAGCTAGAGTCCAGTGGCACCTTTAAGACCAACAAAGTTTTATTCAAGGTATGAGCTTTTGAAAAAGTGTGTGCGTGCACATGAAAGCTCACACCTTGAATAAAATGTTGTTGGTCTTGAAGGTGCCACTGGACTCTAAATGTGTTCTGCTGCTTCAGACCGACACGACTAACCACCTGGATCTATAATCCAAAGCTAATGTCTAACATCAAAGAAGTGAAGAGCACCTCTGCGGTGATGAGTCTAAATTTCATCTCAGGTGGAGCTTACAGCTGTTTGAATTCCTTCTGTGCAGCTGTGGGTCGTCTCCTTTGGTCTGTAGAAACCAATGTGCCAAGCTTGAAGATTTACTTGTTTTATTCTTTTGAAAAAAGAGGTTGCACCCACTGGAAATTTGGCAAGTCGTGAAATTTGCATTGAAATCTTGTGTCCCTTCTGTTTGCAGTTACATTTTCCGGCTGAGCTGCACGCGGCTGGGTCAGTGGGCGATCGGTTACGTCACTGCCGATGGAAACATCCTTCAGACAATCCCCCACAACAAACCCCTCTTTCAAGCACTGATTGACGGCTTCAGGGAAGGCTTGTAAGTGGCTCCTCAACAGTCCATAGGGATCCCTGCACATTCTGACAGCCGGTGCTCTTCAGACACAGTCTTGCGTTGTCACTAAGAGTAGAGAAGAGTAGGGATGTATCCAGCATTCTGGTGGCAGCACAGCAGTGGTGACTGTTCCTTGCCCTGGGTTTGTTGGGCTGTCTTCATTCAGTAACTACCCCATAGCAGTTAAAAGGCAAGAGTGGAGCAGAGAGGGTTTGCCATCGTCTTCCTCTGCACAGCAGCCCCAGTCCTCCTTGACAGTCTCCCATCTACCTGCTTAAACTTCCGCGCTCTGAAGAGATCAGGCTGCCGAGGCTGTTACATACCTGCCAAACATTTAAACTTGTAAAATGCTCCGTTCTGACCTTAAGCACATGCATAATTATTTTGAGAGAGGGCCTATAATTTAGACTACTCTTGAACTCCTTAAATACATACCGGGCTTAGCTGGTCATTTCAGTTTAGGCTGTCTTGCCATGCCACGGACAGCGGAGCTGTAACGCACGCGATGCAGTTGGCTAGGAGAGGGGTTTAAGGCCGAGCGCGCGCGTGTTATGTTCCCAGCATATTTGTGCAAAAGCTTGTCTCGTGGTTCGCCAGCTGCTATTTTAAGCACTCTGGGTTTTGCGAGTGTCCCCTCGATAAGAAGGTTCCTCTTTCAAATGAAACTCCCCCCACCCCCACCCCCAGTAGCCAGTGTTTCCCAGCTGAGAAGGGGTGCTCTGATTGTGCCATACCCAGCTGGTTTTGCTATTTTTTTTAACTTTTCTTTTGGTTGAATTGAATTGTCTAGTCTTATTCTTTGTAGCTACTTATATCCTGATGGGCGAAATCAGAACCCTGACTTGACTGGTCTCTGTGAACCCACACCTCAGGATCACATTAAAGTTACGCAGGTGAGAGGAGAACTCTCTCGCCCTCTCCCCCCACCCTCTTTTCTTTCTCTCTTTCTCTCTTTCTCTCTTTCTCTCTTTCTCTCTCTTTCTCTCTTTCTCTCTTTCTCTCTTTCTCTCTTCTCTCTCTCTCTCTCTCTTTCTTTCTTTCTTTCTTTCTTTCTTTCTTTCTTTCTTTCTTTCTTTCTTTCTTTCTTTCTTTCTTTCTTTCTTTCTTTCTTTCTTTCTTTCTTTCTTTCTTTCTTGTCTCTCTGTCTCTCTTTCTGTCTCTCTTTCTGTCTCTCTGTCTCTCTCTGTCTCTCTCTTTCTGTCTCTCTCTCCCTCCATCCATCCCTCTTTCTCTTCCTTCCTTCCTTCCTTCCTTCCTTCCTTCCTTCCTTTCTGTCTAACTTTTTCTCTTTCCTTCTCTTCCCGCCCCCCATGTCTTGTCCCCCAGCATGACTTTGGTTCTATGGCAGACAGGCTTTTAAAGGTCCTTTGGGTCGTGCAAAATATGAATTTGGGGGACAAAACTTGGCAGTGAAGCAGCACGAAGGCTCTTCAGAGCTTTGGGATCGCCATGATTGCCTGGGGCATTGGCTTCCTTTCCTCTTTGCTCCTTTTAAGTGATAGCCGCTTAAAAATAGTCCGCTGCCAGCCCTGAAGCCGGGCTCTTAAAAGCTGCCCCAGTGCCAGTCTTGTAACTTGGGAAGCATTTTGATTCCACCGTCTGTTATCTTCTCCCCCCACCCCTCACCTTTAGGAGCAATACGAACTGTACTGTGAGATGGGCTCCACCTTCCAGCTCTGTAAAATCTGCGCCGAAAATGACAAGGATGTGAAGATCGAACCCTGCGGCCACCTCATGTGCACTTCCTGTCTGACAGCGTGGCAGGTGAGCAACCTGTGCCCTTTGCAGCCCCTCGGTCCGCCTGTTTCTGCTCCCTGGGTTTTGACAGAGCAGCTGCTGGCTCCACAGGAACATCTGGGTGGGGTGGGCTTAGGGCACGTGTGGCGTTCAGTGCAAACCAGCAGCCTTGTGCAGCCGTACATCTGCACAGGTTAATTTGCCCTGTGCCTTGAGTTTTTGCATCCGCATTCGTGTGAGCGCCCTGAGTCTCAGCCGAACGAGGCCAGGTAGCTGCCGTTTAATGTCCCGGTCTGTCTGGATGAAGTGGGACGCACACATGTGTAAGGGGAGCGCATGCCATACGGTGTCACTCCTTTTTCTCTGGTGCAGGCAGAGGGTTACAAATTGCCTGGGGCGGCGGTCCCCGGCCTTTTTGAGCCCGCAGGCACATTTGGAATTCTGACGGGGCATGGTGGTGCAGCAACAAAATGGCTGCCACGAAATGGCCGCTGCAGGAGGCGGAGCCAGCCACAAAACGAACGCCACAGCTTAACTTCAGTCACTCAGTGTAGAGCCTTGGGTTGTGGCAGTAGCTGCTGCCAAAGCAGCAATCTGCATGGTCAAATCTCCGGCCAGTTTGGTGCAGTGGTTAAGTGCGCGGACTCTAATCTGGGAGAACCGGGTTTGATTCCCCCACTCCTCCACTTGCACCTGCTGGATGACCTTGGGCAAGCCATAGTTCTGTCAGAGCTGTCCTTGAAAGAGCAGTTCTCAAAAGAGCTCTCTCAGCCCTGCCTACCTCACAGGGTGTCTGTTGTGGGGAGGGGAAGGGAAAGGAGTTTGTAAGCCGCTCCGAGACTCGGAGGGAAGGACGGGGTATAAATCCAATATCATCTTCTTCAGTAGTCAGTCAGAAGCCTTGCCAGGCAACCTACCCGGCTCACCCACTTCTAAAAACAGTTGGCAGGCACCAGGAAAGTTGTCTGTGGGTGCCATGGTGCCCTTGGGTGCCACACTGGGGACTCCTGGTCTGGTACTACAGCAAATTATAATTTGGACAGCCATACTGCAGTCATGTGGGAGTGTGGCTTCCGTGGTCTTTCCTCTCTGGTGTCACAATGCTCTTACCATAAAGATTTCCCGTGCTGGTTGGAGACACTCTGGTTGCGAGTCTCCCCTTTCCGTCCTTCCAGCAGGAATCAGACGGCCAGGGCTGCCCGTTCTGCCGATGTGAAATCAAAGGCACCGAGCCCATTGTCGTCGACCCGTTCGATCCCAGAGGAGGAGGAGGGCTGCTGCGGCAGAGCGCAGAGGGAGCCCCCTCCCCGAACTATGATGACGACGACGACGACAGGGCGGATGAATCGCTGTTCATGATGAAGGAGCTAGCTGGCGCAAAGGTAATCGCCGCGGTTAGTTCAGGGCCTGGCGCTCTTTGTAGAGCAACTGGCGATGAACACTGGGCACGCTTCGCATTTTTCTAGCACTCCTTGGCCGCATCCACGTGTTGTCCATCATAGATCATGATGCCCTTGGCATTGTCTGAGATACAGGTAATTGTTGGGACTTCCGTGTAATTCCGTTTGCTTCGGATTGAAGATGAATGCCTTGGAACACAAGCGCTTGCTGTGGGTAGTTTGGGATCGTAGCAGAGACCATCTGCTCACCTCTGCCATATCCCAGCATTAGGTGGGTGTGTACCGAACACAGCGAAGCCGCCCTCTAGTGGTAGATGAGCCTCTGCCGCTGGTGCAGAGCCAGCGTGACGTGCAGGTCTGGGGAAACAGCGGAGCAGCTCCTTTACGCCGGGTGTAAACCTTTCTGCTTTTGTTCCCGTGCAGGTGGAGCGTCCTCCTTCTCCCTTTTCAATAGCTCCGCAGGCGACACTCCCCCCGGTCCCCCCACGATTAGATCTTCTGCAGCAGCGCGTCTCCAACCCCCCCGGAGCTTCAAGTCCAGGGACCACTTCTAAGGTGCAAAGCCCCACCCTGCTTTCTCTTGCAGAGTGACGAAGGCGGGAGAGTGTGGAGCCTTCCTGATGCGTGACCTTATTCCGTCTTTTATCTTCCTCCCCAATCTGGTGCTGGCAGCTCTTCCACCATTGGGTGAATTAAGTTTCTCCCCGTCACACAATGGGGCTGTTTGCACAGAGCTCAAATATTAATCCAGCCGAGCGTCAGGCGCCATGACCTGGAGAGCGGAGGCTAGTCTGACCTCATCAGGTCTCGGAAGCTAAGCAGGAGGAAGTCCAGGGTTGCTCCGCAGAGGCAGGTGACAGCAAGCTGCCTCTGTTTGTCTCTCACCTTAGAAACCCCACGGGGTTGGCCACAAGTCAGCCACAACCTGATGGCACTTTCCACCCTCAGACATCCGGCTCCAGGACACGCTGGACTGGCACTTGGCGTGATGCTTGGTTTTCAGCCGTGCAGCTGTGTGGATGAGGACAGGGTTTGTTTGACACCCTTGCTGAGCTATAACAAGTGGGCCTTCAGGGGCTACTTCCTCAGTTTCTTCTTCTACCTCGATTTCTGTAACAGCTACAGTGTTCAAGTCGTTGTCAGAGGCTTTCTCAGCTGGAGTTCTTGAGCTGTTGTAGATTTTCCAGGCTGTATGGCCGTGGTCTTGGCATTGTAGGATGTGACGTTTTCACCAGCAGCTGTGACTGTGACTCAGCCCTACCCCACCTTCCTGAGGAGATATAAATTACCTGCCTACCATTTCTCTGCTCACTGGGTCACAGAGAGCACTCCATCTTTCTGTGTTATACCTCTGAGGATGCCAGTCACAGCTGCTGGCGAAACGTCAGGTCCTACAATGCCAAGACCACGGCCAGGCAGCCCAGAAAATCTACAACAGCTAATGTTCAAGTTGTTCTAAAGAAGCCAGTATCCCGATTACAAGATTTGAGTCCACTAATATTTTGGGGAGTACGGCCCTGACCCGGATAGCCCGGGCAGGTCCGATCTTGTTAGATCTCAGAAGCTAAGCAGGGCTGACCCTGGTGAGTGTTTGGATGGGAGACCTCCAGAGGCTACCGGGGCCCGGAGGCCAGAGGCAGGCCATCCGAGCTGCTTCTCTGAATGCCCTCCGTGCCCAAGTAGGAGTTGCCAGAGGTTGCCATGACTTCCAGGCATGGGCACACACACAGATACACGAAAACGCAAAAAATACCCCTCGCCCCCAGAAAAGATTTCCGGGAGTATGACCTTCAAGAGTCAAAGCTCCCTTCATCGGCTACGAATCTCTGACTCTCGACAGCCTCGTACCCTGAGAACTCGTGTTCTCCAGCGGTTCTTCTGCAGACCAACACAGCTGTCCCCCTGAAACTGATTACCACGACTGGTTCTCCATTTCCAGCAGCACCTGAAGGACGAACAAAAACGTGTGGCAGGGGATGAGCTTCAGGGAGTCCCTGCTCGCCTTCTGAGAAGGGCAGTGCAGTGTTCCCTCTGAGCTGAGTTAGCGTGAGCCAGCTCGCAGTTTTTTAGCCTCCGGCTCACACATTTGTGTCTTCGCTCAAGAAGGAGGGCTCCAGAGCAAAGTAATTTATGTCGCAGCCAAGTCGCTCGCTCACAACCTTCATGCCAGGAGCCCACAAGGTAGGATTTTTTGCTCACAAGACTACGAAGTTTAGAGGGAGCATTGGAGGAATTGGAGGGATGACTCCCGAAAGCTCCTCCTTTGCCACAAATGTTGTTAATCTTCCAGGTGCTCCCGGACTCTCTTGCTCTTTTCCACTGCTGCGGACGGGCTAACACGGTGACCCATCTTGATTCTCCATAGTAAGGCTCGCCGTTTTGGTTTTTTTTATTTGTCCTTCCACAGGCCATGCCCGGTCCTCTCCACAAAGACAAGCCTTTGCCGATTCCCCCGACGCATCGAGATCTCCCGCCACCCCCTCCTCCGGACAGGCCGCATGCCATTGTGGCAGCCGACACGCGGCCTCAGAGGCGGCCCCTGCCTTGCACTCCAGGAGACTGCCCTCCCCGGGACAAGCTGCCCCCCATGCCTTCTAACCGCCAGGGGGAGCTGTGGCCATCGCGGCCAATCCCCAAAGCTCCGCCAGGGGTGGCGCTGAGCCCCAGTGAGCCTTGGGCAAGCAGGGAGCTGACCAACCGCCACTCGCTCCCGTTCTCGCTGCCTTCCCAGATGGATTCCAGAGCGGATTCTCACAGGCACGGAAGTACCCTCAGCCTGGACACCACCGTGGTAAGTGCATCCCAGACCGGCAGGCGGCCATCTCCCGTTTGGTGTTGTGGTTAAGTGCGCGGACTCTAATCTGGGAGAGCTGGGTTTGATTCCCCCACTCCTCCACTTGCAGCGGCTGGATGACCTTGGGCAAGCCATAGTTCTTTCAGAGCTGTTCTCTCAAGGACAGTCCTGGAAAGAGCTCTCTCAGCCCTGCCTCCCTCACAGGGTGCCCATTGTGGGGAGGGGAAGGGAAAGGAGTTTGCAAGCTGCTCTGAGACTCCGAGTGAAGGGCGGGGGATAAATCCAGTCTCCTCCTCTTCTTCTTTCTTTCTTTCTTTCTTTCTTTCTTTCTTTCTTTCTTTCTTTCTTTCTTTCTTTCTTTCTTTCTTTCTTTCTTTCTTTCTTTCTTTCTTTCTTTCTTTCTTTCTTTCTTTCTTTCCTTCCTTCCTTCCTTCCTTCCTTCCTTCCTTCCTTCCTTCCTTCCTTCCTTCCCTCCCTCCCTCCCTCCCTCCCTCCCTCCCTCCCTCCCTCCCTCCCTCCCTTCTTCTGTAGGCAGCCCTCCCCCAACTCAGGGCCAGCTTCCTCTGCTTTGCACCCTGTCCTGACTCTCATATCGCAGCCGAGAGCTTCCTTGAACATTGGCTGGCATGTATTTTTCACCATACAACAGGGCGTTCAGGGCTGCAGGAGAAGGAGGCCCGATTCCAGTGCCTTTGTCCTGCTGTCATGTGATGGTTTTGTGGCGTGACTAACGAGGGCTGTCTAGGAAAAGCCCTCTTACGGGAGGGAGACCAGCCAGGCCCTCGTGAGGCTGCCTTTTGTTCCAGCCCACCTGCCCACAGCGCAGCCTGACCCCGGCGTTTTCTTTCAGACTCAACCCAGTGGGCTTCCGGCCGGCTCGGACAGTGACCATTCTAAAATGAAACCCTCCTCTTCTGCCAATGCCATCTATTCTCTTGCTGCAAGGTACGTTGTCCAGGGGAGGGTTTGGACAGGAACGTCTCAGAATTATTTTATTTTATTGATTTATGATTTTTATCCCACCCATTCTGGCGCAGGCTGGCTCAGGGCGGCTCCCAACAAGATAAAACTTCATAATACATAAAACATATTCATCACATTGATACCATTTCGATAATTCATACAATAATATAAAACCATATTAAAATCAACAATATTAAAGTGCTAGAAATTCCAGTATTCAATAGTTCTGTTGGTCCGCTTCATCACGGGTAGGGATGGACCAGGCAATAGTCTCAGGGACATCATAAATAGGGTTGGACCAGGCAGTAATCTCGGGGACCTGATGCACAGGGCTTCCACCACGGCGAACAGTTGTTCTTCATGGTGGTGGCAGTACTGGAGGCAGTGGTGGCAGTACTGGAGGCAGTGGTGGCAGCTCCAAACGCCTGGCGGAAGAGCTCCATCTTGCAGGCCCTGCGGTACTGTAAAAGGTCCCGCAGGGCCCTGATCTCCTCTAGGAGCTCATTCCACCTGAGTGGAGCCACCACTGAAAAAGCCCTGTCCCTAGTAGTTGCCAATCTGGCCTCCTTGATACTCGGGAGGACCAGTCGGTTCTGAGTCCCTGAACACAGTGCTCTCCGGGGCATATATGGGGAAAGGCGGTCCCTCGGGTATGTCGGACCCTGGCCATCTAGGGCTGGTTTGTACAGTCTGTAGTTGGTGGTTTCGTTTTTCCTGTCAGCGTTTTACCACTTTATGTTAAATTAGAATCCCAGGGGCACCTTAAAAGTCAGCTAGATTTTGGGGGTGCAAGCTTATGAGCGTCACGCATGAACACACATGACGCTTCTTCATAAGTGCAGAAAAGCCTTCATTTGGCCAGGTGTTCAGCGCTCCCCTCAGGGGTGCTCGAGGGCAGGTGTAAGGGAATTCCCTTTGCACAAAGGTATTGCAAATGTGGCTTAGGGGAAGTTGAAACTCTCACGCCTATGATCCGCAGGTGTCCCTGGTATAATGAGGTCCCCTCCAAATACCTTGAGCCTGTTGCAAAAACAAGTCCCCAATATGACGGAATCAGATTATATCAACTACATGTTGTCAGATGAAAATCAGTTCCATCTCTAAGGCTGTTGCCCAATTCTGTGCCGTTTGCTGTTGTATTCGAAAAGCCCACTTCATTGTGTCTTGGTCTTAAGATGATCTCTTGACTCACATTTTATGCAATTTTGCTTGGTTGTTACTTTATTTTATGCATTCTTATACATTTCATGTGCTTTTTTAGTCATTTTTTATAGCATTGGCGTGTTTCTGTTGATTCACTGGCTTGATGCCGTAATAAACTATCTCATACTGAATCAGACCCTTGATCCATCACAGTCAGTCTTGCCTGTTCAGAGTGGCAACCACTCTCGAGGGTCTCGGGCGGAGGTCTTTCACATCACCCACTGCCTGGTCCTTTTTAATTGGAGACGCCAGGGGTTGAACCTGGGGCCTTCTGCACGCCAAGCCGAGGCTCGTCCACTAAGCCACGTCATGTGCTGAAGGGAACTTTCACTCTCAAAAGCTGATACCTTGAAAATCTCGTTGGTCTTTAAGATGCTACTGGTCTAACTCAGCTACCTCTGTGGTTTAGCCCTGCATCTTCTCTGTATCACAAAACCGTATATAATGGCACGGTAAAGAATGGGAAAGTGCCGTGCTGGCTTCGCATTACTTTGCCGGGTGTTTATCCTCGGAACAGTTTTCGTTGTTTAAAGCGCAGCGGTTTTCTTTTTTTTGGGGGGGAGATACATTTTATGCAAGACGATTCACTGAAAGAGACGGGAATCCCCAGAGCTGCCAGTTGTAAGCGATCTCTGGCAACTGTTCAATCACAGGGAGTGACAATCCGGCGAAGAGGACGCGGCCTCCTTTTCGTGCAATGGGCACCCGCCGGTTGGGGCTGCTGTTTTGTAAGGCCAGAGAAAGCCTTTGTGGTTAGCGTCGTTTAGGATTGTGGGGATGCGGCTTGTGAGTGCCAAAGCCGGCCCAGCAACTCATTTGTTACTGATGCTCTTTCCCCCTCCCCCCATCTGCTTCATCCCGGCAGGCCTCTGGCTGTATCAAAGCTGCCCCCCGGAGAGCACTCGGAAAACGCCGAGGACACCGAGTACATGTCGCCATCCTCCCTGCCCCTCGTGCCGCCTGGCTCTGCCGTACCAAAGCCGGAGGCCAAGCTGCCTTTGGAGATGACTCCGAGTTCACGGTGAGGAGACCTGTCCGAGAGGTTGGGCTGGCTCCCTGTTGACGTCGTGTCATGCTCGCTTGCCAGGGATTTACCTTGCTTGCTTATTCTTTTCCAAGGCCGTTGGGTGTGGGCCCTGAGGCCTAGATGCGAAGCCCAGTCCCGTTTGCGTTCACGTGAACGTGCTGCTGAGCGCTGCTAAACCCCCACCCCCAGCGCCTAGAGGGGGAGCCTCATGAAGGCCTTGCTCCTTGCCCAAAAGACGGTTCCTCGCCAGCAACACTGGCCTGCCTCAGATCCTTTAGATGCTTTTCGATTTTGTAAAATCACCCCGATGAGACCCTTACCGAGTCAGTCACCTGTGGTGATCATTCGGGATCCAGAGCTCCGAAATACGGTGACGTGTGCGTAAGCAACCAGCGCTATTCATGCTGGAGAGAATCCTTCTAAAGGTTAATCCAGCAAAGCGGTCCACCAGCTCTCCTCCCGTGAGACATTCCGGCCTTTCGAAAGGAACGTGGCAAAATCTTCTAGTGGTGGATTGTCTCTTCTCTTCCCCCACCCCCAGCCCCACTACGAACCGGAGTTTGGAGCAGGGGTAGTTGACACTGTTTTGGCAGACAGCTGTAGAGCTTTGTGAGCAACGCGGGGGATGAAAAGGGCCCCAGTCCACGATGTCCCCGACAGCATGCAGTTAGGATGGTGTTAGTGACATCCGTGTACTTCGTAATGCGGGCCTGTTGCAGGAGCTCGCTGAGTTACTGAAGGAAATGCGCTTTATGCTTTGTGCAGAGTGTTGGAGTGTGACGAGGAGCTGGACGGGTGCACCTACGAAGCCATGTTCAACATCCACTCCCAGGCCGGGCCTTCCGGCTCGGAGACAGCCAGCATTCCCGGTGAGTTCCCTGAAGCAGATTTCATGGTGGTACCAAGAGGGAAAGCGTTAGTTTCCTACTGAGCTCTTACTTTTCCCTGCGGAAGTTCTCTTGACTGCCGATGGAGAAACCAAGATGTTGTTAAAAGGAAGCGGTTTTTGTTAAACAGATGTGTTTGTGTGTGCGCTTCCCACCAGCTCAGTGACATTTCGGAAGCTTTTTCCTCGCCCGCTGTTCATTGCACCATTCCTTGCTGTGCCTCTTCTGCTGGTTCGGGGATCTGAATGTTCCCCTTCGAACCATTTCCCCTATGACTGTGTTTTCAGGAAGCGGCGTTAAAGCTAATGGCGCGTGGCCTTTGTCTTTGTTCTTGCTTTAAGAGGGGGGAGACACGGCAGGCGCCAATGCAAGCAATGGCCCCGAAGAGTCGGAGAACGAAGAAGATGGTTACGACGTGCCCAGGCCTCCCGTCCCCTTGACTGTGGCTCGTCGCACGCTGTCCGATATCTCCAACGCAGCCTCTGCCTTCAGCCGCGTGTCGCTGGACGGGGACGTTCTCTCAGGTGCCTAACCTCAGCCCCTGCCGTTCTGCACAGTGGTGGATGATAATCCTGAAAGGCAGGAGAGAGAGAGAAAAGGGGAGATGGGTGAGGAGAGGCCGAGGGAGCTGTCTGTATCAGTTTGCACATTTTTTACAAAAGGATCAGAATTTGTTCACCTCCGAGATAAGGGCAGACAGAGCAGTGGGCTTCCATTTCAGGTGCCAGGGATAGCTCCAGTTTTAGGAAGCGTTTCTAGTCCGCAGGATCCAGTTGCCTACTGGGAAAGACCGCCAAGAAAGGCTGTGGAATCGGCTTCCTTGGATCCTTTCCGCCGGGCCTCTTTGACAGGTGCTGAACCGTGAGCTGGGCCCGGCCCACAAATGTGCAGCCATCCCTCGGCGACTGCAGCATCGCTGTTGCCTTGATTGTGCAAATGAGCCAGCCTCATACACACGGTTTGTTTTTACTGGGCATCGACATTTGCATGCAGCTGCGCCCCTTCTGTCTGGCCCTTAAACAGTGTAGGGAAGGCTGGTGCCTTCTGGCTGGCCAAAGCCATTCCCAACTTTTAGCCCATCACCGTGGGTTCAGCTCAGGGCAAACCCGGTAGCCCCACCTTCAAATCCCCAATTCAAGAGCAAAAGGGAGAAAATGAACGAACAGCGATGAGAAGGGAACTGAGTGGGAAAGGTATTTGTTCCTCCCTTTGACGCACCAACACAGGAAGCCGCCTGCCAGTGAGTCAGACCTTTGTTCTGTCCAAGTCGGTCTCGTCTGCTCTGACTGGCCGTGGCTCTCCAGGGTCTCGGGCAAAGGTCTCTCACGTCCTCTCCTGCCTAAACCCTTGCAACGGGATGTGCCAGGGACTGAACCAGGGACCCTCTGCATGTGAATTAGATGCTCCAATTAGGTGCCTGCTGCATGTGAATTAGATGCTCTAGAGAGCCAGTTTGGTGTTGTGGTTAGAAGTGCGGACCGTAATGTGGGAGAACCAGGTTTGATTTCCCCACTCCTCCACGTGCAGCTGCTGGTGCGACTTTGGGTCAGTCACGAGTTCTCTCAGAGCTGTTCTCTCAAGGGCAGTTTTTGAGAGAGCTCTCTCAGCCCCACCTGCCTCGCAGGGCGTCTGTTGTGGGAAGGGGAAGGGAAAGGAGATTGTAAGCCACTCTGGGACTCCTCCGGGTAGTGAAGGGCGGGGTGTAAATCCAATCTCCTCCTCTTCTTCTCTACCACTCTGAGCCACAGCCATACCCCAGAGTCAGAGCTTTTGCCTTAAGAGAGACTGTTTTGGCACCGTGTTCATGAGTGCCAGGGCTTTAGAATCTCCCAGAGCGATCCCTGCTTAGGGACAGAGCCCATAGACAGGACAAGACTGCACAGAGACCAGGGAGAAGGGCAGGTCACTAGTCCTTTGGGCTCCTCTGCCAGAGGAATAACCTTGAAGTCTTATTGAAATCTGTGCAAACTCCAGACTTGGATTACTGTGTTCGGCAGCCGGGAGGAGAAGAGTGCTCTCTTGCGCCCTTGCCCCCTCCCCGCTGTTCCTGTCCCTCACGTGGTTCTTTCTTCTTCAGGTTTCTCCGAGACCTCCCAGGTGCCAGAGAGGCCCCCGAAGCCCTTGCCGCGGAGGATAAACTCTGAGCGGAAAGCAGGCAGCTGCCTGCCGGGGGGCGCGGCCGGGCCCGTGGCCTCCGCCTCCCCTCAGCTCTCCGGTGAGATCGAGAACCTCATGAGCCAAGGCTACTCCTACCAGGACATCCAGAAAGCGCTGCTCATCGCCCACAACAATATTGACATGGCCAAAAATATCCTCCGGGAGTTCGTCTCCATCTCCTCCCCCGCCCACGTGGCCACATAGCGCACCCCTCGGCCCCCGCCTGGGACACTCCTGTGCATCGACCCGCCTGGGCGGCCTCCCGCCCAGCTGATAACGAGAGGAGGTTGACGGGCTCCTTGAGAGACTTCCCGCCGGAGTCCTGCCTGCCTCTGCAGAGAATCGGTCGTCAGGGTTTTATGCGATTCCAGGTTTCAAAGCAAGCGGAATGAAAGGGAGCAGAGAGTTGTCTCTTCTACAGTCTGTGTGTCTTTCCGAGTCGCCGTGCCCCGCCCTGCCCCGCCCCCCGGCTCCTGTTTTCTGGCTTGTCTATACGGAAGGGTTTTCCGCTCCCGTGCTGGTGGGTGAGGGGTCGAGGGGATCTGTCTCGTGCTGTGAATTCAAACCGGATGTCAGTGTGTCGAGTGGCGTCTCTAGGCTGAGTGTGGTGTGTGTCCCCCCTCACCCCCCACCCCACCCACGGCTCATGGTACTAGATTTGGGCCATTTCAGTTTGGTGTCTTTTGGCTCAGGCTTTGTGGAGCATCTGCTGCTGGGTACTGGTTCTCGACCGTGGGAGCGGTTTCAGTGGCTTCCTCCTGCGTTGATACCCCTTCCCCCCTCACGTCTAATGTCCGTTCTCGTCCGCTGCCTTCTTGCTCCGAGTCGGGCTGCTGTTCTGGAGCCTGCGGTCAGCAGTGCCTGCCACCCCTTGGGTCTGGGGGCCTTGGAGAGGCTGCACCTCCTTGCCTGCGTTGGGGTTCTTGTTTCTTGCGA
Organism: Gekko gecko; assembly: GCA_029375565.1. Lineage (NCBI taxonomy): Eukaryota > Metazoa > Chordata > Lepidosauria > Squamata > Gekkonidae > Gekko > Gekko gecko. The sequence continues at coordinate 71,625,441 of JAPDNY010000013.1, read as the reverse complement.
ACCAGGTGCTGCCGCGCGCTTGAGCATTAGATGCTTCAGTGCATTGCCCATGGCGGATCTTAGCGACCCCGTGGCTGCAGCTCTTTCACCCAATGCATTGTCTTCACTGCATTGAGAAGCCTCGTGGCCTGCCGGCCAGCCCGGCCCTCTGCTTGGAGAAAGACCAGAGGAAGGAAGTTAGCCAGGGACCCCTGATGAAACAGATAAGTGTGGAAGTCCTAGACAGGCTTAGCAGTCACCTTGCAACTTCCTGTGGGGCTTTTGTGTCGTGATAAAAGATGACGCCCCTTCCTTCCCCCCGCCCCTCTTTGTAGCATCCCAGAAACATTCAACTCCTTCGCTAGACAACAGTTCCAAAGAACTATGAAAGGACTGCAAAAAAATATATATATATATTGCTTTTAGAAAGTGCCCTCTGCCCTTGTTTACGTCTGTCATGTACTTGGCTCAGAGCAGGTTTGATGGTGTCTGAGGCCAGCCGTGCATTTGGGACGCGGCAGCTGCCGTCTGGGCCACCTGCTGTCAAAGGACACTTTCCACTTTTTCCCGCCACCTCTTTACAGGCTGTCTTTAATAGTCTCCTCTGCTGATGTACTGTGAACCACAGCGGTCTTGAGGACATCTTTGCATGTTTGGTTTTCCCTGCATTTGCCTGTCCCAACAGCACCGGCTCCAGAGGATCACGCATCTTTTCCACGGGGAGGAGGAGAGAGGCTTAGCTCACAGAGAACGGCTCCTTACTAAATCTGCAGCCTCGCGTGGCGACAGGCGTTTGTCTGGGTCTGGACAGGAAATAACAGAGTGGAATGCCAGAGAAAGTTCCATATGGGGTGGCATTCTGGGGGCAGTTGGCGATGTCACTTTGCAGTGCCAGCTGATGTCATCTGAAGACCGCAAGAGAGGTCGGCTGCCCCCACCACCGGGGACGCCCTTTGAAAGAGCTGCTTCCGAGATGCTGTCGGTCCCGTCCCCCCGTGCCCGCCCGCCCTCGCTTCTGCCTGTGCGTCCCATTCCACATACAAGGAGTCTGTGGGTCAAACATTGTAGCATGTTATTTCTGACAGACCTTTTCTGCATGTGTCCTTTTTGTCCACTTCCGGTGTCTTAAAATTTACATGATTTTTCTCTCCCCCCACCCCCCCCAAGTGGCTTTCTCTCTGAACCACGTGAATGTCTTTGTTTGCAAGCACAAAGGGGGGCCGAGCCGAGCGCCGAGGTGCGTTTTCCTGCTGCTTTTAAGTTTTTGACTCTTTCGTCACCCTTCTGCCCAATGCCTCTTAATCTAAAGCCAAATGTCTAGTGCCTTGCAGTGGGGGGGGGAACACTCTCTTTCCCAGGAGAAGAGAGGAGCTGAAATGTCACCAGGCGAAGGTGCAGAGTCGGCCGCTCGGGAACAGGGAATGCCGGCCCCAGAGCTAGTTCCGTGTCTGCTGGTTCAGCCAGAGTCGGTTTGTCCTGCCACGGCCCTGGGTTGTTGGTCTGGCTCCCTGCCCTGAACGTGGCTCGAAGGCACCGCGTCCCTAAGAGGGGGTTTTCTTGTTTGGTTGTCCTTCGGGTTGTCCAGTCCCCCCAGGCCACCCTGCCAGTTTGGTGTAGTGTAGGAGCCAGTTTGGTGTAGTGGTTAAGTGTACGGACTCTAATCTGGGAGAACCGGGTTTGATTCCCCACTCCTCCACTTGCACCTGCTGGATGACCTTGGACAAGCCATAGTTCTGTCAGAGCTGTCCTTGAAAAAGAGCCGTTTCTGTCCGAGCTCTCTCAGCCCCACCTACCTCACAGGGTGTCCGTTGTGGGGAGGGGAAGGGAAAGGAGTTTGTAAGCCGCTCTGAGACTCCTTTGGGTAGTGAAGGGCGGGGTATAAATCTAATCTCTTCTTCTTCTTCTTCTTCCACCCGCCCTCCAGTGATGCAGGGCCAGGGATCAATCCACTGGGAGCTCGTTCTGCGCAGTGTGCAGTTGCGCAGCTCCTGGGGACGCATGAGGAGCTTCACATGTGGGTTTTGTTCCAGAGAGTATCCAGCGCCTGCTCAGTCACAGCTGTTTTCTCTTGGCATGTCCTGCCTCCCCACCTTCTCAGCCTGCAATCACTTTTGGGGGAATCGGGGTGTGGCTTGACACATTTCACCTGTCTGGCAGCCGATGTTGGGGCAGAGTCATTTCCCGCCAGGGGCTGTTTTAGCCAGCTAAGGGGAAATAAAACATGTTGTCTGTATGGCTAAAACTACAAAACGAAGAAAGCTGAAATGCCGTGTTGGAAATCGCCTCTGGTGGGTGGCCGAGCCGGGGCCGAGGGGAGCTTTATTTGTCCCGAAAGCCGAGAACCGATTTTTAATATCAGTGTTAAAAATTTCAGCGTTTCGCTGACTTATTTTAAAAGTTATAATAATGTCATTAATATAAAAAAAAAGAATATTAGCAGTATTTAATCCTTTGAGACCTGTAAAGAATAAGGACAGAAGGTAAATATTCTTACAGAGTAGCTGAGCTTTAAGGTTCATTTGGTCTAAGAAGTCCTCGTTTTTGTTCTGCAGATGCATTGTTAATGTTTTAGAGGTTATACTAATGTTATTTATTTTTTTGTTTCCCATTCTTGTAAGCTGCCCACTAAAGAGCTTGGAGGGGAGGGGAAAGAGGGTCTGGCTGTTCCGTGTGTGTCCGTAAAAGAAAATCAGAAACAAAGTTTTATTTTTAAATAAATTTCTTTGTTGTAGCCCTACTGGCCACGTTCTGTCAATTGGGAACGCCGGAGAAGCGGGACTCGTCCCAGTCGGTTGCCGTTTCAGCCGCGGTGTGTTCAAGGCTCGCAGTAGCCCCGGAGGTCCCCGTCCTCCCTTACCAGTCAGTCTCTGGATCTGTGCTCCGTTAAGACATACGCAGACACTCCGTCCCGTCCCTGAGCAAGCCCAGCAATGAGGCATGAAGTCCCCCCATTCTCGAGAGCATCGCCTTGGCTTCCTTCCTTCCTTTCAGCCAACTCTGCCGCAGGGAGGTCTGAGTGTACATTTGACACTGTCTGGGAGCTTGCTTCTAGGGCTTGGGATACAGACGACACAGCCCCTTTGTAGAATCACAGAGTGGGAAGGGGCCCTACAGACCATCTAGTCCAAGCCCCCGCCCAATGCAGGGCCAGCCTGAAGCATCCCTGACCAATATTCATCCAGCCTCTTCTTGAAAGCTGTCAGTGAAGGGGAGCTCACCACCTCCCCAGGCAGCTGATTCCACCTTTGGACCACTCTGGCCGTGAACAAGTTTTTCCTAATATCCAGCCGATACCTTTCTGCGTGTAATTTAGACCCGTTGCTTCGGGTCCTCTCCTCCGCTGCCAACTGGAACAGCTCCTTGCCCTGGTTATTACTTGGATGGGAGACCGCCTAGGGTTGCAGTGGCCAGCCACCTCTGTGCACCGCTCTGAAAACCGTCTTGGGTTTCATCGTCATTCTCTCTTCGACCAGCTCTCATCCCGTGAAGCCCTGACACGGAGCGCTCAGGCCAGCCTGATCTCGTGAGATTTCAGAAGCTAAGCAGGAGCGACCCCGGTTAGTATTTGGATAGGCCATCACCGAGGAAGCTCAGGGCGGCTGTACAGAGGCAGGCAATGGCAAACCGCCTCTGTTTAGTTTCTTGCCTCAAAAACCCTGCAAGGAGTCAACATTTAAGTCTGTTGCAACTCGACAGCACTGACCTGGACAGCCCAGGCCAACCTGATCTTGTCAGATTTTGAAGCTAAGCAGGGACGGCCCCGGTTAGTACTTGGATGGGAGACCGCCAAGGAAGTCCAGGGTTGCTATGCAGAGGCAGCCAATGGCAATACCACCTCTGTTCTCAACACCCTTTCCTTTGAAAACCTTATTGGGTCACCACAGGTTGGCTGTGATTTGATGGTGTTTTGAGAACCAGTTTGGTGTCGTGGTTAAGTGGGCGGACTCTAATCTGGGAGAACCGGGTTTGATTCCCCCACTCCTCCACTTGCACCTGGCTGGATGACCTTGGGCAAGCCGTAGCTCTGACAAGAGCTGTCCTTGAAAAAGAGCAGTTTCTGTCAAGAGCTCTCTCAGCCCCACCGACCTCACAGGCAGTGTTCCCTCTAAGCTGAGTCAGTGTGATCTAGCTCACAGTTTTTTAGCCTCCAGCTCACACATTTTTGTCTTAGCTCTGGAAGGAGGGCTCCAGAGCAAACTAATGTATGCAGTAGCCAAATCACTTGTCACAACTTTAATGCCAGTAGCTCACAAAGTAGAATTTTTGCTCACAAGTCTTCACAGCTTAGAGGGAACATTGCTCACAGGGTGTCTGTTGTGGGGAGGGGAAGGGAGAGGAGTTTGTAAGCCGCTCTGAGACACCTTTGGGTAGCGAAGGGCCAGGGTATAAATCCAATCTCCTCTTCTTCCACCAGCAACAGTCTTCTAAATGAAGTTTGGGCCTTTCTTGTTTGTTTTTTCCAAGAGAGAGATTTCTTTTAAAAAGATCACAATAGTGCCCCATTTGCAGTCCACTGTAGAGCAGCTGAAGCGGGGCCTGCAGCACCTGGCCTCCTTGAACAAGTAGGGCAACTATGTCAGGCATCCAGGTAAACTTACTTCCGCAGTGCTACATTAACGAAGGTTAAATAAATTAGGCTGGGTTTTTTCCCATCTTCGCAGAGCCCTGGAATGATGGTGTGGGAGAGCCTTGCCAATAAATACACCCAGGGAATAAACCCATTTGTCACAAAAGCACTCCATCTTGGCCTGTGTAGGAAGCTTTGTGTAGTGGTTAAAGAGCCAGTTTGGTGTAGTGGTTAACTGCGCAGACTCTAATCTGGGAGAACTGGGTTTGATTCCCCCACTCCTCCACTTGCAGCTGCTGGATGACCTTGGGCAAGCCATAGTTCTCTCAGAGCTGTTCTCTCAAGAGCAGTTTCTGTCAAGAGCTCTCTCAGCCCCACCTTCCTCACAGGGTGTCTGTTGTGGGGAGGGGAAGGGAAAGGGGTTTGTAAGCCGCTCTGAGACTCCTCTCTTCTTCAAAAGTGTGACATGATTCTAATGATGCGGCACTTTCACACACGCTGAATGACACACTTTCAATCCACTTTTGCAGCTGGATTTTACTATGCGAAATGGCCGGATCCACTTGCAAACGGTCGCTTAAGTGGACTGAAACTTCATGTGAAAGTGTCTTAGAGGCCGAGACCTTCCCCTGACGTTGCCTCCTGGCTCTGGGTTACTGCCTCTGAATGTGGAGGGTTCCCCTCACTGTCCATGGACAGTTTCAGGAGGGAATTAGATAAACATCTGGAGCAGAAGTCCATCAGTGGCTATTAGCCACAGGGTATAGATGGGCACTCTCAGTCTGGGGCAGGTGATGCACTCTATTCTTGGTGTTGGAGGGGGCAGCAGTGGGAGGGCTTCTGGTGTCCTGGCCCCACTGCTGGACCTCCTGATGGCACCTGGTATATTTTGGCCGCTGTGTGACAGAGTGTTGGACTGGATGGGCCATTGGCCTGATTCAACATTGGCTTCTCTTATGTTCTTATGTTCATGGCTAGTAGCCACTGATAGACTTATCCTCCATGGATCTATCTACTCCCCTTTTAAAGCTAATAAGAACATAAGAACCCTGCCGGATCAGCGTGCCGGTCCATCTGGTCCAGCATCCTGCCTCACACAGTGGCTGAAGGGTACCTCTGGAAGAACCAACAACACACCAGTGCTTTCACACCCACGAAATAACGCACTTCCCGTCCACGTTGCAACTGGATTTTACTGTGTGAAATGGCAAAATCCACTCGCAGGCGGCCACTGAACTGGATTGAAACGGCATCATTTCGCACGTGTGAAAGCTCAAGTGGAATGTGTGGGGTGTGAAGGTGTGTGCGTGCTTTGCGAGTAAAAGCCGTCTCCCTGCAGTGCTCGCCCTTCCCCTTTCTGTGCGGCCACAGCCAAGACCCGATGCCTAAAGACCTTTTAAACTTTATTTTCATATACATATATAACATATATAAAAACACCCTGCAACTCAGACACTCTTAAATTTACACACACGTCAACAAAAATATATATATAAAACAAAAGCCTTTTTTTGTTTGTTTGTCTGATAACTTTCTAGCTTACAAGATAAAAGGACAACGCTCCCTTCTTTCCTGGGGATTTTTGGCGTTAACGATCCTGCCTGTCACTGGAACTGTACAGGAGATGTTGCCCTAAAGCACCGCCTGCGATTCTCGTGTCTCTCTTTTTCAGCCACAGAGTCTGTTCCGCTGCTGCTGCTGCTGTTGGGGGGGGATTAGAAAAAGCAGCCTCTATGGAAGTGAGCGGGTGCTTTGACTCCACTTCTGCATCTGCCCCTTTAAAACTGGAACTGGTGCAGGAAGGAGAGAGAGCAGCAGAAAACTTTTGGCGCCGCGGTAGAAGAGGGGGGTCTTATGCTTCCAGCGACACGTTATTAAGGAGGCCGCGTTTGCGACACCTCGGTTTTGTGTTCAAGTGCCGTCTTCTTTCAAGCTTTCCTCACGGCATCTGCCCAGGTTCTTGAAGAAGGGGGGGGGGATTCAAGAAAAGACAAGATCGAAATCTCTACTTCTGCTTGGCGTCCGTTTCTGTGCCTCGAAGTTTTTCCAAAGTCTTAACAAGTGCTTCACAGAAGTGAACCTGCACGTTGTTATTTGGGGGGACGGGGAGAACGCCAGGAATAGCTGGGACTTTTGGGACAAAAAGGGAAAAATAAAATGTGCCGACAAACCGTTTGTCCAAAGGGAGACCTTGTTGCTATTGTAGCTGCTACGGTGCAGGTAAAGGCCCTTCCGTGTGCTGTCTTAACTCTACATATGTCTTACCCAGAAGTAAGTCTTCCTGCCTTTGTCAGGGCCTTACTCTGAAACAGAGGGACGGGGGGACTGCAGCGCCACACGATCGGTGGCTGCGGGTGCCTTTTCAACCACGTCTTCTGCTGTGCGCTCTGCCCGCAAAAATGAAGCGCTGAGTGAAAAAGCCGCTGCCAGGGTACAAACCGAGCCGCTCCCTTGCCATCCTCCCATTCTGCGCCTTTAGCTGAAGTTCACTCACTTAGGATTAGGCTTCAGCAGCTGGACAAAGAGCTCCAATTCTAAGCAGAGATGTGCCTCACTAGGCCTGGCAAGTTCTTACGGTCTGTTTTAGAAATAAAAGCAACCGGATGTTGCAACAGCAAATACTAAACTCTTTTCGAGCACGTTTCCCTATGGTCCAGCTCCCTAACAGGGATGCGATCCCTTCTTAAATCTTTTTTTTTTTTTTTTGAGGGGGGTGGGTGGGTCTGGAAGGAAGCCCGGTCTGCTTGGACTCATCTGGTCACCCATTCAAATCCTCCCAGCTGCTCAGCGTCCCTCCGCGCAGATGCATCCCGTGCCCTGGTGGTGCTGAGCTTGAAGGACTTTGGCGACTTGTCCGTGGGGGGCCAGAGGCAGAGTCAAAGGGACACGAGAAGTCATGGGGGGATGGGGGGGAGCACAGCGCGGTCTCTCTTCCTCAGTTCCTCAGGTCGATGTATTTCTCTCCCTTTTAAGGCGGCAAAAAGGAAAAGAAAAAGTTACAAAGCGCCTAGAAAAACACCACTTTTAGAATTTGCCCAGTGTCAGAAAAACACTCGGTTGTCAGGGGAAGTGACGGCAGCCATTGCGTTAGTGAACACCGGGAGTGGAGACAGAGCGAAACGCATGCCAGTCGGTTTCACGTCTTGGCGCTGGCAGACTCTAGCCATTCGGGGGAATCTTTGCTCTACAGAAGCACAGACAGTGACTAGGACAGGCAGGCAGGGAGCCTGGTTAGCAAAAGGAAGGAGAGGTGCGAAGGGGGAAACGTCGTTTCATGTCCACGCAGCGTCCAGACGAGCACGGGAAGCTGCTACGTGTTATGCCTTCATCGCAGACAGGCGGTGGTGCAAAGCATTTGCTGACGGGGCCTGCTCCAGATTTGGGGGGGCCCATCTGTTCTCCCCACCCCCAATACCTGCATGCCCCCCCCCACCTGCTCATGCATCCTTCTCCCACTTGCCGATCTGGCCACCACCCGTGCTCCATTGCCCGCACCAGGAGTGCCACCAGTGTGAATCACCCACATGCCCTTCCTGGTGGCAGGCAGATGACAACACGGGAACGGGGGGAGGACGCGCACCGGAAGTCCTGGTCCCTGGGGGCTGCCCCACCTCAGGGTATGCCGACGCTGGCCCTGCTGCGGAAGGTGGCTTTGTGCCCGCCCTCGGATGGGAAATGCTTTGGGCCCCAGGGAAGCCCTGGGAGAAGACCACAGCAGGGGCTGAGGTGGAAAGCCGGGACTGCACAGATGGGGTTCTTCCCACTTGGCCGCCGGACCAGCGCCAATCGCTCCGCTTTTCACATCTTCATTCCCAGAATCTTTGGGGAACCTTTAAGTAAATGCTGAGGACTCCGTACAGAAGGCGGTGGGAACGCAGCACAAGCGCACCGCTAAAGGGCTCTTCTCTGGCCAATGCGAGGGGGGCGGGAAGCGTGGCTTAGAAGGCAGTCCCTCCACACAAACCCCTCTGGGGGGGGAAGCAAAAATGGTCTCCGTGCTGCTCTCAGCCGCACCGTCTGCACGGGTAGGAGGGAGTGTCGTGCAATGTGGGATTGGGGGGGGGGGATAGGAGGTTTCCCAAGATTTGCATGAAAAGCGCTGGAAACAGATCCCACAGCCGGCGGCTGCAGCCAACGGGGTGGGGTGGGGGTGTTGATCTGGCCTACCTGGTCGCCTGCCGATTTCTTCTCTCCGTTGGCGCCCTGTAGGAGCCCCGCCTCCTCTGGAAGTTTATCTGACTTAACTTCAACTACAATCTCGTCTTTGTGTGCTTCGGGACTTGTGCTAGGGAGGGAGGGAGGTTGACAGCGTTGAGATCACTCCAAGCAGGCCTCTAGGGTGGGACTGGGATGTGAGGTGGTTTCCTTTTTTTTTGGGGGGGGGGGTGGCTTTTAACAGGGACCAGCAGACGGGTGGGGGTGGGATCCCTCCCTCCCCCCCACCTCCCCCAGCCCCGGTCCGTCTGCCTGCTCTGTCCTCCTCTGGGCGGTGCCCCCATTTGGCTCTCCTGAAGCGGCAGCTCCCCCCGACCCATTCCCCTTTAGGCTAACTGGGTTCTTGCCAGAGCGTGATCTTTCCGCTCTCCTCCAGTTCTGAGGTGGAAGGCCAACCCGTCTGCCTGAGCTGAAGGCAGCAGAACGTCTGCGGCCCCTCTCCCAAAGGGTGTCCCCCACCAACGCTCCCTCTAAGCTGCGCGGAGTCTTGTGAGCAAAAATCCTTCTTCGTGAGCATTAAAGTGGTGAGCGAGCCATCTGGCCGCTGCATCAATTAGTTTGCTCTGGAGCCCTCCTTCCGGAGCTAGGGCCAAAATGTCTGAGCCAGAGGCTAAAAAACTGTGAGCTAGCTCACTCTAACTCAGCTTAGGGGGAACACTGGCTTCCCCACCCCTGACACTCTACAGGTTTTGGTGTAAACAGTTCTTTGGCCACCTGAGAAGGTTACCACGGGAGAGTGTGTGCGTGCATGTGTAAGCCACGGCTGAGGTACCACCTCCCACTCCTCCCCCTGTCCAGATGCAACTTTCGGGTCGTTCCAGCTGGGACTGGTGGGGGACGTCCTGTCACCCTGGCTGGAAGTGTCTGAGCCCCGGAGGGCGAGCTGTAGGGTCCGGGGGTGGGTGGGCTGAAGCTGCCCGAGGTCTCCCCCGACACCGCCCACCACGAGTTACAGAGAAGCGAGCTGCTTGGTGCTATGAAATGGGGAAGCGTGGACTGTGGTGGGCAGAGGAGAGGGAGGAGAGAAGAGGCGGAAGGGGCAGCAGTAGCAGCGGCGGCGCTTACATCTCTTGCTTGCCAGAGCGCCCGCAAGGGAGCTTTCCTTTCTTGTGCAGGAAGTAGAGGACCGCTCCCAGGACAGCAATCACCAGGATCCCGACCACGATGGCCACGATGATGATCCCTTTGCTGCTCTCTTGTGGCTCTTTTTCTGCTCAGGTAGAAACAGACAACACAGACAGAGTCACGCTCCTTGAACCCGGAGGCCGCCTCCCCGTCATCCGTCCCTTGGCTTCCTCCCAAAGCTTAGCGTGAGAGCCTGGAACACGGACGGCACACCTCTTGCTCGTGAGCATCAGCAGAGTGCCGTGAAGGCAGCCTCCGCACCGGCTTGGGAGTTCTGGCACCCCTCATGTTTGCAGGGGGGGGGGGAATGCAAACCGCTGGTTTCAGAACACTTCACGGTCTTTGCTGGTATTGCCGTGCCGTTCACAGGCTGCTTTGGCAGAGCTCGCCAGCATTGGAAAGAAGAGGGGCAGGAGGGAGGCGCGTCAGGAGAAGTTTCACAAGGGGACGGAAGGAGGTTTCAGGAGCACCGGAGAAACAGCACAACAGCACAGAAGTTAGCAGCGGGGGCACTTCTCGGATCACGTAGCAAAGCCGCTACTCTCCCCCCAACCAGGCTAAACGGTCTGCCTGAGAGGGGGGAGGGGGGAGATCGTGTTTTTGCGAGGACTCTGTGCCGGTGCGCGTGTGTGGGCCAGATTCCATGACCCTGTAGAAAAGCCATGTAATGTGGCACAATGTGCAGAATTCAGCTTGCCTGAGAACCTCCACTTTTTAAGGTTTCCAGCTCTTACAGGCTTTGACGCTAGGCTTGGAAGTACCTGGCCAATACCTGGCGAACTCCCAGAGGCGTCAGAGAATCTCAGAAGCTGAATAAAATTTTGGGAAGGGGCAGAGTGGCAACGGCCTAGCTGATTCCTTACCCCTTCCCAGAATCAGCAGGGGGAAGTTTGCAAAGTAAGGTAGATCATGCGTATTTGCAACAGTTTACACAGCTTTTCTTTTTTGCGAAATCAGGATTACCGTAATGCAAAACCTTTTTATTCTCTCTCTCCCCCTTTTAAGCAGAGTTCACTCAGCCAAAGCTATTTTCTCTTGAATTGAAACTCACAGGGTCGTCCCAGAAAAGGCTAAAAGGCTAACATGCGTTGAGCAGGGTGGCTGGATTATGCCGTCAAGGAACTGCACCGCGTCAATACGACTGTGCTGGGGGGGTGAAGCAAAATGGATACCTGTTTCGGTGTTGTTTCCGGCTGTACCGTTCTGTACCACCGTATGATTTTGGGGCGCTGCTGTCTGGTTGAACCCCACATCTGTGGTGTTTTCAGCTGTACCCTCAGGCAACCCTCCATAAGTCTGGGTTGTTACTGTCTGGTTGAGCCCGACAGCTTTCTCTGTGACGTTTCCAGCTGTACCCGGGGGTACTCGTACAGGAGTCTGGGTTGTTGCTGTTTGGTTGAGCTCAACAACTTTCTCTGTGACGTTTCCAGCTGTACCCTCATGTACCCCTCTGTAAGTCTGGGTTGTGGCCGTCTGGCTGAACCCAACAGCTTTCTCTGTAATACCAGCAGCTGTGCCCTTGGGTACCCATCCAGGAGTCTGGGTGACTGCTGTCTGGTCGTACCCAGCAGCTTTCTCTGTGACTTTTCCGGCTGTACCCTTGGCTACCCATCCAGGAGTCTGGGTGACTGTCGTCTGGTAGAACCCAATCGCTTTTCCTGTGACGTTTCCAGCTGTACCTTCATGCACCCATCCGTAAGACTGGGTCGTTGCTGTCTCGTTAAACCTGAACCTTGACGCTTCATCGTCTTGAGGAGTCGGGGGTGGGGGGAATATCCAAAGAGGGCGGCAAGTGGTAGAAGGGAGGCAGGCCTATCATTTAGTGCACAGTCCTGTTCGAAAAGCCCGTCCTGCTAGATGTGTTGAAGGGTTGTGTGTTTGTTTTAACAAAGGGGATGCCGGCTCACAGCAGCAGGTGATAAAACTCTAGCCGCGGCCAGCCTCTCTGCTTGGAAAATGCACCTTTCGATTCCAGCTTGCTACTGGGGACTGGCTGACTTCCCTTTCAGCTGACTGGCTGCCTCTTTCGGGCCCTTTCAATCCCTATAGACAGACACCCACCCACCCCCATGTCTTAACAGTTGTACTGAAGACGAAGGTGGGGCCGCTACAGGGGTAAGAAACCCTGCAGCCTTCTAAAAATACCTTCTAGACTAGGATTAAAGGTGGAAGTGCTCCCCGTCTGCCTTTGCATCTGATCGTCCTTTTCTCTCTTAGCACCAGTGCTGCCTCTAAACTGTGGAGTCCGGTGAGCAAAAATTCTAGTTTGTGAGCTGCTGGCATTAAAGTTGTGAGCGAGCGATTGGGCTACGGCATAAATCAGTTTGCTCTGGAGCTGAGCCAAGACATAGACATGTGAGCCGGAGGATAAAAAACTGAGCTAGCTCACGCTAACTCAGCTTAGAGGGAAGACTGCTTAGCACTACGTTTTGCTCTCTTGCAGCCTATCTTCTCTCTTGCAACCTATCTTAGATTGGGAGGGAGGGAGGGCTGAAAGCAGAGATTAAAAGCTCTTTTTTTGCATGGATTTGTTCAGCAGGTGACGGTGGAAAATGCCATCAATTTGCAGCTGATTCATAGCGGCCCCATCAGGTTTCCGAGGCCTGGAACGTTCAGAGGTGGCTTGCCACTGCTTGCCTTTGCGGACTTGCTGGGTGGCCTCCCATCCAAGCACTAATCAGGGTGGAGCCTGCTTGATTTCGGAGACCTGACAAGGCCGGGCTTCCCTGGGCCACCCAGGGCAGGTAGACATTGCGTCTGGACAGCCACGATCACTTGGGAGCCGAGCCTCAGATTTAAATAGGCTCAGCTGTAATGCCTCAGATTCAAATGTATGTATGTAGTCTTACATGCACACGAAAGCTCATACACAGAATTAAACTTAAAGGCACCACTGGACTCAAACTTTGTAAACTTTCTGCGGGGCAAGGGATACTCCGTATTCTTGGTGCTTGGGGGGGTGGGGGGCAACAGTGGGAGGCCTTCTAGTGTCCCGGCCCCACTGCTGGACCTCCTGATGGCACCTGGTATTTTTGGCCACTGTGTGACACAGAGTGTTGGACTGGAGGGGCCACTGGCCTGATCCAACATTGGCTTCCCTTATGTTCTAAATCAGTGAATAAGTAAAAATGCCCTCCTATTGCCACTGTCTGATTTGAGCCACTGCCAGACTGGTGGAACGACGGGTGTTAAATGACTTTGGCCTTGCAAGCGCTCCTGTCTTTGTGCAGAACATGAAATATCCTCCCCCCCCCCCAAGCCTACTAAGGTCACAGAAGGCTCCTTATTTAACGAAATGGTGCCGGGAAGGGGATGGAGGACCGAGAATCCCATGAGGCTGCTGCAAAATTGTACGTGTGCAAAACCACCTTAGCGACACAGACTTAGACGAACGCTCAGTGGTAATTTCGGAGGGCAGGCAGACTGGTCTGCGGCGGAACAGCTACTAGATCTGAGTCCACAGACACCCAGAAGGCCAACGAGTGCTGCTATTTGCACTGGCCTGTATGAAACCAGGGAAAGGCCCTTGCCCAACAGGCCTGAACTGCGCCACAAAACATCCGCTCGCTGCTGGTGACCGGCAAGCAGGTGAACTGACCCCGCAGGTGCGTGAGCATCCCAACATGAACACACGCATTTATGAACACAGGAAGTTGCCTTGCAATGAATCAGACGATCGGTCCATCGGAGTCAATACCGTCTGCTCAGACAGGCAACAGCGCTCCAGGGTCTCAGGCGGGGTCTCCAAGCCCTTCAGATCACCCGCTGCCTGATCCTTTAACCAGAGAAGCCGGGGATTGAACCTGGGACCTTCTGCAGGCCAAGCAGACGCTCCGCCACTGAGCCACGGCCCCTCCCCGACCCCCCAGAGGAAAGTTGATAGCTCATACCCCCCCCAATCTGCATTTCTCAAGCACTGGGAATGAGTATTAGGGTTTGATCTACACACGTGTTCTCGACGCTGCAAATGCCCCATGGAACAATAGCTGTGTCGTCCTATGAGCAAAATTCGCTCTTGCTTTCGAAGCAGAGGTTAACCGTGCCGCTTCAGTATGCTTTGAAAAGCAAAGACGCTGTGGCAGCACGCTCTTTACTGCCCCATAAAACGGCTGCTTTGGGCATTGACCTTTGCCAGCATGGCATGCCGCCACTCCAGACCCCCAGGCCTGAGAGTTTGGAGACCCGCTGCCTGGGTTCTTCTCCTTCCCTACCACCCACGATACTGGCTGAGGAAGAGCAGGAGGCGGGAAGTAACTCCCCTCTTCTGTTTAACCTGGGACACCTGCACTGTGGAATGGGGGTGGCTTTACCCTGCCTTGCCATTAGAAATATCCTGCAAGGCCAGTTACACATATACAAAGTTTTAAAAAAACAACAACCCACGATTGACAAAATCTCCAACTACTGAAAAACCAAACCAGCAGCAAACATCTATCAAATGCAGGACTGAACAACTAGAAAACGGGACTAATGGGGGTGTTATAGAGGCAAGGTGCTACTGCCAAAAAGGCCCTGTCTCCAGTATTAATTCTATAATCTTAGCGGTTGGAAGTGTTGGAAAAGGCAATGTCTGGTGTATAGAGAAGACGACCCTGAAGGGAGCAGCAGGGTAAGATGGTGAGGTCAGCACCTTCTCTCTCCTGTTAAGTGTCATTCCTTGTCTGTCCCCAGAATGCTACTCTGAGGGCAATTTCTTCTTCTCAGAAGTCCTTCACATAGCCTCCTCTTTCTCTCTCTCACAGCTAGAGATGTAGTTAGGAACCTATCTCTGTCTCTCCTCTTTCCTATCAAGTATGTTAGTTCCTAAACAAACCTTTACCTACTCTTTAATCAGGTCATGCACCATTGCTGTGTTAATTACTCTGCCAACAGGAAGGACCTTGGAACCAGTCTTGTCCGTGGGGAGGAAGCGAGCCCTTCCATCTCCAGCACCAACCAACCCTCTGGCTCCCACACGCCCAGACCTGTCAGCCCTTTTCCCCGCTGTCTGGCTGCAGGAATCGGCGTCATCTAACAAAGCAGTCAGAAAGTGCTTACCAATCCTGGTAGGAGGCGTCGGGTCTGGTCCTGAGAAAGAAAGGGAGAAACGGAAGCATCAGGCGTGAAGCAGGTGGATTAGACCTTGGGTCGTTCCCTAACTGGTTATGATGCAGCCAGTTGCTTCATCAGAACTAGGATGGGGGGAGCTCAGAAGGTCATAGCTTGGGGGGGTCTCCAAGCTTTTTGAACCTGCAGGCATCTATGGAATTCTGACACATCTCTTGCCTTGAAAGTCCTACAGGGTTCTCCTAAGAACAAAGTTTGGATTCAGAGGAACCTTTAAGACCAAAGAAGTTTTATTCCCGGTATAAGCTTCCGTGTGCATGCACACTCCTTCTGATACAGCGAAACAAGGCTTCCTCAACCATAACATACGTGTAATATCTGTAACCATCACATATACAGTAATGATTGAAGAGGTCTTGTTTCCCTATATCTGAAGAAGAGTGTGCGTGCACACGGAAGCTCAGACCTTGAATAAAACTTTGTTGGTCTCAATGCTGCCACCTAAGCTCTAATAAATTTGTTCCTCTGCTTCAGACCAACGCAACTGCACACCTGAATCTATCTTCAAAGTTATCATAAAGTCACCTGTGACTTGATGGCAAACAAACAAAAACCAGTATGCAAACGTTTCCTTTGTGGGATTTATTGGGTAAGAAGCAACCCCCTTCCTCCCCTCCCTCAGCCTAGAGGTGTAAAATTTCCAGGGGTTTGTTTTTTGTTTTTTGGGGGGGGGATGGAAATTTTCAGAAAAATTGGGAAAAAAAATGCTACATTAGCACTTCTTTTTTCTTTCCCAGATCGAAAGTCATTCTATTACTTTAGGAACATAAAATATGACTATGGACAATTTTGCTTGGCATGAAATTATCACAGCTAGCATACTAAAAATATAGAGTATCCAAACGATTATTACAAACAGAATTTACTTTTTTTTTTTTACAATATTTACAATTATTTATTAGATTAACCTGATACCTTACATATTTTTTAGAAATGATTTGGAAAATCTTTGAACACCTTGTCTTAAAATGTTTCATTCATCACGTTAAAATAAAACGTTCCATAATCATTTTTTTCCCCTTTTCTTTTTTCGATTTTTCCAATTTTTCGGGGGGAAAAAGGCTTCATGAATTTTCCCGGTTTCTTTCCAGGACTTCGCATCTCTCCCCCAGCCCTGAGTGTCTCAAGAAGCAGAAATCTCCCCCCCCCCCGGGATCACATCCTGCCCTTTATTTCTGTGCTCCAGCAGTCTGGTGGTGGGATCCATGCTCCCCAGGCAGGCCGTGTCCAGATGGAGAGAGGTTTCCTGAACTACAGGGTGGCCAGAGGTCCTCTTTTTAGAGGATACGTGTCCCCTTTTCTGGGTGCCCGTCCTCTTTTGGGAACTTTTTAATAAAAAGAGCATGTCCTCTTTCTCGGTTGGAAGGTTAAGAATATTCCTAGTCATTTGCGACTATCACAGCTTCAATCGGAGGGGTATGTAAAATGAGATCTGTCATTGTGATCACTCCTTTGAAGCCGTCCATCGGGGAAGATCTGCCCTCTTTCTTTGCTTTTCTAAATCTGGTAACCCTCCTGAACTAGGAATGCTGCGGAGGGGGAACAGAAAGCAGAGTGGGGAGGTTTCACTTCCTGGGCCTGCTCACGGAGGGGCGGACGGGTCCCTGCAAGCGCCTCGCGGGCTGCCCAGGAGTTCCGAGGAGACTTCCGGGGGACGTCGGGGAGTCTGCTCAGCTTCAGAGCCAGACGCAGAGCAGATTTCCCAGCTGGTCTTTATGGCCACACAGTGCTTAGACCCAAGAGGCTCAGATCGAGCCATGGGAAGGGAAATGGGGGTGGGGTGGGGTTACCTTTTGCCCCAAATGTCCCTTCTCCCCCCATTCCAAACAATCTGAATAGGGCTAGCAGAAGATCCAAGGGGTTGTTTTACCCCGCTCCCGTATCCAGACATGGGGGTCCCTCAGGATTGCTACTTGCCGATTAAAAGAAGGCCCGCAGGAGCAATGCTCCAAGCTGTGAAGTCTCGTGAGCAAAAATTCGGCTTTGTGAGCTCCTGGCATTAAAGTTGGGAGCGAGCGATTTGTCTGCTGCATAAATTAGTTTGCTCTGGAGCCCTCCTTCCTGAGCTGAGACAAAAATCTGTGAGCTGGAGGCTAAAAAACGGTGAGCCAGCTGACACTAACTCAGCTTAGAGGGAACACTGCCCAGGAGGAGGGCGCTGATTCACGGCTCTCCCTGCCTCCCTGGAGATGGAGTTACGCGAGCCGCTTGCAAGCCCCCGTCTCTAACAGCCAAACTACACGTTATGGCCACCGCAGGTCCAACTGTGGCTGCCAACGCCATTAAGAATTTATCCGTTTAAAAATCACTGCGAGGGCCGCACTGCAGTGGTACCAGGTGATCTTGTTCTGCACCCCTGCATGTTTCCAAGTGCTGAAACAGCTTGGGGGTGGGGGGCCTGTTTCCGCACTTCAAAAGCCACGGTGGGGACAAGGCCCCCTGGTTCCACCGCAGGAATTTTTCAACAGCTAATCTTTCGTCTAAAAAGGCGGGGGGTTGGACCTGCGGCTGCTGTGACTCGTCGTTTGGCCCTGAGCTCTACAAACCAGTAGATGCCCAACTCATAAAGCTGCCTTATTCTGAATCAGACCATCAGTCCATCAGTATTGTCCACTCAGAATGGCAGCGGCTCTCTAGGGCAGGGCTGTCAAACATGCGGCCCGGGGGCCAGATCAGGCCCCCAGAGGGCTTCTATCAGGCCCGCGGTGGAACGGGCCGTCTTCTGCTTCTTCCTCCAGTTCTGCTGCTGCTGCTGTTGCGTCACAGCTTGCTTTCCCAGACTCTCTCAATCGCTCAGGAGAGATAGATGGGCAAGCTTCTGCTCCCTGCACAGGGCTGAGGCTCCTCCCCCCCCAGACTGCAACAGCACAGACGTTTTGATGCAATAATTCAGAGCAAGAAGTGTCATCAGAGACCGTTAAATAAACGAAATATGGCAAGAATGCTAATGTTTCAGGCATGTTTTTATTTTAAGTATAAAACATCTTTGTGTTTGTGTCCTTTATGAAGTTTATGGGGAATTTCAGACAGATGATATAATCCGGAAGAGGAACGGTTCCCAAACGGTTTCTGGTCTGGCATTTCAGACAGAACCGTTTTAGAACCGGTTCCCTACCGGAATATATTTGTAATTTCACACAGAATCGCTTCTGTCCCGTTCATGAAACGGGGCTGAAGCGTTTTACCTGTCAACCGCTTCCAAGTAGTCATCAGTTTCTTCTCCCGGATCCGATACGCTTTTTTCCCGCCTTTTTTCGCCCGCGCAGGCGATCTCCGGCTTTTTTTTTTTTTTGAACGTTCGCTTTAGAGCGTTATAGCGCTATAGCGCTATAGCGCAATAGCATCATAGCAACCCCATTGGAATGCCTGCAGTGTTGTTTTTATAGCACTATAGCGCTATAGCGCTCTAAAGCGAACATTTTTTTTTTAAAAAGGCGTGGCGGGAACCGGCGGGAAAACAAAGCGGTGCAATCTGAAATGCCAAACCGCTTCTGATTCGGCTCTTTTCCGGTCAGGGAAAGCCATGTGTGAAATGGCAGCCCTGTACCGGTTTACTTCAAGACGAATCAGAAACGGCTTCAATCCGGCAGAGTCTCGGTAATGTGAAATTCCCTTATATCTCCACTACCTGGCGTTACATTTTATGACACATGTGGCCCGGCCTGACAAAGTCCAATTTATGTCAAATCCGGCCCTCCATAACAAATGAGTTCGGCACCCCTGCCTTTAGGGTCTCAGACAGAGGGTTTTCACATCACATCACCTGCTGCCAGATCCTTTAACTGGAGGTGCCGGGGATTGAACCTGGGACCTTCTGCACGCCAGGCAGAGGCTCCATCATTGAGCCCCTTCCCGATCTGAGCAATTCTGACACCTCCTCCCTGTCTTTGCTCACGCACACAGCTGCCCACTACTACTTACTCTTCTGCAGACTGAAGTGATACTCCGCCAGGCCAAGGTTATTCTGGGCTGTGCAGTTGATTCCAGATTTCAGAAGTTCTGGAGTGACCCGGATCTGAAGTGTGCTGTTGACATGGCCGTTCCGGTGGGAATGCCCGCTCTACGAGTGGCAGAGAAAATACTATGGAGGGTGTGTTTTTTTTCCAGGGAGAAAAGGAATAAGACAGGCAAGCCTGTGCAAAGAGAGATACTAATGTGTCCCCTAGTTTGAGCCAACTCTTGGATTTGACAAGAGCAACCAGGAATCAGGAGGAAAAATACAGCACAGGCTCAGTTGTAAAGCTTGCCTGCTGCAAAGGAAAAAAAGTATTAAGGCACGGTATCAGACTGAATGAGAGTCCCTGGAGATACTGACTGCCTGATTTTGTCCAGTCGGACCACTGTTTTCTGCTAAGGGATTGCTGGAATCAAGACTGAATCACTGTCTTTTGTGCTTGATTGCACATTTACTGCTTCGGGAAGCTTGGATTATTGTCAGGCACTCTACCTTGCAGGTAACCCAGAATCAGCAGAGTCCGGAATGCAGCAGTCTGCCTCCTGCTGGGAGGAGAAAGGATGACACTCCCGCAGCCCCACTTTGCACGGGCTTTCTGTGCATTTCTCCATGTAAATCAAGGCGCTGGTTTTAAAGGCAACCTTTTTAGGAGGGCCAGCCAAAATGAGACAAACCACTGGGCAAGTTTTCGCTCCAGAATTCTTCCAGTTGTCATTAAAAAAATATATTTTTTTTAAAGAAAAAGAAACCATGTCCCGGGACCCAAATATCTGTCATGCTGCCTCTCCTGCAGTGGACGTCATCTGCAAGTAATTCCTATTGAGAATTCCACTGAGGCTCCGTACAAGGCACGATATTCTCACTTCCTGGAATGAAAGCATGAAGCTGCCTTATACTGAATCGGACCCTCGGTCCATCACAGCCAGTATTTGGCTGAGGTCAGACTGGCAGTTTGAAGCGGGAGCCAGTCGTGGCAAAAAAGTCCCGGAACAAAGTGTTCTGGGTTTTCCCGGTCACACTGTGCCAACTGATGCGGGAGCATACCGGGAGGAGGCACGAGGGAGTGTTCAGACTGCTGGCCCGGAGGTGTGGCTATAAACAGCTTTCCCCTGGTAATTTGGCTATGTGCGCATGAGCACATCCGGCCAATTTGGGGAGCATCCCGTTGCGCCGGCACCGCATTGGGCGGTAGAGCGGAGCACAGCCAATCATATCGCTGCTGCCTTATGTGCAACGCAGGTTGCTCCCGGCTTTTTGGGTTGGCGTTCACACTTCCCAGCAGTGGAATGAAGTGGGATAAACGCGCTCTCCAGGATTTGCTACCACTTTCACCAGGTATCTTTTCGTCCCGGGAGCGAAGCGGAACAGCACGGGTTGACTACGGGTGGGGGACGCCAGGCAGATGTAATCCGCTTGTAAAACGTGGCTGAAACGTGGCTATAGCCGGGCAAACTGCCAGTCTGAACACAGCCTTTGTCTGCTCAGACCGGCAGCAGCTCTCCAGGGTTTCAGGGGGAGGTCTTTGACTCCACTTATCACTTGGTCCTTTTAACCAGCGATGGTGGGGACTGAACCTGAGACCTTCTGCATGCCCAGCAGATGCTCTGCCATTGAGCCACGGCCCCTCCCAGAATGTATTATTCCACTGTGGTATGTTGGGGGGGGGGAGGGTGCTGGGAGAGGAAGGGTCTTGCCTAAGACCACCAAAGTTTTATTTATTTATTATCACGTTTATACCCCGCCCTTCCGGCCGAAGTTGGCTCAGGGCGGCTTGCAAAAAGATAAAAGATAAAGCAACAGATGAACAGTATAAACTCATAAACCATATAGTCAAACCAACATTAAAAGGTGCTTTTAACATTCCATTATTAATAAATTAGCTAAGCTTAAAAGGTGGCGGTCAGCCTATGAGTTTGGTCTTTGTACAGCTGGCCAAGTTGTTCTAATGTCATCAGGGGCAGGGCTCTTTATTGGGGCGGCTCCTTAGTTGAAGGCCTGGCGGAAGAGCTCTGTCTTGCTGGCCCTGCGGAACTGCATAAGGTCCCACAGGACGGCAGAAAGCAGTTTTGGAAACTATCAGAAAACTGAGTTTATATCCCAAGGACTTTTGGATTATGGGCCAGACCAAGCTAAACTGCTTGTTAAACAAAGAGTGACAGATATAGAAAGGCAAACAGATATTCATAGAACTCCAGGTTTTATCTTGCCTCCAAATTCTAGATATGTTGCTGCTCCTGTAGCATACTTACATTTTCTTGAATCAAATAATTCCAGAAGGGCCTTTACATCGGCAAGAAGTTCAACTCTACCTTTTGCTGTACTGGAAGGGAGGTTTAAATCAGTCCCCTATATGCAAAGGCTCTGTTCTTGTTCTCTAAAGGAAATTGATTCAATGGAGCATATTTTCTTTAACTGCCTTAAGCACAAAGAAATTTGATCAATTCATTGAGCCGCTGATCGGAAATTCCCCTGGCAGATCAAATAAAATTAAACTTGACGATCTTCTGTCCGATACGAACCGTGAAACAACCCGAATAGTGGCTAGATTTTGTGCACAGGTGTACAAAGATCGGAAAACACATACAGTAGCGGAGTGAAATTTTTTAAGTTGGAAGATAAAGAAGTACACAGAGGCCTAGATTTATTCTTAACCTTTGATCTTAACATAATTTTTTACCATCTCTCAGGGCTTTTTTTGAAGAAAAAGCCCAACAGGAACTCATTAGCATAATAGGCCACACCCAACAGCAGAAACTCATTAGCATATTAGGCCACACCCCTGACAGCACAGCTCATTAGCATATTAGGCCACACCTCATGTTCCCAGAAGTGTGGTCATCCAGCCACACCCACCTTTTGCTTCTTATTCTGTTTACCGTGTTTGTTGTCAAAACCCAGGACTTTTTGTAGCAGGAACTCCTTTGCATGTTAGGCCACACACCCCTCATGTAGCCAATCCTAATGAGTTTCTGCTGTTGGGTGTGGCCTATTATGCTAATGAATTCCTGCTGGGCGTGGCCAACTCTGGAGCCAGCCGGAACTCCGTTCCTGTGCGTTCCGGCCCAAAAATAGCCCTGCCATCTCTGTATTTTAAACTTTTTAGATTCCTGTTTATAATTTTAGATGTTATTATATTTTATAATTTTACTGTTCTTTTGCCTATTATTTATTTGCCTCTTATTGAACTGTTTGCTGGTCTAAGACCGTAATAAACTGAATTGATTGGTCCCGCAGGACCCTGATCCCTTCCGGGAGCTCATTCCACTGGGAGAGATGAGATTTGTCCATTCCCAGTTCACAGCCGCAAACGACTCTCTCTCAGGAACTTATAAAGGGTTCTGTAAAATAATCAGCCCCTTGCAACCCCAGGTTGGTTCAGCGGAGGCTGAAGCCGCCCCGCGTAGGGTCCCCACCCCATTACCGTTCCATTGGGTGCGCTCCAGAAGATGTTGGCCTTGGGTACCGCAACCGCGATGCAGGAGAGGCTGATGAGCTCGTTCACGCGGACATATTCCTGGTGCCTCTCCCCCGTCAGGCTGGGCTTGGCTGCAACGAGGAGAGGCGGTGAATCGTTGGTGCACCCCCCGGCACGTGGCAGCGAGGCGGGAAGGGGGTGCTGCTGGGTTCCTACTTACAATAAACGTTGACGAAGACATGTTTGGACTGGGCGAGCCCCGCCACCTCTGGCATTGTGACCACGCAGCTGTAGTTGCCCAAAGTCTCGTGGGTGACGTTGAGCAAGGAGAGTTTCTTTCCCCGGGACACCAGCTTCCCCTTCTGCTAGGGAGGAAGGGAGCGGGCGGAGGGTTGAGGTGAGAAGGGGAAAGAGCAGACGGGTTTTCTCAGGGAGAGAAGCAAAGCCACTGCAGTAGGACTTCTCTAAGCCCAGGGGGTGAACCCTAAAATTCAAATACCCTTCAAGATCTGCCTTACCAAGGAGAAGTTGCCCCATGCACTGACTTGTGCAGAATGCAAAAGAAGAAATGCCCCACTGCAAGAACACATCAATAAAATTCTAGAGCTGTGGCCGAACGGTCAGCCTCAGGCACATTTTAAATTTTTTAAAAGATTTATATCCTGCCCTTCTCACTGATCAGAGGCCCAAAAGCAGCTTTTCAGATCTTCCTCTCCCCTCCACTTAATCCTCACAACAACCACCCTGTGAGGTAGGTTAGGCTGAGAGACAGGGACGGGTTTCCATGGCTGAGTGCAGGATTCAAACGCCGGTTGTTCCAGGTCCTAGTCCAACCACTACATCACACCAGCCCACATATCTTGCCCCCACTCTCATTTTCTGTCCCTCTCCTCATTCTGTTCCTGGCCACTTTAAAGAACCTCAGAAGAGCCCTGCTGGATCAGACCAGTAGTCCATCCAGTCCAGCATCCCGTCTCACACAGTGGCCAACCGGTTCCTCTGGAGGGCCAACAACAGGGCAGAGAGGCCGAGGCCTTCAGGAGAACATCAGAAGAGCCCTGCTGGATCAGACCAGTGGTCCATCTAGTCCAGCATCCTGTCTCACACAGTGGCCAGCCAGTTCCTCTGGAGATTCAGCAACAGGGCAGAGAGGCCGAGTCCTTCCCCTGAGAAAAACTAGAAGAGCCCTGCTGGACCAGACCGGTGGTCTATCTAGTCTGGCATCCCATCTCACACAGCAGCCAACCAGTTCTTCCAGAAGGCCAACAACAGGGCACAGAGGCCAAGGCCTGCCCATGAGAAGAACCTAAGAAGAGCCCTGCTGGACCAGACCGGTGGTCCCCCTAGTCCAGCATCCTGTTTCACACACAGCAGCCAGCCAGTTCCTCCAGAGGGCCAACAACGGCACAGCGGCCAAGCTGTGGCTGCTCAGGCAAAGGTGCTCCGGGAGCTTCCGAGGGGACCCGAATACTCCACCGGCTTCAGGCCAGTCTCCTCACTTCACGAAGGGGACCTGCTGACCTGGAACCAGGACTTGGCGTGACTGAGGCGCCCGGGAGGTGGTAGGCCTACCGCAAGCAAGAGGCACGGGGATTTCCCTAGCCCCAATCAGCCGTCCAGCAGGAAAACTCGACCTCGGCCTTAGTTGCCGGCAACGCAGCAATGTTACTTCCGGCGCACATCAGAAGTGACATCGCCGCTTTGCAAGCAATGCAGGGACACTGGTACGTGGACAAATGACTTCTACCATAGAGTTTTTGCCCAAAACAGCAGAGTGTCCCCGTGTTGCAGGCCAAAGCCTAGTTTTCCTGTCGGCAAGTCTCCCGCTCCCGGTCAGTTGCCGGGGGTACCTGGAAACCCGAGGTACCAACCGACGGAAAGAGCCTGGAATCTCTTGACAACTGTACGACCGGAATACCTTTTTCCACTTGAATTCCAGAGGCTTGGAGCCTTTTGCGTCACAGGCCAGGTGCAGATCTTCTCCTTCCTTCAGGGCTTCGTGGTGCTCCGGGGTGACCGTGGGCACCTCGATATCTGGTGGGGCGGAATCAGGAATCCTAGTTTTCGGTAGCATTTTTTCCTCTGACATTAATTGTCACGCGTGCCAATGAGGGTGAGCCCCCGGCTTCAGCAGAACCCACACCTGACCCCGATGACGCGTCAGAGGCCGGGAGTTTGCCATGGCCGCAAGCATCAGCAACAGCCGATGAGGAACAATCAGCAGCAAACAGCCCCCCCCCCCGACTTGCCTCCGCGGGTTGCACGCGTTTGAGGAACCGACTCCGCCAGGACTCGATGTCCAGGCGACGAGAGGCGCGCCTTCAGGGAAGGACGCTCACTCAGCCCTGAGTTGTAGCAGATGCTGGGCTGCTCACGACGAGCGTTAATTGGCGGCGGCAGCGGAGGGGCATTTAGCTCCCCACCCAACGCTCGTTCCTTGTGGCAGCAACTAGTCGATCTGACGACGCTTTGCACCCACCCCGCCCATGTTTCCGGTCTCTACCCGTGTCCTGAGCTCTTGGCTCCTCGACCTCGGCTCTGAACGACCCTGCTCCTGGTTTGTGTTTTGGACTCTTGCTATCGGCTCCTGTTTCGGCTCTGACCTCGGACTGGGCTTGGACTCTCCCCCTCTCTGCCCACACCCCAGCCCGTGACATTAACAAATATACAAGGCAGTAACCTGTCCGGGTTTAGTGGCTGGGCTGTGGCCGGAGGCTTTTCCACCATCCACGCCATGCCCACGTTGGCTGCCTCCGTGGCCTGGACACACCCGACCTCAGCCCCTGGACGGGCAGCAGGCCCCCTTGCCGAGCCCAGAGGTGACAGAGGCGGTGAGGCCGGAGGTGCAGACGGCAGTGCGGAAGGAAGGGCTGTCTAGGGAGACGCAGCTGGAAGCGTGGGAGAAGTCAAGGCAGCTGAAGCAGTGGCGCCCGCAGCTGGCTCCGGGGAGGCAGGACCCGTGAGGCGTAGGAAGGTCTGCCCCACCATGCCAGACCACAGAGAGGCAGGAAAAGCGCAGTTCCGCCCCCCACCAGCTGGGGCCCAGTGAGGCTCAGGGTGGGCACGCCCAACACAGTGGGGTGGTGAGACAGAGGGTGAGCCTCCCCACTCCACAGAAGCTGGCCAGGGCCAATGGAAATGGCCTAGCCTTGACAGGTGGGAGCCGGCCCCCTTGGGAGAAGGCAGAGCAGCCCGCGGGAGGCCCTGGCAAAGATGCCAAGGAGGAGGAAGGCTGGACATCCACGTCTGTGGCAATGGGTGTTCCGGCTGGGGGGGAGGAGGACCCAGGCGAGCAAACCCCGGGCAAGCCACCACGAAAAAGGCCACCTCTCCAATGACCACCCTTCCTAACCTCTGGAGGCCAGGCCATACAGGCTGGAAGACCTCAGGTGCTGGGTGGGATCAGTTTCCTAACGGGCGGCCAGGTGTGGGCCGGCAGTTTTGCCTGCAGCCGCCCGTGTGCTTCTAGTGCGCCTCCGTTAATTTATCTCTCTGTTTCATTCATTTGTACTCAACTTTTCTCCCCACTTCCAGGGAGCCGGCAATTTCAAGCAGAACCTTCTGAACCACACACACACACACACGCCCCAGCCCCACTTACAGTTGACAGACAGGCTGACGTTGGCCTCCAGGTCTTTCATGCTCTCGAAATCAAACACCCGACAGTAGTAGGTGCCGCTGTCCTCTTTCTTGACATGTTCCAAGGTCAGCTCCCCAGCGAGGCCACCCGGCAACTGGCCCTGGGCACAAGAGAGGAGGCGGAAGAGGCTGAATGAGACCGTTCAAGATAAGGAGCCAATGGGACGGCCCCAGTTTCACAAGCAGAAGGTCCCGGGTTCAGTCTTCGGTGATCTGCAGCTCGGAACGGGAAAGACCTCCGCCTGAGACCCTGGAGAGTCGCCGGCTGTCAGAGGAGACGATATGGACCTTGATAGACCAAGGGTCTAACTTGATGAAGAAGAAGACGTTGGATTTATACCCCTGCCCTTCACTCGGAGTCTCAGAGCGGCTTACAAACTCCTTTCCCTTCCCCTCCCCACGTAAGATACCCTGCGAGGTAGGTGGGGCTGAGAGAGCTCCTTTGAGAACTGTCCTTGAGAGAACAGCTCTGAACTTGTGACTGACCCAAGGTCATCCAGCAGCTGCGTGCAGAGGCGTGGGGAATCACACCCGGCCGGTTCTCCCAGATTAGAGTCCGGGCACTTAACCACTGCACCAAACAAGGTGGATTCATGTGTTCTCTGATCACAATTGCCTTGGATTGAAAAGTCATTTTCCTTTTGCAGATATATTCAATCCAACCTGCTGTCAGGCCAAGTGGACGGTTCGCAGCAGGACGGGTCAAGAGTGCGGGCCCTTCCACATTCTCATTTGAGAGCCAGTTTGGTGTGGTGATTAGGAGCGTGGACTCTGATCTGGGAGAACCAGGTTTGATTCCTCCACTCCTCCACATGCAGCTGCTGGGTGACCCTGGGCAAGCCACAGTTCTCTCAGAGCTGTTCTCTCACAAGCAGTCCTTGAGAGAGCTCTCTCAGCCCCATCTACCACACAGGGTGACTGTTTGCAGGGAAAGGAAGGGAAAGAAGATTGTAACTGAAGGGCAGGGTATAAATCCAATCTCTTCTCCTCCTCCTCCTCCTCCTCCTCTTCTTCATCTTCCTCACTTGTGTGTCCCTACTCCCTCAAGGGGAGGGGTCTTTTCCACACATGCTTCGCTCTGTCTAGTGGTCGATTCAATATTATCTGCAGGTTTTTATGTCGAACACACACCAATGCAATATCAAACTGACCACTGGAGGGAGCAAAACGCGGGGGGGACCCCAAAGCAACAGGAACACCCAAGCTAGGTAAATGAAAATGTGGAAGAGCCCCTTGACTCGGTACAAAACAGGTGCATACATTCCCATGCCAGTGTCTGTCCTGATCAGTCAGCCATAAGCAAGAAGAAACAGCACATGTACCTGCAGGGACCCCCAGGAAGGGAGAATCGTTTCCCCTGCTGAACTCGGGGTCCCTACAGGTACACAGGAATATGCCCTCTTGTTTGTGGCTTGTGGATCGACACAGGGCCAGACTTTAGCCTCTTTGGGAGACTCTCCATGGCTCACTTCTACAGGGACAGACCCACAGGCATGTGCATCCTCTCATACTGCCACCCTGCTCAGAGCAGGGTGTCAACCTCGGATGCGAGGAATATCTCTGTCCCTCAAAACCTAACGCCAAACTCAAGAGCTCTCGGGGAAGGGGCAAGGCTAGTGCCAAGTCCAATGTTCCCTCTAAGCTGTGAAGCCTTGTGAGCAAAAATTCTACTTTATGAGCTGCTGGCATTAAAGTTGTGAGCAGGAGACTCGACGACTGCATAAATTAGTTTGCTCTGGGGCCATCCCTTCCTGAGCGAAGACAAAAATGTGTGAGCCAGAGGCTAAAAAAACTGTGAGCTAGCTCACACTAACTCAGCCTAGAGGGAAGACTGGTGCCAACCATGGGTTTTGCCCCCTACCAGAGCCAGACAAAAATCTATGGTCTCTGGGCAGGGGATGTGCGTCATTAGGATCCCAACACCCTTCCAAGAGTCTCTAAAAGCTCGGAAACATCTGCGTCCTTCCCAGGTGGAAATGGTTGGGGAAGGGGTGGGATTAATTAGAATGGAAGGGAAAAAACCCCCAGTTCTTCCTATTCAAATGAATCCTTCCCGCTGCCTCCCCTCCCTCAACTTTCCCAGCTATGAAGGGGCAGATTAGTTTAAGGCATTAAATTAGTTTAAAAGGGTTCTGGAAAGGGGAGAGAGGAAATTAGATTTTTAAGACATGTCCACTGTCTGACGGACTCCTCCCTCAGATAAATTTAGCATGACTGCGCTACGGAAGAGGGGAAAGGCCCACGATTCTCCCCCAACCTTGGGGGGTTGCACCAGTTTCTCCTATTCTGTCAAAGTGTATTATGGTTCTGCTGCCCTTGACAGAGTCCAGGCCTCGTCCCCAAGGACCGGTAATCTTATGCAGCCCTCTTTGGTTGGCTTCTGAGACTCCCCGGGCGTGACTCACTCACTTTCGAGGACATCTGTGCGACCAGCAGGGCCAGCCTTCTTGCTGTTTTCTAAAAGCTGAAAAGTGTCGGTTAGAATTAAAAGCCATTCCAGGCAGAGCTAGCAAGGACTGTCAGCAACGGATCTGTCAGCAAAACCTCCACGCACAGAGGCATTGTACCTCTGAACACAAGTTGCCGGGGCCAGGAAGCAAGGGGAGAGTTGCAGCCTCCTTGCCCTGCTTGCTGGCTCCTTGGAAAACATCTGGTCGGCGGATTTTGGTAACAGGAGGCAAGACTGGACAGATGCTGCCTTTAAGCTGTGGAGTCTTGTGAGCAAATATATTCTGCTCTGTGAGCTACCGGCATTAAAATTGTGAGCGAGCGATTTGGCTGCTGCATAACAACAATGTGTGAGCCAGAGGCTAAAAAACTGTGAGCTAGCTCGCACTAACTCATCTTAGAGGGAACACTGGTTGGGTCTGCTGAGCAAAGCGGTCTTGGCGTCCTTCTGCGCCGCAGCTTCCAGCAACGGGGGGGGGACGGAATTTGAACTGGATTCCTGGCCAGCATTTGCCTCGGGGGGGGGGGTTAAGACGCACTCGCTCACCTCCCCTTTGGAAATGGTGTACTCGGGCTCAGGATACCCGTCGGCTTTGCAGCGCAGCGTCACCTGGTCGCCTTCCTTCAGTTCCTTGCCGGGGCCGTCGATGACGAAATTGATGTTCTCAGAGGGATCTGCAGGCCGGCGAAGAGAGAAGAGGACCTCGCTTAAGACTGCCAAAGTTCTTCCTCATTTATCTCCCCTCCAACAGGGATGACGCATTTAGGTAAAACGGGTTCTTGCATGGGCAAAGACATCTTTCAGGCCCGGGATTACCAGTATCATTCCTGCGATACAACATCGGCTCTCCTGTGTGTTCGTGTCAGGGACCCTGACCAAAATACAGTCATTTTAGGGTAGCAAAAACGGCCTCTACGTAGGTAAGTGCTGTCAAGTCACAGCTCTCTTATGACGACCCCAGCAAGGTGCTTTCAAGGCAAAGGAGAAGCAGAGGCGGTTTGCCTCTGCCTTCCTCTACAGAGTTTTCCTTGGTGGTCTCCCATCCAAGCGCCAACCCTGCATAGCTTCCAAGGTCCGGCTGCACCGTGCCGCCTTCCCTTCCCGCAAATACCCAGTTGAACCCAAAAGGACCTAGCTTTTTTTTTGGACGGGGGGGTGTACTTGTGGGCAGGGCTGCTTCTATGGAAGGGCTGTCTTCGGAACCCCGGTACAGGGAGGTGTTTGCCTCCTACGGCACCGTGAGGGCCAGCCCCCTCATTCAGCCCCCGTCTCCTTTCCCGGAGGTCCCCTCCCAAACTGATACGCCCTCCCTCTCTCCCCCCCCCAGCTCCAGCCCTGCCTTACAAAGCACTTTGATCTGGAAGCTCTCCGTCTGGGACGTCTGGTCCACCCCCATCAAGGTGTAGTCGACTTGGCAGTGGTAGAAGGCATTGCGGTCCTCCTTGGTGACACGCTCAAAGAGGATGCTGCTGACCGTGAAGAGGCCACTGGACTCCCTGGTGACCGCATTGCGGATCTCGGTTTCTGGAAGGACAAAGTGGAATGAGGAATTCCGGGGGGGGGGGGGGGAGAGACTCTAGAAAGCTCTCGGCAAGAGGGCAAAGCCAAGAAGTGCTCGTCGGGAGGGCAGCTACAGTCGTCTTACAGCTGTGGAGGCTTCTCTGTATGTGGCTCTGGCTGAGACAACTTTGGCTGTGAACTGAAAGCGCATGGAAATGTCGGCGTCCTGAAAGCTTGCCACTCCTATGAGCTGCGCTGCCCCGGTCTGCATCACGGCCCAGTGCCCTGAAGCTGGGATGGCCCAGTGTGACCTCACAGACCATCACCAAGAGAAGACCTCTACAAATGGGATGAATGGACCATAAAGTGGCAAGTGAACAGCGGAACATGAGGGCATCCAATGAAATTGATGGGCAGTAGGTACAGGACGGACAAAAGGAAATACTACTTTACGCAGCAAGCAGTGAAAATGTGGGATTTGCTGCCAGAGGATGTAGGGAAGGCCCCAGGAATAAACAGCTTTAACAAAGGATTAGACTGATTCACGGAGGAGAGCCCCATCAACAACTACTAGCCATGGTGACTAAATGGAAGCTCCATATTCAAAGGGAGTAAATCTCTGATGATCAGTGCCAGAAGGCACCGTCTGGAGAAGGCCTCAACCTCTGTTCCCTGTTGTTGGCCCTCCAGAGGAACTGGTTGGCCACCGTGTGAGACAGGATGGTGGACTAGATGGACTCCTAGTCTGATCCAGCAGGGCTCTTCTGATGTTCTTATCAGGGGAAGGCCTCGGCCTCCGTGCCCTGTTGTTGGCCCTCCAGAGGAACTGGCTGGCCGCCGTGTGAGACAGGATGCTGGACTAGATGGACCCTCACTGGTTTGATCCAGCAGGGCTCTTCTTGTGTTCTTATGAAGGCCTTGGCCTCTCTACCTTGTTATTGTTCCTCCAGAGGAACTGCCTGGCCGCTTTATGAGACAGGATGCTGGACTAGGTGGACCACCGGTCTGATCCAGCAGGGCTCTTCTGATGTTCTGATTGGGGGGAATGCCTCAGCCTCTCTGCCCTGCTGTTGACCCTCCAGAGGAACTGACTGGCCCCTGTGTGAGATGGGATGCTGGACTAGATGGACCACAGGTCTGACCCAGCAGGCCTCTTCTTATGTTCTTATCACCCCAAAGCTATTATGTGAGGGGAAGCTGTACTCTGTCAGTCAAACTTACCTGTTACGTTGGGGAAGAGAGGGCGTTGGTCCTTGTACCACGTGATGGATGGAGTCGGGTAACCATTCTGGCTGGTACATGTCGCAATCTAAGACAGACAGACAAACTCAGACACCACATAACCTTAAAAGATCATCATCCAACAGCTCACATTTTGGCTTGGGGTTCAAATCCCAGGTCTGATCTGGATGTTTCTTGCTCAGCTTGTGGACTTGTGGGCACTCCATGAAATTGCTGAGCAATCGGGTTAGAACAGATAAAAGGAAGTCCTTCTTCACTCGAAGAGTGATTAACATATGGAATTCACTGCCACAGGAGGTAGTGGTGGCTACAAGCATGGATGGCTTCAAGAGGGAATTAGATAAGCATATGGAGCAGAGGTCCATCAGTGGCTCTTAGCCACAAGATGTAGATAGGAACTCTCAGTCTGGGGCAAGGGATGCTCTGTATTCTTGGTGCTTGGGGGGACAGCAACAGTGGGAGGGCTTCTAGTGTTCCAGCCCCACTGCTGGACCTCCTGATGGCACCTGGCCTTTTTAGCCACTGTGTGACACAGAGTGTTGGACTGGATGGGCCACTGGCCTGATCCAACATCGGCTTCTCTTATGTTCTTATGTACTCGCCAATCCGCTACCAGATTAATTTTTTTGCCTCAGGCCTTTGCCTCCAGCTGAGCATTGGCCGGCAATTGGCTGCAGGTCTCCTGCCACGAGCAGGCAAACGGGAACCCAACGGGTCGGGAAAGCCAAGGTCTTTGCCACCCCAAGCTCGCCCCACCACTCACTTGTTTCCTTTGGAGCCAAACCCCAATCTCAGAATTCTCAGAACGCCTTCTTTCATTGCACTTAGTAATAATTGAGCACCATCAAGTTGCAACCAACTCCCGGCAAGCCCTTATGGCGTTTTCAAGGCAAGAGAAATCCAGAGGTAGTTGCCATTGCCTTCCTCTGCACGGTGACCCTAGACTTTTATTTATTTATTTTTTAGTATGAATAACATTTTAATAAACCATCATTATGGTATCTAAGATTGAAGTGTAATCATCTTGGGCAAATAAATATACCAAGAAGGGAAACCAAGTTGAAGTAAAATTGGAATCAGTAAAGTCTGTAGTCTTAGAAAAGATAGCGACAGAAAGGGTCCGGCATACCTGAGGGACCGCATCTCCCCACATATGCCCCAAAGAGCACTTCGGTCGGGATCACAATGTTATCTGGTGACCCCGGGCCCTAAGGAAGCCAGGCTGGCCACAAGGGCCAGGGCCTTTTCAGTGGCGGCTCCTGCCTGGTGGAATGAGCTCCCGGAGGAGATCAGGGCCCTGCGGGACCTTCTACAGTTCCGCAGGGCCTGTAAGACAGAGCTCTTCCACCAGGCTTTCGAGTAGGAGCCGCCACTACCGCCGCCACCACCGTTCCATTATAGATCAGTACCGCCGGGTATTAACATCTATGGGCATCTGTGGCCCTAGTCCCCGTCCCCGTCCCCCCCTCACTATGCAAGATGTCGGGGAGTTATCCATTTCATTCGGGTTTTTAATCGTGCATCTCTGATTGTAATTGTTGTATTTTAATGTTTTATCTTGTTTTATATATTTTACGTATCAGCACTCTGTGCCTTGTTGCGAGCCCCCCTGAGCCCGTTTGCGGGGAGGGCGGGGTAGAAATGTAAATAAATAAAATTATCTGTAAGGCAAAATTCACATCGTTTCTTTATCCCTTCAGAGATGGTGAGATGTGTATTATTTTTCCAAGATTTGGCTATAACCAATCTGGCTGCTGCACTCATTAAAGCAGTGAGTCCTTTGTGTGGTGGGAGAGGAAGACTGAAGTTGCCAAGCATCCAGGAGCAATGATTCTGCATCAAAAGGCAAGTTGGAGGAGGAGGAGATTGGATTTATACCCTGCCCTTCACTCGGAGTCTCAGAGCAGCTGACAAACTCCTTTCCCTTCCCCTCCCCACAACAGGCACCCTGTGAGGGAGGTGGGGGCTCAGAGAGCTCTCCCGAGAACTGCCCTTGAGAGAACAGCTCTGACCAGGACTATGGCTTGCCCAGCAGCTGCAAGTGGAGACGTGGGGAATCAAACCCGGTTCTCCCAGATTAGAGTCTGCACACTTAACCACTACATCAAACTGGCTCTGTTGTGATATCACAAATATGTTGTGGTATCAGAAATGTGGTGGATTATTTCTTGCCAAACTGCATGGGTATATATTTGGCAATATCCCAACAACAATGTCGATAAGAACCTATTTCCCCACAACCCCTCCAGCATAAGGCTGATAGAGATGACTGTGTATGATGCAGTTTTTGTGGCGCAAGGTACCACCTAGTTATGAGTTTAAAAGACTGTGTTCTAATGATAATACGTTTAGATCGAGCCAAAATGGACTGCCAGAGGGATATCGCCCAGTTGAGGGAGGAAATACCTTTGTGCACTTCCTTGGGGATCTCCGATCCCTCTAAGCGGTGGAGTCTTGTGAGCAAAAATTCTACTTTGTGAGCTACTGGCATTAAAGCTGTGAGCGAGCGATTTGGCTAGTGCATAAGACTAGTTTGCTCCGGAGCCCCTCCTTCCTGAGCTAAGGCAAAAACGTGTGAGCTAGAGGCTAAAAAAACTGTGAGTTAGCTCACACTAACTCAGCCTAGAGGGAACGCTGCCAAGGACTCACCCGGGCCAACCCTGCTTAGGTTCCTGCATTCTGACAAGATCAGGCTACCCTGTGCCATCCAGGTCACACAAAAATACAGCGGCCCCAGAGCCCTGGGGTTTTCAAGGCGAGAGATGTTCGGAGGCAGCCTGCCCTCACCTTCCTCTGCACAGCAACTCAGGTCTTCCCTGGTGGTCTCCCATCCAAGGACTAACCAGGGCTGACCCTGCGTGGCTTCCAGCTGCCGCACTCGCTGTGCTACAAAGCTGCTATGGCTGTGGGTGATGAGGCAGCCAGCCAGCCAGCCACTAACCAAGACCTACATTGTAGCTGGCTGACGGTTGCTTTTCCCAGGACGCACCTTGGCACCATGCCACGGAATGTGAAACTTTGTACGCCATCCAACCACGTGAGGCGCAATCACAGACACGCCCCGCCCAGCCGCGGGCACACCTGCCCTGTTCTCACCTGAGAAAGCTCGTCCTTTGAGGCCCCGATGCCCTCGCTCACGACGGTCACTGACGTTTCCGGAGCCTCTGGGAAAGGGAAGGAGAGACCCAGGGTTATTTGCGGCCAAGCACGCCCTGGGCAATGCTATGGGAGGTTCCCCTTATGGCAAATCTAGCAGTGTTAGAATTGTTTATTTCTTTATTTTATTTGTCTGTACTGTTTTTGCAAACTGGAGTCATGAACAGCAAACCCTCGTCCTACAATAAACCTCGTTCCACGGGAAAACGTGGAAGGATTTAAAGGTTGCTACTGCAAAAGTTGGAGCTGTGGTGGCTCAAGTGGTTAAGACACTGAACTGTAGGCTGTAGAAGGTCAGTAGTTCAGCAGTTCAAGACCCGGGTGCCGCAAGACGGAGTGAGCTCCCGTCTCTAGTTCCAGCTCCTGCCAATCTAGCAGTTCGAAAGCAAGAAATTGCAAGTAGATAAATAGGTACCACTTCGGTGGGAAGGTAACGGCGTTCCGTGCACCTTGGTGTTTAGTCATGCTGGCCACATGACCACAGAAACGTCTTCGGACAGCGCTGGCTCTTCGGCTTTGAAACGGAGATGAGCACCGCAACCCTAGAGTCAGATTTGACTGGCTTTCGAGGAAGGGAACCTTTACCTTTACCTTTTACTGCAAAAGTTGTCACGTGATTTGACACAACAGCTACTAGAAATGTTGCCACATGCAGGGCAGTTTGTTTGTCTTTGTCTCTAAGTAAACAGGATGGTTTTGCTTCTGGAGAGAGGAAGCCCTGAGCTGGAAATTTGGGATGATCCAGCAGAATGTGACCCACGGAGTCAATTTTGCTGCTGCTGCAATTACAGAGTCGATCAGAGTACGAAATCCCATTAAATCTTCCTGACATCACAGCTGAAGGTAGGGCATTCAGGCATGCCGGCGTGAATACCCTTCTATACTTTGGAAGAATTATCTCAGGTAAGTAGTTTGGCATTGTTGTTGGAGGCCGAATGCCTACTGAAAAGGCT
Source organism: Gekko gecko (assembly GCA_029375565.1). Taxonomy (NCBI): domain Eukaryota; kingdom Metazoa; phylum Chordata; class Lepidosauria; order Squamata; family Gekkonidae; genus Gekko; species Gekko gecko. The sequence continues at coordinate 71,590,140 of JAPDNY010000013.1, read as the reverse complement.
GAGCACTCTCCGCGGGTTCTAATCGACGTGCTCTCATAGTCAAAAGTCTCTCAAATGTCTTCTAATGAGCTGTGACAGTTCTTGTCTACTTGTGACTTCTATCACGTCATGGGTCCAGTAATCTGTCCCGAGGTGGCTGTGGTGGCTCAGTGGTTAAGACACTGAAATGCAGACCAGAAGGTCGGTAGTTTGAGACTCGAGTGCCGCATGACAGAGTGAGCTCCCGTCTCTGGTCCCAGCTCCTGCCCAACCTAGCAGTTCAAAAGCAAGCAATTGCAAGTAGATAAATAGGTACCACTTTGGTGGGAAGGTAACAGTGTTCCATATGCCTCCACGTCCAGTCACACCGGCCACATGACCACGGAAATGTCTTTGGACAGTGCTGGCTCTTCGGCTTGGAAACGGAGATGAGCACCGCACCCTAGAGTTGGATTTGACTGGCTTTCGAGCAAGGGAAGCCTTCACCTTATTCTGTCCCAATCACTACTGGGGAGGTAGTGGAGGACATGCCCTATATAGATGCCTATAAAACAATGATGCTCAGGCCAGAGAAACCGCCCAGCCAAAACCCAAGAAGCCACGCTTTACACCCACTGCGGGACGGAGGCCTGAACACGACTCACTTGAGGCACGCAACTCCGCCTGCTTCTCCGCAAAGCCGGCACTGCCCGCTCCCACCTGGCACCAGTACGTCCTGGCATCCCGCGGGGTCACCTTGCTGATGGTCAGGGCAAATTCGTCGCTGATGCCAACTCGATCTTTCATGTCTGACTCCTTGAGATCCACCCCATCCTGGGTCTTGGACAAGATCTCCTTCCGCTCATTTTTCTCCATCTAAAGTGGCAGGAGAAATGGCGACAGAAAGGAAATATTTATTAGAAAGGAAGAAAAAGAAAGGAAGGCGCCGGTTCTGATATGTAACATGGTGCCAATTTCTACTAATTCCCCATCAGGACATGGGAGACCTCCCCCTGCAGGCACCGATACTCAGACCTTATTGCTTATTATAAATACAATACAGTAAATACAATAAATAAATAATTTACTCTGACCTGGAAAGCCCAGGCTGGCCCGCTCTCGTCAGATCTCAGAAGCTAAGCAGGGTCGGCCCTGGTCAGTATTTGGATGGGAGACCTCCAAGGAAGTCCAGGGTTGCTCTGCAGAGGCAGGCAGGGGCAAACCCACCTCTGCCTTGACCTGGGTGGCCCAGGCTAGGCCCACCTCATCAGAACTCCAAAGCTAAGTAGGGCTGTCCCTAGTCCTGGTTAGCACTTGGATGGGAGACCACCCGGGTCACTATATGGAGGCAGGCAATGAGAAACCACCAAACAGCTCTGGCCTTGAAAAATCCTACCAAGTCACCTACGTTGGCTGTGACTTGATGGCACATTCCACCACCCTGATTTATTTACTTATTTATTTAAAACATTCCTCTGCTGCCTTTCCCACCCAACTCTGATCAGTTCCCCTGGAGAAAATGGCTGCTTTGGAAGACGGACTCTACGGCAGTGTAGCCTGCTGACACCCCGACCCCTCTCCAAGCCCTGCCCTCCCCAGGCTCCACCCCCAGAATCTCCAAGGATCTCCCAACCCAAAGTTGGCAACCCTACACACATCAGAGGAAGTTAAAATTTTTCTTTGTGTTGCTTGTTTCACGCACCCAGTGTGCAAAAGCGTCTGTTGGGGGAGGTATCTGTGAATTTCCTGCCTTGTGCAGGGGGCTGGACTAGATGATCCCGGAGGTCCCTTCCAATACGATTCTATGTTCTGCAATTTGGTTAGGCTCCATTCCCCAAATCTTTTAACTGGCTTTAAATTGTTTGAAGCTCCACTTCTTTTTTTAAAAAAAGCAGCTCATGTGTTTGTTTTATTATTGGTTTGTGCCTGGTTTTGTAAATCATCTGTAATCTTTGCCACTGCTCTAAGCTTGCAGTTTTGGAAGAGACTGATTGGCCACATCCACACGGGTAATAAATGAATGAGAATTTATTTTGAGAGGCCAAGAATTCAGACATCAGTGGATCGGCACGGAGCCTTGATAATGCTGAGTGTGCCTGCCCTTACAACACCCCAGATTTGGAGAACTCGACTGTCTTTAAAGCAAGGGACAGGCAAGGCAAGGACTTTCCTCTCTACGCAACAGATTTTTCTCCTTCGAGCCATCAGCCGATGAGCATATTACCACAAGGTGGCAGTGTGGGACTTTCAGCACCCATGGAAAAACCTTTTCAACTGGACTACAGTAGCACCTTAGAGATCATCCAGGGTTTCAGGGTATAAGCTTTTGAGGACCAAAGCTCCCTTAGTTAGGAATGAGCAGAAGAATCTTTTATCAGCACAATCCTAGACAGAATTGCAACCTTCTAAGCTGATTTATTTAAGCAGAGTTAAACACTTTTAAGTACACTAAAACCGATGAGTTTAGGAGGGGGTGGCTCAAGTGGTTAAGACGCTGAACTTTGTCCAGTTCTGCAATGTACTTTGTCCAGTTCTGCAATGTCCTTTTTGAGATACAGTGACCAGAACTGTACAGTTCTTCAAGATTAATTAGCGGGGTAGCTGCGCTGAGCCTGCTTGCGGGGAGAGCGGGGTATAAATTGAATAAACAAATAAATAAAATTAGAGTATTGCAGAAAAACCCAAAGCAGAGTTCCGTGGCAACCCTAAAGACAGACAAATTTATCAAAGCCATAGGCTTGAGTCTACACCAGCAGAGCTTACACAACAATAAGTGTATTAGTCTTTCAAGTGTCACAGAACTCCTCTTTTTGTTTATACTTATTCTGTATTTTTATTTGTTTTGCTGAATTGTAAACTGCCCTGGGAACCCAAATCTGGTTGAGAGAGAAGAACCTAGTTCAGGAACAATGGGAAATTCTACAGAATGCAAAGCAGGGAAGAGAACAATACATTTGCCAACACAGTATTCCTGATGAAGAGTTCTGCATGACTCGAAAGCTTGCAACTCCATTTGCCTGATTCTGTAAGGTCAGCCTACAAATCCAGTGGGGTCCGATGAACATACAAGGACACATCCTGCCGACACCCCCAACCACTTCCAACGTGTTTTTGGACTCACATAAAACCACTTGACGTAGGCATAACTGCTGTTCTCGGGGATGAAGAAGCTGCATGAGATGGAGGCTTCCTTTCCAACTTCTGCCTCAACCACCTTTGGCACGGTGAGTTCGAGGCTGTTGGCTCCTGTTGAGATAAAGACACAGGTCAGAGGTGCAGAGTTCCAGAAACGCCCATCCTGCTGTCTAGCCAGAGTGAATTCTTCCTTTCTCTCTCCATAATTAGCCTAGGAAGAATATTCTCATTTCCTAGGCTTGCTCAGAGTCATGAAAAAGCAAGGACCTTTCAAATTATTCTAAATTTCTCAGCAGGTGCAACAGTGTTCCCTCTAAGCTGAGTTAGTGTGAAGCCAGCTCACAGTTTTTTAGCCTCCAACTCACACGTTTTTGCCTTAGCTCAGGAAGGAGGGCTCCAGAGCAAACTAATTTATGCAGTATAGCCAAATCACTGGCTCACAACTTTAATGCCAGTTGCTCACAAAGTAGAATTTTTGCTCACAAGACTCCACAGCTTAGAGGGAGCATTGAACCCACCTATTTGCAAAGGTGCCAGACCTGTTCAACATTTATGCACTTCCTCAAAGCTGCACTGCAGGCTACAGGGGTTGCCAGCCTCCAGGTGGGGCCTGGAGTCCTCCCAGAATTACAACGGATCTCCGGCTTACGGGGATCGGTTTCCCTGGAGGAAATGGCAGCTTCACAAGGTGGTCTCTACTGTATATCATAGATCAGGGATGTTGAACTCATTTGTTAGGAGGGCCGGATCTGACATAAATGAGACCTTGTTGGGCCGGGCATGCATGTGTCATAAAATGTAATGCCAGGTAGCGGAGATACAAACTTTATAAAGGACACAAAGTGGGGTTTTTTACTTAAAATAAAAACACGCTTAAAACATCAGCACTCTTGCAATATTTTATTTAACAGTGTCTGATCACTGACACCTCTTGCTCTGAATGATTGCATCAAAATGTCTGTGCTGCTGCAGTCTTGAGTATGCTGTTCAGGTGTGTATCTGTAAGCTGCAAGCCTATGATAACGCAGCAGCAGCAGAATTGGAAGAAGCAGCAGAGGACAGCCAGTTCCCCTGCGGGCCTGAGAGAAGCCATCCGGGGGCCTGATCCGGCCCTCCCAGGCCACACGTTTGACACCCCTGCCATAGAGTCTAGGTGAAATCCCTCCCACAATTCCCCCCTCCACAGGAACTGTAGGGTTCCCAGCTCCAGTCTGGGAAATACCTGGAGATTTAGGGGGTGGAACCTAAGGAGGGCAGGGCTTGGGGAGGCACAAAACCCAGCAGTTATTAATGCTTAACAATGAGACAGCGTACAACTAATACTCAGCAACATATAAAACAGTAGTCATGAAACAGCCCTTGGACCGCAGGCAGGCTATAAAATCAATTTTAGAAAGATAAGAGCAGCTTTCATTTAAAAGCCTGGCCAGACAGACACGTTCGGCCTGGAGCCTCCCAGACAGTACGCCAGGTGCCAGGTGACTCTCAGAAGGCAGGGCATTCCAAAGAGAGCTGCCAACTCTTGCTCTGTATCATATTTATTCTGCACCATTTCGAAAGCAAAGTGAGGCACTTCTGAAGACACCCTGCCACGTGCCACCTGCCGCTGGTTCTGGGACCTGGCAAACCGAAGGCTATTCTATTACGTTATGGTCACCAGAGCTGCTTGTTGGGTTTGGGGTCGGGGTGATGAATGCAGACCTTTAATCGTGTAATGTAAAATGGGGGGAAGGTGGGGGTGGGAAGTGATATACAGCAGTGTATTTAAATTTGAATTTTGAAAGGAAATGACATCACAGGAAGAGGTGGGATTTTGGTGCAGTTTGGTAGAAATGACATCATTGGGGGTGGAGCTTGGGAAGTGGCATCACTTGATCTCTGACCTGGAAGTGACATCACAAAAGTCTCCTGGCTCCACCCTCAAAGTCCTCAGGTATTTCCTGAGTCGGACCTGGCCAATCCTGTGCCAAATGGAAGTCCAGGGTCACTATACAGAGGTAGGCAATGGTGAAACACCACTGAATGCCTCTTTCCTTGAAAAACCTGGAGTTGTCGCAAGTCAGCTGGGACTTGACCACACTTTCCACTGCTATTTCTACTGAGATATTGTGTGCTGGATTTTAGGGATTTTATGAATGCATCCTTTACATTTCTATCCTGTCCTTCCCCTGAAAAGCAGTGTACAGGGTTCTCCCTTCCACCATTTTATTCCCACAACAATCCTGTGAGGTAGGTTAGGCTGAGTGGGTGTGACTGGCCCAAGGCCACCCAGCAAGCTTCCATGGCACAGGTGGGGATTCGAACCTGGATCTTCCTAGTCCAACACAGTAATTACTACAGGACTGGTGGTAACTGTTGTTACTGGCTGTTTTAATGAGTTTCTAATGTCATTCCTGATATTTGTTGGCAGCTTTATTTGTAAGTCACCTTGGGCTCCTCGGCAGTAAAGCAGAATACAATAAATGACATTTGTTCTATTGGTGGCAAATATGCTTGAAAAAAATGTACAAGACCAAAAAGATCTTCCTCAATAATCCAAAATCTACCCTGCTATTACATTTTTTTAAAATCCCATCCTTCCTCCAAAAACCTCAGGCTGGGATACAGAGTTCTCCCGTCCTCCAGTTTACCCTCAAACCAACCCTGTGAGGTAGGTCAGGCCACGAGCGATAGGCTTAAGGGTCACCCCAGTGGCTTAAGTGTCACCCCACCCTGAGTGGGGAGGAAGAGGAGGAGGAGGAGGAGGAGGTTGGATTTATACCCCACCATTCACTTGGGAGTCTCAGAGCGGCTTACAAACTCCTTTCCCTTCCCCTCCCCACAACAGACATCCTGTGAGGTAGGTGGGGCTGAGAGTGCTCTTTCGAAAACTGTTCTTTCCAGACAGCTCTGACAGAACTATGGCTTGCCCAAGGTCATCCAGCAGCTGCAAGTGGAGGGATGGGGAATCAAACCTGGTTCTCCCAGATTAGAGTCCATACGCTTAACCACTACACCAAACTGGCTCTCCAAAAGTCACTAATGAACTATAAAGAATGCCTTTATCTGTTTCCATCCACAGAGACTCGAATTAGGGACAAGGTTCCACGACAAAACGGCTGTCCAAGGCCTGGCAGTTAGGCCCAATCCAGCACATCACAACGGAGCCAGCTTTTGGATTTATTAGAGCTGCCCTGGAAAGGAACATTTTCAGCTGTTTTGGCTGGTCCTAAATAATAAGATTTCACACAACTATCATTTTGAGATGTGGCGGTCCTAAATAATAAGATTTCACATGACTGTCGTTTTGGGATTTTTTTTCCCCTCTCAGAACCAGCATGGCTCCCGACAGTCCTTATCTAGAGACAATAAGGATCTGCCACAGAATTTTAATTTCTAGAAATCTGAGAGGGAAGACGCTAAAAACATGGGAAATGGCATCTCTCAAATCTCCCGCACAGACTTTTTGAAAAAAGGCAGCCTGCAAATCTCCTCAAAGAGGCAAACCAGAGGCGGCAAGCGGAGCTGGCGGGACCCATAAAATGGCAGGCAGCTGATTAATAAAGAGGCCGCTGGAGCGCCTGCAAACCAGAGACTGAAAGTTTTACTCCCTGCGATCCTGATTTAATCCTGGCTGATCATAACTCTAATCCCAGGCTCATTATTCATAATAGCTGCAGCAAATTAGAACCCCCCCCCAAATTATGACGTGCTGTATGTGAATTTTCCATTGCTGTCAGCGGTTGCCGGGCAACAGGGAGGCAGCAGGTCTCCGCGGGTCCCACTGCTGGGGGCTGCCCGCGAGGTGCATCCGTGCCACGGATTAAAAAAGGGTTTCATGCGCCTTCCGTCTCCCCCAGCGGACCGTAGGGCTGTGAGGGGGGCCGGGGATCCACTGCAAAGATTTCCCAGTTCCGCTCACCAGAAAAACAGGTTCCAGAGGCCTCTGGGGGAAGCCCCGACAATTAAAATGGGAATAAAACAAATACCGGTTTATAATACACATGTGCTCCTGGAAAGCACCTTCGGTTTGGGAAAAAATACCACTCAAACCCTCTGCGCATATGCAGAGTGCTTTTCTTGAGCACATGCGAAGGGAATGCTCCGTCACCACTGCAAGGTTCTGGGTCTTTTTCCTATCAATTACCTTTTCCTGTTTTTCTCTCGCCCTTCTACAGTTGCCAGTTCCAAGTTGGGAAATTCCTGGAGGTTCGGGGGGTGGAGCCTAGCAAGGGCGGAGTTTGGGCAGGGACCTCAGTGTGGTATAATGCTGCAGACTCCACCCTTCAAAGCATCCGTGTCCTCCAGGGGAACTGAGCTCCGCAGTCTGGAAATCGACTATCGTTCCTGGAGGTTTTTAGGCCCATCTTGGAAGTTGGCAACCCTATACCCTTCTTCCACAGGACAGTGAACCTGGTCCCCCCCCACACTCTGCTTTCTCCTCATAACGACCCTGTGAAGGAGGTACAGCTTAGAGGAACTGCCCCAAAGTCCACCAGGAAGCTTCATGGTTAAGTGGGGGATCTGGAGCCAGTGATGTAGTGGTTAGGAGCGCAGACTCTCATCTGGGAGGACCGGATTTGATTCCCCACTCCTCCACATGCAGCTGCTGGTGTGACTTTGGGTCAATCACAAGTTATTTTCAGAGCTGTTCTCTCACAAGCAGTCCTGGAAAGAGCTCTCTCAGCCCCATGTACCTCGCAGGGTGTCTGTAGCGGGGAGGGAAAAGGAAAGGGATTATAAACTGCTTTGAGACTCCTTCGGGTAGTGAAGGGTGAGGTATAAATCCATTCTCTTCTCTCCTTCTCCTGGACATAGGTGTCCTCGGGTCCTATAGCAAGCCTCAGTCCACCACACTCTGCTGGAGAAGGTGCTTATCCCGGCTGTGCGGCTTCCAATCCGCTTTTCCTTCTGCCCTGAATGCCGAAACGGAAGAATCCTGTGCGGTGCTAAAGCTTCCTTCCAATCAATGTTCCCTCTAAGCTATGGAGTCTTATGAGCAAAAATTCTACTTTGTGAGCTACTGGCATTAAAGCTGTGAGCGAGCAATTTGGCGACTGCGTCAATTACTGTGCTCTGAAGCCATCTTTCCTGAGCTAAGACAACAAATGGAGAGCTGGAGGAGGCTAAAAAGCTGTGAGCTAGCTCACACTAACCCAGCTTAGAGGGGACACTGCTTCCAATATTTTCCTGGCCAGAGTTGGGGCTGCATGAAAGGCTTTGGTGCCTCACCTGTCCTGCTTTCCCAAGGCACCCTACCTGGCAGGTGAGCCAGAGCTGGGTGCGAGGGTGTCAGGGATATGTGTGGACAAATCCTTTCCATAAGCCACAAAACTGGCTTTCCCCCAGACTTTGGCCCTGGAGCAAATTGGGCAGGGAAAAGAGAACAGCCGCATTTCCTTCGAGGGCTGCTACTTCTATCAGCTCCAGGAAGGGGAAACCCGTTTTTCACCCGCTGAAGCGCCTTTCCAGATGCCGCTTGGAAGGCAACAGGTGTGGATCAAGAGATTAGGCCGTGCACACGGGGGGGGGCTTATTTCGAAGCCCCGCCCGCCGTCTCCGGTTACCCCTGCTTTCCTCCCACCACACACCCAGCCTCCTGTCCCACCCGCCCTATTCCCCCTTTTTCCAATTGTTCTGGGATGACATCAGCTCTCCGCGACCAGGATACAGCCCCCAACGTCTGGGGGAAGACAACCTCTTTGTCAAAACATCTGCTGCCTCTTGGGATGCCGGAAAAGCTAGGCGACATGCACGTGTACGGGGCGGGATCAGACCTCCTGGATGCAATCTGGGATTTCCTTCGGAGGTTCTTCCCCCACACCCTTCCCTCGTGCCTTTGTCCTCGATAGGAAATCCCAAATTGCATCTGGAGAGGTTCTTTGCTTTATCTAGATGCGCCAGACGGGTGACGGTGCCAAGCACTTTTTCTACATGCTCCTAAGACAGCGCTTCCTAAAATGGAGAGCAAAACTCAGCCAGGGATGGGGGCACAAGGGGGGGGGAGAGACAGGAGACAATGGAGAGCGGCCCCACTGGATCAAGCCCAAGGTACACACAGGGAAATGTTTTCTTTTCAACAACGGCCAGCTAAAAACACCTCTGGAATGCTCACAGCCAGGCATGATGTTTGCTCCTAACGTCTCGTCACCAAAGGTATACTGCTTCTAAACATGGGGGTTCCATTCCGGCATCTCGGGTAATAACCATCGAATTCCTGCTCTGCCACTAAAGCTTGTTGGGTGATCTTTGGCCATTTACGCTTTCTCCCTCAAGCTAACCTACCCCACAAGGGTAGATCTTCTTGTGCTGCGAGGATAAAATGCAGGAGGGGAGATTGATGTTGTGAACTGCTTTGGGTTCCCACGGGGCGGGGGGGGGGAAGAGTATAAATAAATTCATATCGATAAACGCTGAATGGCTGCTGGGCTGCCATCGTCACGCAATTTGAATACGCATCGCTGATTGTTTATCTAGCGTGACAGCCAGCGTGGTGCAGTGGTTAAAGTGTCGGACTAGGTTTCCCTTGCTCAAAAGCCAGTCGGATCTGACTCTAGGGATGCGGTGCTCATCTCCGTTTCCAAGCTGAAGAGCCAGCGCTGTCCGAAGACGTTTCTGTGGTCATGTGGCTGGCATGAGTGAACGCCAAGGCGCACAGAATGCTGCTACCTCCCCACCGAAGCAGTACCTATTTATCCACTTGCAATGTCTTGCTTTCGAACTGCTAGGTTGGGAGGAGCTGGGGCCAGAGACAGGAGCTCACTCCGTCACGTGGCACCAGGGTCTCAAACCGCTGAATGACCAAACTTCTGATCTGCAGCTCAGCGTCTTAACCTCCGAGCCACCACGGCCCTGCCAAAAAAGTGTCGGACTAGGATCTGGGAAATCCAGGTTCGAATCTCCACTTTGGCATGGAAACTTGCCGGGTCAGTCAGTCACACAGTCTCAGCCTAACCATCCCCACAGGGTTATTGTAAGGATAAAGCAGAAGGACAGGAGAATGATGTGAGCCATTCTGGGTCCTCCTGGGGGAGAAGGGGGGGTTATAAGAAAATAAATAAATTTACCCCCGCACAAGTTCACTGGTGCAGCTATTTCTTGACTGTCAGGAAAGAGCAGACAGTGTGTATCACGTTGGAATGTTGCCATCAAGAATAATCTTATTTAGCAGTTCTAGCTGGGGGAAGAGGGGGAAGTAGTAGGGTTGCCGACTCACTGCCACAGGAGGTGGTGGCAGCTACAAGAGGGAACTGGATAAACATCTGGAGCAGAAGTCCATCAGTGGCTATGAGCCACAAGGTATAGACAGGAACTCTGGGGCAAGGGATGCTCTGTATTCTTGGTGCTTGGGGGGAGGCAGCAGTGGGAGGGCTTCTAGTGTCTCGGCCCCACTGCTGGACCTCCTAATGGCACCTGGTATTTTTGGCCACTGTGTGACACAGAGTGTTGGACTGGATGGGCCATTGGCCTGATCCAACATTGGCTTCTCTTATGTTCTTATATCTGGGGCAAGGGATGCTCTGTATTCTTGATGCTTGGGGGGGCAACAGTGGGAGGGCTTCTAGTGTCCTGGCCCCTCTAGAAGCCTTGCTCAGCTCCCAGACAGTGTCAAATGTACAGTCAGACCTGAGCTTTCCATCTCCGCAGCAGAGATGGCTGAAAGGAAGAAAGAAAGCTTCAAGCATGGACGGCTTTAAGGGGGAATTGGATAAACATACGGAGCAGAAGTCCATCAGCGGCTATTAGCCACAAGGGATAGATAGGAACTCTAGGTCTGGGGCAAGGGATGCTCTGTCTTCTTGGTGCTTGGGGGGGCAACAGTGGGAGGGCTTCTAGTATCCCGGCCCCACTGCTGGACCTCCTGCTGGCCACTGTGTGACACAGAGTGTTGGACTGGATGGGCCATTGGACTGATCCAACATTGGCTTCTCTTAGGTTCTTATGTTAACTCTGGTTTGGGAAATACCTGAAGATTTGGGGGGTGGAGCTTGTGGAGGGTGGGGTTTGGTGAGGGAAAGGACCGCACTGGTATCAAATGCCGTAGAGGCCGCCCTCCAAAGCAGCCATTTTCTCCAGGGAAACTGATCTCCAGAGATCAGCTGGAATTCTGGGAGATCTCAGGCTCCCACTTGGAGGCTAGGAACCCGACCCTGACTCTTGTGGCCTCTGTGAAGCAAGAGGCAAGAAAACAAAGCTAGCAAAGGCTAGCAAAAATAGCTGGCTACCATGCCCAACTGAAAATCTGGGGACCCATGTTCCTACATCTGAAATACTGGAAGTTTTCATTGCTTTCTCCAAATAACAACAACAACAAGTATTATAACTATTATTATTATCGACATTTTTACAGCCAACATGGGCCCGACGGCAGTGCGTAGTTCAGAAACATTTAGAACTAACACACACAACTAAAAACACAAAGAGGAAGGAGAGCTAATAAGGGAACGCCAAGCGAAACAACGTCTTCACCTGTTGGCAGAAGATAAGGATGGATAAATATACATGAAGGGGCTTGAATGAAAACCCCAGGGACCTCTTCTCTTTGTTCACCAATCACTCTGAGCGACGCAGACCAAAACTAATCCAGCACCTCTACCACGGCAGGCACAGCTGTTCTTTATTTCCCGTTTTACAAGTTTTCTACACGTCCTTTTGTCAACAGCCTAAACGGATGACTTGGTCCCTCGCAACCGTTTTTACTAGTTACTATTCAGCTAGCAAAATGACCACCTGTAAACAGAGCGGGAGAGAACGTGCTTGCTGCTTACCCGCCCACCCCCCATAGGGCCCAAATTCACTCTTGACCGTTCATTTCCAAGCTTATAAGCATGACACCCTTGGCTCTCATTCTAGGCGCAAAATGTGTTGGCTGCCATACATGCAAATAGCCCCGAGATGAGCAAAGGGACCAGCATGGCGGTTGTGGCGTACTGGGTTCGACGCATGGAGAAGCGGGACACTCCGTGATTAACAGCTCATAGTTTATTGGTACACAACACACAACAAACAACCGGCCGAAATGGCCAATTATATACAGTACCTGAGACCCACCCACAGGTCCCATTGGAGGGTTTAAACTTCCCGCCACAGTTCTTATAGGGGCCTCCTTGGAGGGTTCAGATCCTTGGACCCTATTGTCTTTGGAACCAAGCTCGGGTTGCCTGCTGCTGGCGTCTAGTGGTGGTCTGCGGACATAACAGCAGTGATTTCCAACTGGAAGGCCCACATGGTTGCTTAGGGGAGAAAGGAAAGCTGTTCCGTTACACATTTCTCCACTAGACTGAACTGTTTATGCTCTTTTACACTCCACTTGTGGACAGAATAATCTTTTTTATACCTGTAATCTACCCCGGTTAAAAAGATCAGGCAGCGGATGATATAAAAGACCTCCAACTGAGACGCTGGAGAGCCACTGCCGTTTTGAGCAGACAACATACTGACCTTGATGGACCACGGGTCTGATTCACGATAAAGCAGCTCCGTGAGTTCCTGTATCTACCATACTTAGTAACTCACTTTCTGACTGATTGAGTAATTCTTATGTTTGTAATCCGCCTTGTCCCAGTGAGACAGGCAGCCTATGAATGATGGTGATAATAGCTCCAGGAGCACAAGAGGTACAGCGGTAGGAAGTGTTTTCTCCTGGATAAAAATGTCCAAGATCCTAGAGAGCCAGTTTGGTGTAGTGGTTAAGTGCGTGGACTCTAACCTGGGAGAACCGGGGTTGATTCCCCACTCCTCCACTTGCAGCTGCTGGATGACCTTGGGCAAGCCATCATCCTGTTAGAGCTGTCCTTGAAAGGGCAGTTCCCTCAGAGCTCTCTCAGCCCCGCCTACCTCACAGGGTGTCTGTTGTGGGGAGGGGAAGGGAGTTTGTAAGCCACTCTGAGACTCCGAGTGAAGGGCGAGGTATAAATCCAGTCTCTCCTTCTTCACCCACAATCTATTCCCCTCCCTTCTCAGCTTCCTAATGGGTCTTCTCTCGCCCACACCGATGGAGCTATTCAGGATGAAAAGGCAGAGAATTGCAGATGTGCGGAATCATCGCAATGGGGCTTTCCTGGTTTTGCTCAGTCTCAAACTAGAGGCCGGGGGCTTGGACAGTTACGCCCTGCAAAGGGGCTGCACGTTCCCCGCTGGCCTGCTTTCGACTTCCGGTCCCAGCTGTTCTTCTGTTCGGCCCGAGGCTCTGAAGTCGCCTGCCCACCCTCACCCTCCAAGAAGGGCTCGCCCACAGACTGATGTGTCACTGAGGGGCACCTTGCTGACGGCACAGGCTGGTGGTCCTCCCTTTCCACTCCCTTTCCCTCCCACACCGACACCCACCACGAGCAGAGACAGCTTGTGAGCTGGAGCAGCAAAAGGGTTCAGAGACCACCCAAACGGGGTGAAACGGGGGCTGGATCGGAGGGGGTCACCCAGCCAGGCACATACAACAGCTGCTGCTTGGGAAATGTAAATAAAATGCAAATAAAGGGGGCGGGGGGAGGGGGCAATTCCAAAGTCCACACACAGGCTGCAGAACAGCTGGATCCTAATGTTGCCAACCTCCAGGTAAGGCCTGGAGACCCCCCCCTAGAATCTCCAGACTAAAGAGATTGGTTCCCTTGGAAACAAAAGGCTATTTTGGAGGGTGGGAAGGTGCTGAGAGCCCTCCCCTCCCCAAACCTCACCGTCCCCAAGTTCCAACCCCAGATCATCAGGAATTTCCCATCCTGGAGTTGGCAACCCGCCTGACTCCCTTTCCCCTGGCTGTCAGGCCTCGCCACTCAGTGTCACATTCTAGAACTGCTCCATGCAGGCCCAACCATGAAGAGGTGCATTTGGGCAGCCTCCCAGAGCCAGGACACCAAGGCACGGCTGAAACCGGAAACACGCCCCACTAGCAGGCAGCACGGCAAAGGAGCCAGGACCCCGAGGGTGCGCCCCACTCCCTACCGCACCCCTCAGTCCCTCTCAAGACAGCCCGTCTTGTCGCCCCCGGAGACTGTGGAACTCCCTCCCACAGGAACTGAGAATAGCTACTTCCCTAAAGGCCTTGCAAGAGAGTCCGAAGACCAGCCTCGGATCCATAAATCGTGGCTCTGCGGGGCAAGTGGGAATCACTGTGAATTGATGTTTCTGAAACAGCCTGGTTGATTTTCCTGTATTTACTCGGCATGTTGTAAACTGCCTTTGCCCGTGTTCTCCACTGAGCACTGTCACAAGGGGGCCGGGGCACAGTGGCAGAGCAATCTGCTTGGCACACAGAGGGCCCCAGGTTCAGTCCCCGGCACCTCCAGCTTTAGAAAAAAAAAAGTGCCAGGTATTGCATAAAGTGCTATAAAGTGGCAGCCGACTTATGGTGACCCCAGCGAGGGACTTTCAAGGCACACGAGAAGCAGAGATTTGCCACTGCCTTCCTCTGCAGAGTCTTCCAAGGAGAAGGAGGAGGAGGAGATTGGATTTATACCCCACCCTTCACTACCTGAAGGAGTCTCAGAGCGGCTTATAATCTCCCCTCCCCTCCCCACAACAGACACCCTGTGAGGTCGGTGGGCCTGAGAGAGCTCTCTGTTGAACTGCTCATGAGAACAGCTCTGAAAGAACTTGTGACGGACCCAAGGTCACACCAGCAGCTGCATATGGAGGAGTGGGGAATCAAACCCGGTTCTCCCAGATTAGAGTCCGCGCTCCTGGCCACTACACCAAACTGGCTCTTGGCGGTCTCCCTTCCAAGGACAGACCCTGTTTTTCTTCCGAGATCTGTCGGGATTGGGCTATCCGGCACCACCTTCCCTCCCACGGATCAGGTTGTAGGTGATGTGGAAGGACTCGTCTTGCCTGAGACACTGGAGAGCTGCAGCCAGTCTGACCTTGATAGACCAAAGCTCTGATTCCATGTAAAGCAGCTTCTTGCGTTCAATACTGGCCGACCTCGGAGGGCTGTTGTAAGGATTACTGAGATGGGAGCTCTTGGAAGTTAGCCAGCTATAAACTCCTGTTCAGAATGGTGATGGTGGTCTATGGTGCGTTTTGGCTACTTCACTGAGACTGCCGTACGATACTAGCACGTTGGACATGACTCAAAACATAGGGATATGATATGAAAACCATCTTCAAGTCCTTGAAGGGCTGTCATCTAGAGGATGGCGCGGAGTTTTTTCTGTGGCCCCAGAAGGCTGGACCAGAACCAAATGGGTTGAAATTAAATCAGAAGAGTTTTTGGCTAAACATTAGGAAGAACTTCCTTTTTAAAAAAAAAGAAAATTTATTAATTGGATATAATACCATATTCCATATAGCTTACATTTCTTAGTATATCCTTTTTTTTTACAAATTTTTGTCCCCCCCTCCCTTGACTTCCCATGATGCTCCACCCCCTTTAACATTTCAATCAATATTCTCATACATTCAGTTCATTCTTAGTATTCAAATCTTAGATCTTCAATATTTTTCCTTTTTCAGTTTTAACCATTACGCAACTTTTCTATTACAGTCTCTTTTGTTGCAACATTTCTGCCATTAATAGCTATCAAAGCAAAGTAATCTATTTTTCACGTCCCAATTAAGCTCTAAATAGTCTTTAAAATCTTTCCAGTCTGCTGAAAATTCTTCGTCTTCTGCTCCATGAAGTTTTTTTGTTAACTTGTCCATTTCAGCCATAAAAATCATTTTTTTAATCCACTCCCATTTGTCAGGTACCTGCTCTTGTTTCCAGAATTGAGCGTAAGTAATTCTTGCAGTTGAAATTAGATACCATAACAAAGTTCTTTTTGCTACTTTAACTTCTTCTAATTTTAGTCCTAAAAACATTAGGAAGAACTTCCTGACAGTTAGAGTGGTTCCTCGCCTTCCTTGGGAGGTGGCGGG
Source organism: Gekko gecko (assembly GCA_029375565.1). Lineage (NCBI taxonomy): Eukaryota > Metazoa > Chordata > Lepidosauria > Squamata > Gekkonidae > Gekko > Gekko gecko. Next base: position 71,574,216 of record JAPDNY010000013.1, on the reverse strand, counting down.
CTCTCCTCCTTTGGAGGTTTTCAAACAGAGGCTAGGTGGCCATCTGACAGCAATGTGGAGTCTGTGCACTTAGGCAGATCATGAGAGGGCAGGACGGGTTGCACCAGTGCTTAGTTCTTTCATACATGCCCAGGGAAATGCTGGTTGCCACTTTGGGGTCAGGAAGCAATCCTGGAGGGTTTTTTTATCATCTCCTGGGCGTGGAACAGTGAATTTCCTGCCTTGTGCAGGGGGTTGGACTAGATGACCTGGAGGCCCTTCCAACTCTATGATTCTAAGTGGAAGTTGGCAACTCTGTCCCCTGGAGATCCCTGCCAATCCCAGCAATGGCAGGAAGTATCTGAAGCCCCAGCTGCCCAGATCTCACACACACCCCTCCCCGGCCGGTGTTCAAGAGCATCTAAGCCAAAAGCAGCCTGTACCACATCCAAAAGGCCTTCAGAATTCTTTGAACACCGCAAGGACAGACCGGGGGGGGGGAGGCAGCGTATTAAAGTGACCTGGATGATGTTAGAGAGAGCGAGAGCGCTGAGTCGACAGTTCAGGCACCCGGTCCTTCCTCCTCGGGCCCCTCCCACACACTCACCCCTCCCAAACATCTCTGAGGCATTGGGGAGGTCAAACGGAAACTGGCAGGTGGGTCGGTGGCGGACTCCCATCTCAGCATGGGTAATGGAGCATCTGGCTGGGCTCCAGAGCAGAAGTAATGGGTTTAAATCGATCCAGCGGTCTTCTGTTCGGGTTGCACCCAGGGGAGCAGACGCAGGAGGAGGGCAGGGTGAACAGACCCCGGCATATAAACAGGGGCACCGGGACTTTTGGGGAGCAGCCTCCCGGCAACAGCCCATCCACTCCAGGAGGCGGAGGAGGGATCCACCGAGCAGAGGGTGGCGACTCACCCCCAACGCTAGACCTGGCTTAATTTCTAGAGCTCCGCCGAAAGGACAATCTGAAGATGCACGTGCCCAGGCGAGAACCCCGAGTGGAGACTCTGACTCTTGTCAACCGTTTTATCCGTTCGACACGTTGGTTGCAAGATTGCCAACTCACCACGCAGGGCCTCTAGACCTCCGGAATTACAACTGATCAGTTCCCGCTGAGAGAATGGCTGCTTTGGAGGGTGGACTCTGTGGCAATATATCGTGCTGAGGCCCCTCCCCGACCCAAACGCCGCCTCCCCAGGCTCCATCCCCCAAATCTCCAGGTATTTCCCAACCCAGAGTTGGCTAGAACAGCTCAATTCAAGAAGAAGAAGAAGAGAAGAGATTGGATTTATACCTGGCCCTTCACTTGGAGTCTCAGACTGGCTCAAGAACCAGTAGCACCTTACAAACCAACCAGATTTTTGAGGTGTAAGCTTTCAAGACTCAAAGCTCTCTTTGTCAATATCTGATGAAGGGAACACTGGCTCTTGAAAGATTACACCCTGTTGTTCTCTAAGGCGCTACTGGGCTTGAATCTGGCTGACTTCTCTCAACAGAAGCCCCTGTAACAGCCAGGTAAACTCTCCTCCTGGGACTCTTCTCTAGAGGCGCATGTCTTCAAACCGTCCTTTTGGCTTGCAAGATGTATAACCCAATTTCATCCAGAGCAATCAGATCTGGAGCACGTCTCTGGATAGTTAGGAGGGAATTGCTGAGGCCGAGGCGACCGTCCTTTATCAGGGAGGAGGGAACTGGGACTGCCAGGGGAGGTGTCGGGGAAAGCTAGCCTCGTGCTGGCGGTGTGCAAATAGAGATGCCGGCTTTGCAAACAGACCGGAGATGGATGGCCAGACATACTACCCCTGCGCTGGTGCTGCGGATAGAGTGGGGAGGGGGGAGAGTTGCTGTGTCCAAAGAGGGCTGAATGAAGGCCTTTAAGTCAGAGCTGGCTCCAATTTTGCCGAAAATTCAAATCCCACCAGCCTTCATTAATATGGAGCTTGGTCCAGCAAGGAGTTCTCTTGCACACGCCCCACTGGAACGGGCATGAGTTCCACATGAGCACCACAGTGCAGAGACCAGCTTACCAGAACTGTGTAACACACACACACAAGTGAGCAGGGTCTGGGGTTCAATTGCTGGCAAGGCAAAGAGCTTCCCTATGTGATTCTGAACACATGAACGCATGAGGCTGCCTTACACTAAGTCAGACCCTACAGGTCTATCAAACTAAAGGATGGTCTGCTCCGACAGGCAGAGGACTTTCATGTCCCCTACTGCCTGGGAGAACCAGGTTTGATTCCCCACTTCTTCGAACGCAGCTAGCTGGGTGACATTGGGTCAGTCACAAGTTCTCTCAGAGCTGTTCTCTCAAGAGCAGTCCTCGAAAGAGCTCTCTCAGCCCCATCTACCTCACAGGGTGTCTGTTGTAAGGAGGGGAAGGGAAAAGAGATTGTAAGCCGCTCTGTGACTCCTTCGGGTAGTGAAGGGTGGGGTATAAATCCAATCACCTCCTCTTCCTCCTCCTCCTCCTCTTCTTCTTCCAACTGGAGAGGATGCCAGGAATTGAACTTGAAATCTTCTGCATGCCAAGCAGATGCTCTGCCACTGAGCCCCGTCCCCTGCCCTCCGCAAAAGGTTCAGCGTCTTGTTTAAATGGGGCTACAGCTCTTGCAAAGTAGTGACATGTGCCAAGTTGGCACATCAGTGCAACACGCGCTTGGGCTACGGATCTGTGGCGTGCCAATGAAGCGTACTCTTGCAGGGACGGCAGCATGGCTCAAACAAGATTCCAATCCTGTCCAAAGCTCTTTTGCCTTGCACACATCACGTTCCAACCTGGGCAGAAAAGTCAGGCCCCAGGGGGGCTTAGGGTAGCCAACCTCCAGATGGGGCATGGAGATCTCCCGGAACTGCCTCCAATCTCCAGCCAGTTTCCCTTGGGGAAAAAAGGCTGCTTTGGAGGGTGGACTCTGTGGTGCCACACCTCATAAGAACATAAGAGAAGCCATGTTGGATCAGGCCAATGGCCCATCCAGTCCAACACTCTGTCACACAGCGGCCTAAAATACCAGGTGCCATCAGGAGGGCCAGCAGTGGGGCCAGGACACTAGAAGCCCTCCCACTGCTGCCCCCCCCCAAGCACCAAGAATATCACCTGCCCCAGACTGAGAGTTCCTATCCATACCTCGTGACTAATAGCCACTGATGGACCTCTGCTCCAGATGTCTATCTAATTCCCTCTGGAAGCCGTCCATGCCTGTAGCTGCCACCATGTCCTGTGGTAGTGAATTCCATATGCTAATCACTCTTCGGGTGAAGAAGTGCTAATCACTCTTTGGCAGTCCATCTATCCTCTCTGAGGTCCCTCCCCAAACCTTCCCCCCATTGGCTCCACCCCCAAATCTCCAGGGAGTTCCCAACTCTGGCAACCCTAAACAGGATCAGGAGTCTACCAAAGGAAGGCTGTTGTCAAACAGAGCCATCTTCCTTCAGCAAGCAAAGGCAGCTCCTCCTTAGGAAGGGAAATGATTGATCTGGCTCTCTGAACTGCTTCCGCAGTGCCGTTACCATAAAGCATGATCAATATTCAGCACATTTCGCTTCCAGACTGGTTCTGCTCCCTCTCCCCCCAGGGCACGGCCATTTCTCCAACGAAACTAACAACTCCTGCACGGATGTCACGTTATGCGTGCCTTTCCACAGCTCCGGATACTTGTGCGTTCTCCAGACTTGGGACATCTGCACGGGATGGGGATTTCCAACCCCATCTCCCCCCGTCTCTACGCCCGCCCCCAACCAGCATTCCCTTGCCTTAAAACGAAAACTGGGAATGGGTGGGGTGGGGGGGAAAGATGCAGACCATTTTATTTTGCAAAACACAAAATGCTGACAGAAAAGAAAGACGTATGCCCGTGAAAATGGGCTTTCCAACTGAACATTTTGGCTCCTCTGGTTACAGAATTTGTCAATGGAGACAACCAGGGCTGTGGTCACACGGCAAGCATACCACGATTTGTTGCCGCTGTAGATTTGATTGGGGATATTTTTCAGCGGGTTCAGATGATCGCACATCCCTTGCTTTGTGCGACAATGCTCCAGGTACTGTCCGGACAATTTTTTAAAAAATCCTTTGCACATGTGCGCATGCACACACATGCGCACAATGGTGAAGGTCGCAAAAAAACCAACACCCTACCGGAGGAAGGATGTTCAGACGACTTAATCGCAATCATTGTGAGAGATGGCTGTCCAGATAGGCAAAATCGCAGATTCAAAGCGCAAGTACCCGGAAAGTCCTTGTTTTTCCCGGTGTCAGAAAACTCGTTAGGGAACTGGGAGGATCGCGAGAGTGAGCCCACTTTGGTGCGGGAGATGGATGTGGGCGTCTTATCAGCAATTTTAAATGCCAAGAGGGAACAGAGGTGAAACCAAATCAAAATGACCACAGCCCTGGTCTCTTTTACTGGACCCAGTAGGGAGAATTAGACAAGCTTTCGACTTCCACAGGATGTTTCATCAGGGCCGGCTCTGAGATGCCAGGCTTCACTTGGCACTGCCCATGAGTTGGGGAGGAGTCCAACCCAGCCAAGCTGAGCTAGGGCTGACGTCAGAATATCAGGTCACCGTGTGGCCCCCCTACGCAGCCCCCCCTCCCCTTGGCACAGCTAATTTCCTGCCTTTGCCCTGAGCTCATGTCCCAGGAATGTCCAGCATGCGCCACTCGACACAAGCCAGAGAACGTGCCTTTTGTTCGCCCGCTGTCTCTGAGGTTGGCACACAGCTCTCGGGCTGGCATGTCACGGCAGCTGTTGCCAACTCCTAGGGAAAGGGGAAGGGGACACGTGGAAGGAGGAACGGGAGAGCTGAGAAATTCCGTCCCACCAGCAACGGGTTAGAGAGAAAACCCAGTCTTCGCACCAGAGAGAAGAACCACACTGTCCTTATGAACGGGGGGCTGATTCATCCCCCTGGTTCCCAGGGCAGGCCTTGGCCCTGGAAGGGACGTCAGAGGCCGCCCATCTATCCTTCCCCCCTCCCTCTTTTCGGGAAGGCAGGGGGGAGCCCGCCGACACAATGGCTTTATTCAGGGCACTGCAGCCACACGGAGCCCAAGGGAACGTTCTGAGTCGGGGCCGAGGACACGGCAAAGGCTGGCTGGGAACAGAGACCCCATTCTCCCCGTAAAGCCCTCCCTTTCCCAAACGCCCACTGAGCATCGCTTGCGCGAAGTGGGGAGGGGGAGCTGCCATGGATGACCTCAATAGGGACAGCCTCTCTGAGCAACAAAAAAGCCCACGTAGGGACGCAGGCTGACCCCGCCCGATTAGCCAAGGGTTGCCAGAGAAGAATGCCCCCAAAACAGAGGCCCTTATGTGGATGCAACGTCCATGAGGGATCTATTGTACACGCCGTGGAAAGAAGAGACTGTGATGTTTGGGGACAGAGGTGCAATCATTGCAAAACAACCGTGACGAGGAGGGAGAGAGGGGACCTCCCCGGGGAAGGAAAAGAGCAGCCCCGGTTGCTCCCCGAGCCGAGGATGCAGCAAAAGGCATTTGCTTATTAATTTTATTCAGTGACTTTATGCATGCGCCTTTCTCCCCCAAAGTAGCTCACATCGTCCTCCTCTCCTCCGTTTTGCCCTCACAGCGACCCTGCGAGGTAGGCCAGGCTGAGAGGGTGTAAAGTTCTGCATTTAGGTGGGAAAAATCAATTGCATCATTATAGGTTGGGGGAGACTTGTCTTGGCAGTAGCATGTGTGAAATGGATCTTGGGGTCTTAGTAGACCACACACTGGACATGTGTCAGCACAGCAGTGTGATGCGGTTTACTAAAACGCCAAATGCGATTCTGGGCCGTATCAACAGAAGTATGGTGTCCAGATCATGCAAAGTGATGGTATTGTTTGACTCCGCTCTGGTTAGACCTCACCCTAGAGTATTGTGTTCGGTTTTGGGCACCACAGTTTAAGAAGGATCTAGACAAACTGGAACGTGTCCAGAGGAGGGCATTGGAGATGGTGAGATGGTGAGGGGTCTGGAGACCAAGTCCTATGAGGAAAGGCTGAAGAAGCTGGGTATGTTTAGCCTGGAGAGGAGACGACTGAGAGGTGATATGACAACCCTCTCCAAGTACTTAAAGGGCTGTCATATAGAGGATGGCGTGGAGTTGTTTTCTGTTGCCCCAGAAGGTCGGACCAGAACCAATGGGTTGAAATTAAATCAGAAGAGCTTTTGGCTAAACATGAGGAAGAACTTCCTGACGGTTAGAGCGGTTCCTCGGTGGAACAGGCTTCCTCGGGAGGTGGTGGGCTCTCCTTCTCGGGAGGTTTTCAAGCAGAGGCTGGATGGCCAACTGACAGCACTGCTGATCTTGTGAACTGAGGCAGCTCATGAGAGAGAGGGCAGGAAGGGTTGACACTTTGGGTTCAGGAAGCAATCCTGGAGGGCTTTTGACATCTTCTGGGCGTGGAACAGCGGTCACTGCAGGTGTGGAGGGGGAAGTACTTGTGAACTTCCTGCATTGTGCTGGGGTTTCGACTAGATGACCCTAGAGGTCCCTTCTGATTCTATGACTGGCCCAAGGGAACCCAGCAGGCTTCCATGGCACATGCAGTTTCGAACCTGGGTCTCCCAGATGCTAGTATGGCACTTTAACCACTAATCCACGCTGACCCTCATGTCCAGAACGTGCCCACTAAACTCCTCCAAAACTCACTGCTCATCCTAACTGGCAACAACAAACTCAGGTTAATTTTCTATCTTGTGTATTCCCCCCTTTACTAAATCCAGGCAAATCCCTTAATCTCTCTGACTGTTCTCTCTCCCCCTCTAAGGCAGGGGCAGTCTGGCCCACCTCGGGCCGTGGCCGAGTTTTAGGGCATACCCAACCAATGCTCCCTCTAAGCTATGGAGCCCTGTGAGCAAAAATTCAACTTTGTGAGCTATTGGCATTAAAGTCGTGAGCGAGCGATTTGGCTACCGCATGAATTAGTTTGCTCTGGAGAAGCCATCCCTTCCTGAGCTAAGACAAAAAAGTGTGAGCCGGAGGCTAAAAAACTGTGAGCTAGCTCACACTCACTCAGCTTAGAGGGAACACTGCACCCAACCAGTTGAAGGCCATGGGAGAGGGACCGTGGCTCAGCGACAGAACACCTGCTTTGCAAACAGAAGGTCCCGGGCTCAATCCCCGGCATCCCCAATTCAAAGGATCAGGTGATGTGAAAGATCTCTTCCTGAGACCTAGACAATAATGTCCTTGGGAAACCAAGGGGCTGATCCAGTGTAAGGCCGATTCTGTGACCATCCGTGAATTATTTTCCCTCTTTTTGCAATCTACCTCTGTTCTCCTTGGTGATTTTGGAACACGCTTGTGATCTTCTACAGACCAACATCCTTTCCAGGATTTTACCCATTGAGGGACTGTGCTATCTGAACCATGTCTTTGGTTCCATCTTGGCAGATATCGGTAACATCTGCACTTTAGCTTCAAGTTTCAACCAACATGGGGGGGGGGGAAACGGTTAACCGCCTTTCAGCTCCAAGTCCCTAACCGAACTCTTTCCCATTCTTCACTGTGTGACATTCAATCATTCAGATCTCGGTTTCCACAAGCTGACGTGGCATTCAGACTTTTCAATTCTCTGAAAGGGAGTCCTTAAGGCTCATTAGATCTTAGGTAATTGAATGAGGCTGCAGGCCAGCTAAGGAAAAAAAGGAGCAGCGTCAGAACTGGCAGCTCATACATTCTGTTTGCTTTAAGAGAATCTGTCCAAAGCGGTGGAGCCAATAAATGCATCAAGCAAGGTGCAGCAATACTTAGGAAGAGGTGGCAAGAATACATAAAAGAACTATACAAGAAGGATCTCAGTGTCCATGACAACCACAGCAGTGTAAGCACTGACTCGACTGTGCAACTGAACAACCACCACCATTTTATTCTGCAGACAGATTTTCTGCATTCTGGAACAGACAGCACTTAATCCAACCGCCGGTCTTGTAGAACCTTAGTAAAACTCTTGCAAACAAACATGGCAGGAAAACTCTCAGGTTCAGCCTTTGGCCTCCCTCTTTGGCTTTAACCCATCCTACAGGGAGAGAGGAGCAGGAGAAACACAAGGGGGGCGTTGAGGAGAAGTCCCTGGCTGGATGAATCAACCCTAGAAAGAAAAGGGGACATAAGTTTGTTGCTGCCCCTGATCTCAACAGCCCAGGTGAGCCTGATCTCACCAGATCCTGGAAATGGAGCAGGGTTGGTCCTTGTAAGCACTTCGATGGAAGGCGACCAGGAAAGCTCAGGGGCTGCTATGCAGAGGCAGGCAACGGCAAATCATGTCTGTTTGTTTCTTGCCTTCAAAACTCTACAGCGTTGCCATAAGTTGGCTGCGACTTGACAACAATTTGCACCACCACCACCCATTTGGCGCTGAAAGACAGATGTCGGGTGGCAGTTTTCTTAAACGGGCAGAAACCTCACCTCTTAGGGAAGAGGATGTTGCTCACTGGCTGAACATCTGCTTGGCACATGGAAAGCCCCAGGTCCAATCTCTCAGCACCTCCAGTTAAAAGGACCAGGTAGCAGGTGACGTGAAAGACCCGGCCTGTGGAGTGGTGCCATGAGTCTGAGTAGACAGTACTGATGTTGACGGACCAAGGGTTTGATTCAGTATCAGGCAGACTCACATTTCCCTGCATGTAACCATACCCAGCCTCAGTCTTCCTGTCTGCAAAATGGGAATAACAATGACTCTACTCAACAGCACAGTGGGCCAGCTGGACTATGACTGGTGAGACCTAGGTTTCAAATCCTCAAGAAGACCACTGGATGAATCTGAGCCTCTCACTCTCTGACAGTTCGGTATGAGAGCCAGTTTGGTGTAGGGGTTAAGTGCGCGGATTCTAGTCTGGGAGAACTGGGTTTGATTCCCCACTCCTCCACTTGCACCTGCTGGATGATCTTGGGCAAGCCATAGTTCTGGCACAGCTGTCCTTGAGCTCTCTCAGCCCCACCAACCTCACAGGGTGTCTGTTGCAGGGAGGGGAAGGGAAAGGAGTTTGTAAGCCACTATGAGACTCCTTTGGGTAGTGAAGGGCAGGGTATAAATCCAATCTCTTCTTCTTCTCAGCCTCACCTACCAGTTTGATGTAGTGGTTAAGAGCGCAGACTCTAACCTGGGAGAACCGGGTTTGGCTCCCCACGCCTCCACATGCAGCTGCTATATGACCTTGGATCAGTCACAAGTTCTCTCAGAGCTGTTCTCTCAAGGGCAGTCCTCGGGAGAGCTCTCTCAGCCCCACCGACCTCACAGGGTGTCTGTTGTGGGGAGGGGAAAGGAAAGGAGACTGTAAGCCGCTCTGAGACTCCGAGTGAAGGGCGGGGTATAAATCCAATCTCGTCTCTTCTTCTTCTTACCTCACAGGGTTGTCGTGAGGCAAAAAGGGCCTCCCTTGAGGGTGGAGAGATGAGAGACAGACGTCATAAAAGGGCAAATGGGTGGGGGAGACGAGTCGCCGGGGAACGCATTTGCATTCTTCCTTGGAAGCAGCTGCTCCGGAGCACTGGAGAGCTTCTGGTGGAAATACGGCCAGCAGAATAAGCCCCTTGTTCGAGGAAAGGGGGGTGGGGGAGGCTCTCCTCCGGAGAGGGACGCCATGGCCGGTTTGGAACGGGAACAATCTGGAAGTTGTAGCTTCCCCTTCTTTCTGGCTTCGCCGGCTCTCCCAGCCCAGGCCCCATCTGTCGGGTCTCTGCAGCCGAACCCTCCCCCCGGGCGGCATGTCTCGGAGACCAACGGCCGTCAAGAACAGGCCTTTGTGAGTGAAATTTCTTTGGCAGGTGAACCTGGCTGGGCAAGAGAGGCTTGACAGCTCCAGAAACGGGCAGTTGCTGTTGGGGGGGACGGGGACTGAACTCTGCAAACGGAGAAGAGGGGAAAGGCGGTGTGGGGACTGCCCCGAAGTTCAAGCCGCCAACCTTTGTTTTGTTTTCTTTGCCCGCCTGGCTGTTCCTAAATCCTCCTGGAAGGCAAAGTCAAGAAACGCCAACCTCACCTTTCACATTTCTTCTCTTTCCTGTAAAAGTAGCATTTGCGTGTGTGAGAGAGAAGTGCCGTCAACTCGCTTCCGACTTATGGTAGCGCCAGGAATTAATGTCCTCCAGAATATCCTCTTGGTAATGGCCTTGCTGGGGTCTTGCAAACTGATGTTGTCTCCCAAAGTACTAGAGCCAGTTTGGTGTAGTGGTTAGGAGCACAGACTCTAATCTGGGAGAACCGGGTTTGATTCCCCACTCCTCCACGTGCAGCTGCTGGTGTGACTTTGGGTCTGTCACAAGTTCTCTCAGAGCTGTTCTCTCAAGGGCAGTCCTCGAAAGAGCTCTCTCAGCCCCACCGACCGCACGGGGTGTCTGTTGTTGGGACGGGAAAGGAAAAGGAGGTTGTAAGCCGCTCTGAGACTCCTTCGGGTAGTGAAGGGCGGGGAATAAATCCGACCTCTTCTTCTAGACCTGGAGCGCATCCAAGGAAGCCGATGGGCAGCAGACTCAGGACAGACGAAAGGAAATACTTCTTTACACAGAGAGTGATTGAAGTGTGGAATTTGCTGCTGGAGAATGTCGTGATGGCCACAGGAATAAACAGCTTGAAAAGGGGATTCGATAGATTCATGGAGGACAGTTCCACCAGTGGCTACTAGCCACAGTGGCTAAAGGGAACATCAATGTTTGGCAGTCACCCTCTGAATCCCAGAGCCAGGAGGCAACAGCAGGGGAAGGCCTCGGCCTCCATGTCCTGTTGTTGGGCTTCCAAAGGAACTGGCTGTACACCATGTAAAACAGGATGCTGGACTAGAGGGACCACTGGTCTGATCCAGCAGGGCTCTTCTGATGTTCTTATGATGGCCTTGGCCTCTCTGCCCTGTTGTTGGCCCTCCAGAGGGACTGGTTGGCCACTGTGTGAGACAGGATGCTGGACTAGATGGACCACTGGTCTGATCCAGCAGGGCTCTTCCAATGCCCTTATCAGGGGAAGGCCTCGGCCACTCTGCCCTGTTGTTGGCCCTCCAGAGGAACTGGCTGGCCACTGTGTGAGACAGGAGGCTGGCCTAGATGGACCACTGGTCTAATCCAGCAGGCCTCTTCTTATGTTCTTATGTCTTTTAACATTAAGATTCCACAGGCTATAGAGAAATGGGGCCAGACAGCAAAAGCAAGGGGGCAAAGACAATAAGACAAAAAGGATTCCTAAAACATTTGTATCTCTAACTTCCACAACGGGACTCTCCAAAATCTTACTGGCCTCCTTCAATTGAAATCAGAAACCTGCCTTCCTTCGAACTTCTCGCCTCCCCCCACAGCACACACCCAAATCTCAACAACTCTGACACGAAGATGATGATTCTGTGCAAGCAGTTTGCAGCTTGGAAGCTGCATCCTCATTCAGCGCAAGCCAGCAACCCCCGGTTAAGAAACGGCTCCAGAACAGCCGGCCTGGTCCTCCTCCCAGGTGCTCTCCAGATCGCAGGCAGACAACTCTCTGCTGCACATGTGCAAAGAGGCTGCACCCTCCGAGAGCACAGAGGGTCATGGGAGCAGCGCGCAGCCCGGCTCACGGGGGCAGGCTTTCAGGATAACCCGGTGTCGGTTAACCATATTTAGGCTGCCTGGGAACAGTCAGGACGTGAACCTCCCGGCCCTGCCAAGCATGACGGAGCATCGTCAGCTCCCCGGAGAAGTCTCCGAGGACCACGGCGGAGCAAGGGAGAAAGGCGGGACGGGAAGGCGACAAGCGAGGCGGGGAGATCTCCAATCTGTCCCTTTCGGCCTGGAGACGGGGTGAAAAGGGATGCGTGCAGGGGCCCTGTGGGAATTGAGCCAGCTTTACTAGCGGAAGAGGGCCCAAGTACTGGGGGGGGAGGGCGGGGAGCAGAGAGCACCATACATGCCAGAGGGGTGAAAAAAAATTACATCTGGAGGGGATAAGAAAAGAACGAGTGGGAAAGGCCAAGTGAAACAGCCCACTCAGAGGGGGAAGCTCTGTAGAAGGGAAAGAAATGGCCGTCTCCCAACTAAACCGGTCAAGAAAGAGTCGGTTTGGGGCTGCTGGTCTGGTTACCATTATCCCTGCAGCACAGTCGCTGGTCGCGGCGCTTTCCGAGGAGCAGAAGTGAGACAGGCCCCTGCCCCAAGTAGCCTACAGTCCAAATGTCAACAGGGCGAGAGACAGCCACAGGAGGGGAGGTGATGAAGCAGACAGACAGCGTGGCACAGACGGAGGCTTCAGATCGTCTAAGGTTGGCAAAGATCATACTTCAACCCACAGTTTTGCAGGCAGGCGCCCGTTTGGAGGGCAGGTACCCAAAGGACAGGAGGGTGAATCCCGAGGAACACGGGGATTTCTTTCCCGCAAAGCACCTGCCAAGTTTCACAAGCCAGAAGGAAAGTCTTTGCCAAGCGGCTGCATGAACGGTTCGTGCCTCTGTGGCGATGGGAAGGACCAACACACACACACCCCTTGCAGGAAGGACAAATAAATCAGTAATTCCCCAGATTCCCAGGCGCTCAGAGCCTAACTCTATGATCCATTTTCCCCTGGGAGGTTCCTCCGGGAGGTCAACAGATGTGGACTGGGGGGGAGGATGATCGGAGAAACACACATTAAGATTCTCCAGTGGGATGAACGGCAGATCTCGGGGCCGTTCCAAGTTGGGAAAACGAGGTGGGGGCGCTCCCTCCTCCCGCAGACGTCACAGTCCGAATCAATGCTTCCTCTAAGCTGTGGAGTCCCGTGAGCAAAAATGTTACTTTGTGAGCTACTGGCATTAAAGTTGTGAGCAAGCAATTTGGCCTCTGCACCAATGAGTTTGCTCTGGAGCCCTCCTTCCTGAGCGGAGACAAAACTGTGTGAGCTGGAGGCTAAAAAACTGTGAGCTAGCTCTCACTAACTCAGCTTAGAGAGAACACCGGTCCCAATCACAGTCAGGCCGATACAGGCCCCGTGAAGCTCCAAACTCCCTGTCCACATCTGTCGACCCGCCCGACCAGGGAAAAATGCATCGTGTAGCTGTTCGACATATTGGGGCGAGGGCTCTAGTCTAGAATGTGCTCTCGGTCTCCGAGCAGGGAGTGGAAGTTATCGGGAGGGGCTCCCATACCAAAAGCCACGCCTTTCTCTCCCCCAAGCCAACTGTTTAGCATTCCTGCGCATGCACGTGCGCACACAGAGAGACTTACACAGTGATCCACTCCCAGGGATTTAGACTTCTCTCTTCCCCACCCTCTTTATAGCTTCACCTTGACCTTTGCTTAGAGGGGCCTGTTTTTAAAGCAGAGAACTGATCCAGCCTGCAAATCACACAAGTCTTTTGCATCCCCCCTCCAAAACTTTCGTTTCTCAAGCTTGGGCAGGGGGGGGAGAGGGCCGCACTATGGAAGAAAAGCAACTTTCTCCCTTTTGTGGCAATGCACAACATTTGACAAAGGCGACGGGCATATTGTCATTGTAAGGGAAGGTCTACACTGCGACTGTGTCCGAACAATCGTGACCCCGTCCCAATTCCCAGAGTTCTCTGCGCCATCCCACAATTATTACCCAGGATTCCTTGGTGCCAGGACACCTTGGAAGAGGTGATCTTGACGAGTGTTCTAGAGGCCACAAAGACTACCTCTAGAGAACTCATTCCCTTGCCAAGTTCCAAAGCTAGAAGACGATCAAACACCTTTGGAAGGTTGCTCAGATGACTACTAGTTTTACAAATGCTCTCAGACCACACCCCTGTAAGATGGGACATTGTTTTCTATTCCTTACTTCCGTAAGCGAGGGCAACAGTGGCTCACCGGAGGCTATGTAAAGAATCCACAGAAGATCCCAAGAGACCAACACAAACTCCCGCCCTAGAAAAAAAGCGAGTCAATCCAGAAGGCAGACAGGTCTTGCGTTCCTCCTCTGTCAGAGGACTGGCAAGCCCAGGTCCCAGAACTTGGAGGAAAGTTTGTGTGGCTACAAGAATAGGGCTTGGCAACACTGGGGCTCCAAACCAGGAAATCTCTGGTTTGAATCTTCCTGTGGCCACCAATTCACTCGGTGATCTTCGGACAAGCTTCTACCAACTCTCCATCTAAAATAGGGCACCGGCCTACCTTTACAGGGCTTGAATTCCCAAGACAATGAATACGGACTGCTTTGAACCCCTTTCTCTTGTTGCCTCAGCCCCACTGGGTGATTTTGCTTTATCTATTATATTTATTTATTTATTCGATTTACATCCCGCCCTCCTTGCGTAGCAGTCTAAGAATCTCAGACTGAATTGCTAAGGAAGGGACGGCGGCTCAGTGGCAGAGCCTCTGCTTTGGCACGCAGAAGGTCCCAAGTTCAATCCCCGGCAACTCCAGTGAAAAAGCCCAGGTAATAGGTGATGTGAAAGACCTCCGCTTGAAACCCTGGAGAGCAGCTACCAGTCAGAGACTACAATAGATCAACAGTGAGGTTCACTATAAGGCAGCTTCATGTGTGTATATGTGCCCGATCGTATTTTGTATTCTACAGACTGACTGAATAGTTCTTATCATATTTGTAATCTGCCCGAGGTGAAATTTCTCCTCCTCCCTCTTTTGTCAACATAGCTCAGCTGAGGGGAGGGGCACCATCTCAGCCCCGCAGCCGTCCAACCTGCACGGCTATTCTTCCGTGTGGGCCCCATAACCCCCAAAATTTTCTTTCCAACGGCCAGACGGTTAGGGCCTGCAGGAACCAAGGCTCCCCCTAACCTGTGGAGTCTTGCAAGCAAAAATTCTCCTTTGTGAGCTTACTGGCATTGAAGTTGTGAGCGAGCCATTCGGCTGCTGCATCAATTCGTTTGCTCTGGAGCCCTCCTTCCTGAGCTAAGAGAAAAATGCATGAGCCGGAGGCTAAAAAACTGTGAGCTAGCTCACACGAACTCAGGTTAGAGGGAACAGTAGCAGGAATACAGAAGGATGCAGGAAAACTGTACGCCCTCCGAGAACAGATGGCTGGATACAGCCCACTGGCTGCACTTGGTCATGACAACAAACTGAGATTAAACAGGGAACTGTCCCCAACGGATACGAACGCAGCCTGTAGCTCAACTGACTCCTCCCACACATACAACCCGACGCCCGACCTCCCGGTGTAATCAGATTCTAGTTTGGAACGACACAGGAAGCCGCCTTCTACTGCATCGGACCCTTGGTCTATCAGGATCAGAATTGTCTGCGCAGACTGGCAGCCTCTCTCCAGGGTCTCCCGCAGAGGTCTTTCACATCCCCTTCTGCCTGGTCCTTTTTAACTGGAGATCAATGCTCCCTCTAAGCTGTGGAGTCTTGTGAGCAAAAACCCTACTTTGTGAGCTCCTGGCACTAAAGTTGTGAGCGAGCGATTTGGCTGCTGCATCAATCAGTTTGCCCTGGAGCCCTCCGTCCTGAGCGAAGACAAAAACGTGTGAGCCGGAGGCTAAAAAATCGTCAGCCCGCTCACACTAACTCATCTTAGAGGGAACACTGCCAGGGATCGAACATGGGACTTTTTGCATGCCAAGCGGATGCTCTAGCACTGAGCCATGGGCCCTCGGAATGACGTTCGAATGCAGAGGCCTGGACGAACTGAAGTTTATTACCCACAATCTTGGGTTCTAAATCTCAATTAATTTTGGCCTGGGAAACAAACGTCCGTTCACCCATGTGCCTGAATTCAAACATCAAACCAGGAGCGAACTTCCACGTGCAAAAGGAGGTAGGCGGAGCAAGGGGAGGGCATGGGCACAGCAGCAAGGCGCATTTGTGCCCAGCGTGGCTCAACCTCCGTTTCATCTCAGTTCATCGTGTTCGAATGTCGCACTGAGCAGGGGCCTCTGCACCTCCAGTTTAAAAGACCAGGTATCAGGTGATATGAAAGACCTCTGCCTGAGAGGGGAAGGGAGGGGCCACGACTCAGTGGCAGAGCCTCTGCTGGGCATGCAAAAATCCCCAGGTTCAATCCCCGGCATCTCCAACCACAAGGACCAGGAAGTAGGCAGTGTTCCCTCTAAGCTGAGCTAGTGTGAGCCAGCTCACAGTTTTTTAGCCTCCAGCTCAAAGGTTTTTGTCTCGGCTCAAGAAGGACGGCTCCAGAGCAAAACTCGTTTATGTAGCAGCCAAATCTCTTGCTCACAACTTTAATGCCCGTAGCTCACAAGTGAGATTTTTGCTCACAAGACAGCTTAGAGGGAGCATTGGAAGGAGGTGATGAGAAAGACCTCCCCCTGAGACCCTGGAGAGCCGCTGCGCCAGTCTGAGCAGAGGATACTGACCCTGGTGGATCGAGGGTTTGATTCGGCGTAAGGCAGTTCCACGCGTTCACAGGAGATCCCTTCCCCCAGGTCCCTCTGCCTCCGCACCAAGTTCACGAGGTAGCAGAGAAACCCAGGCCGGGTGGGAAGCGCTGAGCAGGCCTTTCCCATTAGGCAGGGGGGCGGGGAGTGGAATTCAGGCGCCCGTCCAGCAAACAAAGCCTCTCTGGAGATATTTTATTGCTCGGCTTCTGGGACGCGAGCAAACCCAGAGATCGCTGGCCACACAGGACACCAATCGCTAAAGTCTTCCCAGTTAACTCACGGCACTCTTCCGTTCCTCTGAATAGACACACAAACACGCACACTTGACACACACTTGCTTCGTAGAAGGCTGGGGCAGAGGAATCCAAAGTCTAGATTTTGCGCGTCCAGAAGAAAGAACGCTTCGTCAGTGACAACAGCCCCTGAAGTCCGAAGGCCCTGCCAGTCTGTGCAAATACCCAAAGTTGCTTTGGACTGACAAAGACACACACACACACACACTCCTGCCTAGTTCACAACCGTCCGGAGATGCCACAAACTGAATGCAGAATCTTACATACGCCAAGGGTAAGCTACGTGCCTTCCTCCCATTCGGACTTCTTTGTTTCATGTGGCACACCTCCAATAACGGCTGCAATGTTCCCTCTAAGCTGCGGAGTCCCGTGAGCAAAAATTCTACTTTGTGAGCTGCTGGCATTAATGTTGTGAGCGAGCGATTTGGCTACGGCATAAATTAGTTAGCTCTGGAGCCGTCCTTCCTGAGCTAAGACAAAAATCTGTGAACCGGAGGCTAAAAAACGGAGCTAGCTCACACTAACTCAGCTTAGAGGGAACACTGGTTACCGGCCCTCCTTCCTGGTCCTGGTGGTGTTTATGTGTTTTTAGTGAACCACATAACATGTTTATAATTGTTGGGGGGGTGGCGGTGTTTATGTTTGCCACCTTGGGGACCCTGATCTGGTGGAAAGCAGGATAAAAATGTTTTCAATAAACAATGCAAGCAAGGAAGTCTCTACAGTGTGGCAGGTTTCCGGAATCTCTGGTTTTAGGGTTGGTGCGTTCTACTGAATGAGACAGCTGGGCTGAGGGTAGCAGAGACCTGGGTTCCAATCCTCTCCCTCCATCCCCTGAGGGCTAACGGCTGAACCAGACATTGCCACCCTCCCATGGTAACTCCTGGGAATTCACTGACCACGACGGCTCTCCCACTATACGTAGCAGCACCACTCGGCCTGCGGGTTCTCCACCCTGCCACTCACAGAATCTTCGAGCTTCATCACAAGCTCCCAGCACCGGCGAGGAGACCTCTCTATCTGGCTGTGTCTTTTAGATTTCTAACAACGCCCATTATAGTAAGAGATACAAAGTGCCGCTTCTCCCCGAATGGCCACCGCCACCCACATACCGCCTTTATCAAATGCTAGATGCGATCTCTCTTCTGCATAGCCTGGGCTAGCCCAATCGTGTCGTATCTCAGAAACTAAGCAGAGTCGGCCCTGGTCAGGACGTGGATGGGAGACCACCCGAGAATACGAGGGTCACGATGACACGGAGGCCGGCAACAGCAAACCACTTCTCCGCATCTCTCGGCCAGCAAGCCTTACGGGGTCGCCGTAAGTCAGCCACGACTGGGCACCAAGAAAATAGAGTTCATTTAAAGAAGGAGAAGAAGAGGAGGAGATTGGATTTATACCCCGCCCTTCGCTCGGAGTCTCAGAGCAGCTTACAAACTCCTTTCCTTTCCCCTCCCCACAATAGACACCCTGTGAGGCCGAGAGAGCTCTTTCCAGAACTGTCCTTGAGAGAACAGCTCTGACAGAACTATGGTTTGCCCAAGGTCATCCAGCAGTTGCGAGTGGAGGAGTGGGGGAATCAAACCCGGTTCTCCCAGATTAGACTCTGCACTCCCAACCGCCACACAAAACTGGCAACTGGAGAGGATGTGGCAGCACATTTCCATCCTTCATTCTTCCGAACACACGGGGGGGGGCCTTTTTGAGATCTCCTTCAAGCAGGAGACGCTCTCTTGTCCCAGGGAGTGGGTGGGGAAGAGACCCATCCAAAACGTCCCACAGGAAGCTGCAAGAGGAAAAACCACTTTGGGAAAGCGGTGCAGAAGGGGGGGGCAGACAGGCAGGGAGGGGCAGAGCTGCACCGTTGTCAGCGGCAACCACCCGACTCCTCCCGATTACGCCCCCTCCGCTCCCAGACAGAAGGGCGGCTTCCAGTCTAGCGTGTGCCCAGAGAATCCCTGGATGCCCTCCTTTCCATGGAGAGGGCAAGAGGCCAGCTTGGGGGAGGGGGGCATGCAGAGTGGTCCCAGCCTGCCGCTGTTCCCCACCACCCTTTCCCTATTGTCTGCCTTGACCTCCCCTGGTATCCTCTCCCCCCCCATCCAAGTTAATGCTCAGATCTTGCCAAGGGAGAGAGACGGACAACACCCTTTTACCCCCCCCCATACATAGATTTCAAGCATGGTTCCTGATTTCACTTGAGTCCCGCAGCACCCTTAGAGACCGACGGGATTTCCAGGGTGTAAGCGCATTCGCTCAGAAGTAAGCCCATGTCATTCAATGGCGCTTACTCCCAGGGAAGTGTGTCCTTAGGACACACCCAGCCCCTCCAGCCCCACAGTGTGTCTACCTTACAATGAGGGTCCCGATCCCCTCCTGCTTATAGCCACGTTTGCAAGAACGATACCCGATAAAACAGGGCGTGTTTGGGGCGCCTTCTTAAAGGGAGGGGGAGACTTCATCTCAGAGCAATGCCTCTCCCCGAATCCAGTTCTTTGCAACCCCTTTATTTGGGGTTTTTTTCCCGAAGGGGCGTTTGGTGGACGGTTTTTCTCCATAATCCACCCAGATCCTCATCGTAGCAGCAACATTTCCAGGTACCACCTGCGTGGGGTCCACACGATACACTAAGCATGCATTTTGGGGGGGGGGGAAATGTATTGCCTGGGGAAGGGGGAGATTGGGAAAAGGGCTGCGCCTCCCCCCCCATTCTGAAGTCTCCTTCACAAAGGAGACATAAAACCGAGGTGGAGATTTACGGGGCGGGGCAGACACTTGCAGAGAAATATGAAGATTTAATACCTGGATCTTCCAGCAGGGAATACAGAGATCAAGAAGGAAGGGGCTGCGTGCTGCAAGGGGGGGGGGCTTCAGAGACTGCATATTCCCTCCCCCTTACAAAAAAAGCCGCAGCAGAAATCCGAACCACACGCCCAAAGCCCCCCACCCCCCGGACCAGGTGGATTTGCATGCACGGGGCTAACCCGCCGCCCCCCTTTCTTTCCCACCAGTTGCAAAAAACGCCTTTCCAGTAGCTGATACACCCTGGGGTGGGTGTGTGCACCCGTGTGCAAAATCCAACCTGTGTGCTCGAGCAAAGATACAGCAGAAAGGAGCGGATCCGTTGGGGAGGGGGGTGTTAACCGTTGCAACGCGCCGCACACACACACGCCCCGCCAGACCTTTGCAGAAAACCACCTGGACGAAGCGCGAGGCGGCAGCACCCCACCCCACCCCTAAAAAAATGCATCTCCCCCCCCCTGGGAAGGTAAGAAAGCACCGGTTTACTCCTGAGCAGAAATGATGCGAGCAAAGAAAGGGGGTGTGTCCGCTGCACTTCCACGAAGCCTCAGCGCCCCCCCCCCCCAAATGTCTTGCAGCCGCAGCTCCTGGGACGACGCGCCCTGGAAGAGCTGCACTTGCAAAGTCCCCGCCCGTTTGCTGCTTGCCCCGCCACATGCACACACACATTAAAAATAAAATAAAATCTCCCGTGCACTTGCAAGCCTAACTCTCCCCCGCCCGCCCGCCCGCCTGCCTTCCCTTCCCGGTTCTCTTTTGCTTTTGTGCCCGGCCGGCGCTCACCTCTGCTGCAGCAGCTGGCGAGGAAGACGCAGCCCAGGGCGAAGCGGGCGAGCCGGCGACCGCTCATTGTTCTCCGCGCCAGAGTCGAGACTCCGACTGCACAAGGAGAGCGGCTGGAAGAGGAGCCCGGGAGGAGCTGACGTCAGCTGCGAGGGGGAGGGCGCTGGAGGCGAGGGAGGGGGCTGCACGGGGCCGAGCCCCCCTTCTCCTCCCCAGCTCTGGGAGCCCAGCCCCCTGGAAGCCCCGGCAGGCGAAAGGTGCCAACCTCCCCCCCCTTTCCTCCCTCCTCCTCCTCCTCCTCCAAGAGATGCCCAAAGCCATTCTGGGCAAAGGATCGCTTTCAAGGGTCAAGCTTCATGTAACAGGACAAGGGATAATAATAACTGTGTGTCCTCAACCCTTATTTAATTTGTCTGTAGTTGTACCCAGTGTTCCCTCTAAGCTGAGTTAGAGTCAGCCAGCTCACCGTTTTTTAGCCTCTGGCTCACACTTTTTTTGTTTGAGCTCAAGAAGGATGGCTTCAGAGCAAACTAATTTGTGCCGTAGCCAAGTCGCTGGCTCGCAGCTTGATGCCAGCAGCTTACAGAGTACAGTTTTTGCTCACAAGACTCCACAGCTTAGAGGGAGCATCGGCCGTACGGGGCCTTTCTCCCCAAAAAACAGCTTCCCATCATGCGCCTCCTCTCTCTGTTTTATCCTTGCAATGACCCTGCGAGGTAGGTCAGGCCGAGAGCGGGTGGCTGGTCACCAAGGTCACCAAGCAAACTTCCATGGCAGTGCAGAGGTTCGAACCTGGTTCCCCCAGACACTAGTCTG
Organism: Gekko gecko; assembly: GCA_029375565.1. Classification (NCBI taxonomy): domain Eukaryota; kingdom Metazoa; phylum Chordata; class Lepidosauria; order Squamata; family Gekkonidae; genus Gekko; species Gekko gecko. The sequence continues at coordinate 71,553,272 of JAPDNY010000013.1, read as the reverse complement.
ACACTCTGAACTGAGGATGCCAGCCTCCCGTTGGGACCTGGGGACCCCCTGGAATTACAGCTCATCTGTAATGTTCCAGCCTCTGCCTAGCAACCCTGGGCTTCTTTGGTGGTCTCCCATCCAAGTACTAACCAAGACTGACCCTGCTTAGCTTCCGAGATCGGATGAGAGGGGGACCAGGCTAAGCTATCAATCACATAGCAGCAAATAAAATCCAGATGTTTCCTGGATCCCACCCTTTGGCTGAACGTGTGGCCCCTAAAATACCCAGATCGGACTTACGCTCAGAAGGCTGGCAGGTCAATCAAGTGTCGATCAATTGAGGCGCAACATGGAAAAGCTTTCAGATCAAGAAAGGCATTTTAAAGTACCCTGGTTCTGAAAGGGAATGATCACCACACAGCGAGGTGGATTTACAATCTCATCTCTAGCTTTCGTGCACTTTGCAGTTCCTGTGTGCTTGTGAGGTAGCCCAGGAGCGGAGCGGGGCCTTAAAAAGCCCCAGAGGCAACTGAGGGAAGGCCGGTTGTTCTCCTCGCCACTTGGAACTGAGCAGCTCCTTGGCTATGCCCGCTTCTGGTCGCCCTCCAAGACAGCAGCCATCAAGACGTTTTCCAGTAAATTACAGAGCCAAGGAGTGAGGATCGTTGGATTCAGATTTGGCCCATAGTGGTGATCACAGAGACAGAGTCTCTCTCTGTCTCTCTCTCTCTCTCTCTCTGTGTCTCTCTCCCTCCCTCTCTCTCTCTGTCTCTGTCTGTCTGTCTGTCTCTCTCTCTCTGTTTATATACACATACACGCATACACACAGCTACTGTATACTAAATCAGACTATCATTCCATCAAGGTTCGTATTAGTTGTTGTAGCTTTTCCGAGCTGTGTGGCCATGGTCTTGGCACTGTAGGACCTGATGTTTCGCCGGCAGCTGTGACTGGCGTCCTCCGAGGTATAACACAGAAAGATGGAGTACTCTCTGTGTCAAGGTGAGAAGGAAAAATAGTAGGCAGGTAATTTATATCTACTCAGAAAAGGTTGGTGTTGTTTACTCAGACTGGCAGCAACCCTCCAGGGCCTCAGACAGAAGTCTTTCACATCACCTACTCCCTGGTTCTTTTTTTAACTGGGAGATGCCGGGGATTGAACCTAAGACCTTCTGCGTGCCAAGCTGATGCTCTGCCACTGAGCCACGGCCCCTCCCAAACTGCACAAGACATGAATGTATGAAGTCTGCCTTATACCGAATCAGACCCTTGGTCCATCGAGGTCAGTATTGCCTGCTCAGACTGGCAGCTGCTCTCCAGGGTCTCAGGCAGAGAGGTCTTTCACATCCCCAAGACCTGGTCCCTTTTAACTGGAGATGCTGGGGGTTGAACCTGGGACCTTCTGCATGCCGAGCAGATGCTCTGCCCCTGAGCCCACGCCCTTGGCCGCCTGCATGTATAATTGCTGCCACTGTCCAGATTCAAGCTGAGTGGCTTTGGCAATTCCCCCTGGGGTGGCAGGCACACACACCCCGCCATGAATTTCCCCAGTAAGTCAGAGGGCGACTCTGCCCTGCTCTAACAGCTTAATTTTGCAGACAACAGCTTGGTTTGTCAGAAGCGGAGGTGCTGGGTATAATCAGCGGGGTGTGGTCTGAAGGCACTGATAGGGCGACCTTGCTGAAGTAAACATGTCTGGGATTAGTCCTGTCTGGGTGGGAGACGGCCCGCGAGGTTCCCTGTTCACCCGGCCTTTCTTCCCCGGTAGAAGAGAGTCAGGATGCAAATGCTGTCAAGAAATATTATATGAAGATGATGGGGGCAGAGAAGGATCCAAATTGTTGCAGAGCTTCCTGGGAAGCCAAAAGTATGAAATTTGGAACATGATTTATGTACAACGCTTTACCAGAATATGAGCTATTCAAATGTCGTCATCGTCCTCCTCAACAGGGAATATGTACCACTTTTGGTAACTGGAGATTCTGGACTAAATGGTCTCACTCGTTGAGCAGCGGGCAACTCTTGAGCAGTGTTCCCTCTAAGATGAGTTAGTGTGAGCCAGCTCGCAGTTTTTTAACCTCTGGCTCACACATTTTTGTCTTAGCTGAGGAAGGATTTACACAGTAGCCAACTTGCTCACTCACCACTTTAATGCCAGGAGCTCACAATGTAGAATTTTTCCTCACAAGACTCCACAGCTTAGAGGGAGCATTGCTCTTGAGATGTATTCTATCATTATCATTATCATTATCATTATTATCATTATTATTATTATTATTATTATTATTATTATTATTATTATTATTATTATTATTATTATTATTCACAGACATACTGGGAGGGAGGCAATAAAGGACACAGCATTTCAGAATTGTTTCATAAGATAGCAGTGATGACAATATAGAATTAGTATGACTCTAAGATGAGTTCCCTCAGTACAGTGGGGGGGGGAGAGCAAATGAGAACACTTCCTCATTTCTTATTTTGGAAACAGAAAAACCTCCTTCTTGGGCGGTTTTCAAACAGAGGCTAGGTGGCCATGATCTGACAGCAGTGCTGATTTTGTGAACTTAGGCAGATCATAAGAAGGGAGGGCAGGAAGGGGTTGCCCTCAGTGCTTGGTTCTCGTGGCCCTTTCTTACACGCCCAGAGAAATGTTGATCTCCACTTTGGGGTCAGGAAGAAGAAGAGGAGATTGGATTTATACCCCGCCCTTCACTACCCAGAGGATTCTCAGAGCGGCTTACAAACTCCTTTCCCTTCCTCTCCACACAACAGACACCCTGTGAGGTAGGTGGGACTGAGAGAGCTCTGATGGAAACGGCTCTTTTCCAAGAACAGCTTTGACAGAACTGTGGCTTGCCCAAGGTCATCCAGCAGCTGCGAGTGGAGGAGTGGGGAATCAAACCCGGTTCTCCCAGATTAGAGTCCACACACTTAACCCCTACACCAAACTGTCTCTTGTGCTTCAGGCCTGTTTGGCTGGAAATCCTGGATGATCCCACCCCGCTTTCTGGGCACAGAGCAGGAGTGACTGGGAGTGTGGGAGGTATTTCTGAATTTCCTGTATTGTGCAGGGGGTCGGACTAGATGACCCTGGAGGTCCCTTCCAGCTCTATGATTCTATGATTCTATAAATAAGATGTATTTTTTAAAATTTAGACTTTCACCTTTTTACCTTTCACCTTTTTAAACAAAAGGGTTCACTTTTACATACAAAGGAGAAACACAAAATAAAGACCCCATAAAACAGCTCAGTTTTTGAATAATCGGTTTCCGATTCAAACCAATTGGCTGTTTATCTTGCCTCTTCTTCAAGGCCACCAGTTTTATCAACTAACAAATCTTTTTACTTTTTTTCTATCAATTTTTTTATTTCTAGGGGTTAATTTTTGCTGCCAGTGCCTTGCAGAAACAATGCTAGCAACCATAAGTAAGTGCGAAATAATACTATGCAGATATGGAGGAAATACCAGTATATAGTTTAATGGAAGAGCTTCAATAGAGAAGGGGAAATCAGTCCCCAAAGCAAACTTTGTTGCATCTGCAGAGGATTACCAGTATTTTTCAGCATGTATGTCCACCACTCTTTGGATGTATCTTTCAGGGCAAAATTACAGCACAGGGGTGGGGAGTGGATGTGCTACGCATTTATTCAAGGAAGTCTATAGCATATAGGCTTTTAGAACAAAATAATATGCCAAAAATTAAAATATACGAGAAAGGAGAACATTCAGCACTTTAGGAAGAGGTAATATTGAATACATAATTTAAAATATCGAATTAAAATCAAAATAGCCAGAGAATCGCTGGATATTTAACCAGGCGCTGAATTAATGGCCCCAGACTTCAGTTCCCTGAAGGTATCACTGATGTACCCCCCCACACACACAAACTGGCCCTTTCTGCACCCATATTTTGCCTCGGTTTCTGAGTGCATCCTATTCTTCCGTTCTGCATTCCCTCCCGCTTTCACCTCCCATTTGTGTTGGGGCTGTTTCTGGTTTCTGCATTTATTTTATGGGAATCTGCATTCAGTCCACTTCCAGCACACTGTTGCCTCACAGTTACCAAAACTCCTTTTGCTGCGATTCTTTTTTCTCATCTTCTTTTGAATCGTTAATTTTCTCTAACGTAGAATTGTTTCTGCGGGTATTTAAGTGCTGTCCACTGCCCTCCCCTGTTTCCGCCTCTCCCTCTTTAGGTTGACGCTCCCTCCCTGTTCTGTTTTCTTTCCCTCCTTCTCCAAAGACGAGAGAGGACATGTCCTCCCCTTCAGGTAAATGTTTAATAAGCCAGAGAGGGCATAGGAAGGAATCAGTAAATATAAAGGACTAGGGGATTCCCTGCTCCCAGATGTGTCAGTCTTGCATGTGTGGGCCTGGATTTCCCCCTCCCTTCCCTTTCTTTTTGCAGAATCACGGAGAGAGGAGGGGGGTATCGGGTCTGCAGCTGATGTTTGCCTTTCTCTTCGTCTTAGACAAAGCAGCCAGTTAGTGCAAAAAATGCGGGTTTTGCTCATAGATGCAGAATGCATACAGAATACACAAATAAATAAACTGGAGTGGGGGGGAAACCAGTGCGGAGGGAATGCGCGCACATGCAAAGTCAGCCCTTAAGGCTTGACTCCTCGGATTGTCCGGAGCAAGCTGTCGGGACAGAAAGGGCCATCCAGCCAGACAACGAAGCCTGCTAATGAATGACGCCATAAGAGGAGTCTGAGCCACCAGCTGCTTGGGACGCTTCACTGACCCACTAATCCAGGCAGCCTCGATCAGATGAGGGAGGATTAGAGGCAGCAGCCAAGACAGGGGCTCCCTCGGCATCCTTCACTCAACGCTGAGACCAGCAGGCGAGATCCCCAGATGGGTCCAATGTGGGCCGGTCCGTACTACGTTGCTGTCCCAAGGCGCTTCTTGTTGTTAGTTGCATAGTCGAGTCCGACTCTTCACGACCCCCTGGACCACATCATGCCAGGCCCTCCCGTCATGCTCCAGAGTCTGCTTAATTTCACGTCCGTTGCTTCGATAACACCGTCTAACCATCTCATCCTTTGCTGTCCCCTTCTTCTTTGACCTTCAGTCTTTCCCAGCATCAGGGTCTTCCCCAGTGAGGGCTCCCTTCTCATTCGGTGGCCAAAGCATTTGAGCATGCTAAAGCCTTTGATTGTGTGGATCACAACAAACTATGGCAAGTCCTTAAAGAGATGGGAGTGCCAGACCACCTCACATGTCTCCTGAGAGACCTGTACAAGGGTCAAGAAGCGACAGTTAGAACCAGATATGGAACAACTGATTGGTTTAGCATAGGAAAAGGAGTATGACAAGCCAACTGAAATTGAATCCTACAAAGACGGAGGTCCTGTGCCTGAGTCAAGGCGGACCAAGGGTAGGATCCCACTCCTGTCCTTCGATGGGGCTCCATTGGTGCCAGCGTCGGAGGTTAGGAGCTTGGGAGTGCTCCTGGATGCCTCCCTAACAATGGAGGCCCAGGTGGCAGCCACTGCCAGGTCAGCCTTTTACCATCTTCAGCTGATTAGGCAGTTGGTTCCCTTCCTTGAACCTCGAGACTGGACTACTGTAATGCTCACTACATGGGGCTGCCCTTGTCGCAAATCCAGAAGTTTCAGCTGGTGCAAAATGCCGTAGCCAGGCTTCTAATGGGCCTCCCAATGTGGGAGCACATTCAGCCTGTGCCGAAGGCATTGCACTGGCTACCGATAGCATACCGGATTCGCTTCAAGGTGCTGGTTCTTACCTTTAAAGCCCTATATGGTCAGGGACCTACATACCCGAGGGACCGCCTTTCCCCACACGTCCCCCAGAGAGCATTGCAATCAGGGTCCCAACATCGACTGACTCTTCCCGGACCAAAGGATGCCAGGCTGGCCACAACTAGGGCCAGGGCTTTCTCGGTGGTGGCTCCTCTCTGCTAGAATGAACTCCCAAAGGAGACCTTACGCAGTTCCGCAGGGGCTGCAAGACGGAGCTCTTCCACCAGGCCTTCAATTAGGAGCCGCCCCGAGGGAGAACCATGTCCCTGGTCAGCCTGCGCCAGCGACAGAATGTTAGATCCGAGCCGATCACGAGATGGTACATTGAAAGCCGCCCACCATCTCAAACTTAAATGTAAATTTAACTTTGAAACTGTTAGCACCTTTTAATGTTGATGGTTTTATGTGTCAATTATTTACTGTGGTTGTATCCTTCTGTCAACCGCCCTGAGCCGGCCTAGGCTGGGTAGGGCGGGGTATAAATTTAATAATAATTAAAAATAAATAAATAAATAAATAAATTTCGGGTCGGGAAGATTGGCACTGGGCATGGCTTAGGCACCCTCTCCACTCGCACTGAGGTCCCGCATACCTGCATGGCCCAGGCTAGACCGATCTTGTCAGATTCAGGAGCTAAGCAGGTTCTGTGGTTGGCGCTTGGAAGTCCAGGGTTGCCGCTCAGAGGCCGGCAGTGGCAAACCACATCTGTCTGTCTCTCTCCCGGACCTGGGTGGCCCCGGCTAGTCTGATTTTGTGAGATCTCAGAAGCTAAGTGGGGTCAGCCCTGGTTAGAATTGGGATGGGAGACCACAGAGGAAGTCCAGGGTTGCTATGGAGAGGCAGGCCATGTCAAACCACCGCTGAATCTCTCTCGCCTTGAACAGCCTATGGGGTGGCCGGAAGTCAGCTGTGACGTGACAGCACTTTCCACAATGCTTGGGAACCGAGTTCCATGCGCAGAATCCCAAAATGTCATCTGTTGATACCCTGGGGCAGGCCTGGGAAAACTAGAGCGTCTCCTTAGGCCAGTGGCAGATTCACCATGAAGCAGACTAAGCACGTGCTAAGGGCACCAGGGCCAAAGGGGGCACCACAAAGTTGGGGAAAGGGTGAAAAGATGTAGAAACATGCCTCTCAGGTCATGCATATTGGAACTCTGATACATTGAACTTGTGAAATATTAAAATAGATGTCGTATGGCATTTTTGTTGAATTTTATGTAGCCAAAGCTTGGCTTAGTTTGGACAGTATATTGTGTTATCATAGGAATAAATTTTTGTATTGCTGCAACCTGCATTGTGTATCTGGTCAGACAGGCCGACAACTGAAATGGACTGGGTCAGTGTGGAAAGGAGGGGGGGCACCAAGACTGGTCTGTGCTTTGGGCAACAGGGGGCCTTAATCTGCCATGAAATTGCTGAGCAGTTGGGTTAGAACAGATAAAAGGAAATACTTCTTCACCCAAAGAGTGATTAACACGTAGAATTCACTGCCACAGGAGGTGGTGGCAGCTGCAAGCATGGACAGTTTCAAGAGGGAATTAGATAAACATACGGAGCAGAAGTCCATCAGTGGCTATTAGCCACAGGGTATAGATGGGAACTCTCAGTCTGGGGCAGGTGATGCACTCTATTCTTGGTGCTGGAGGGGGCAGCAGTGGGAGGGCTTCTAGTGTCCTGGCCCCACTGCTGGACCTCCTGATGGCACCTGGTATATTTTGGCCGCTGTGTGACAGAGTGTTGGACTAGATGGGCCATTGGCCTGATTCAACATTGGCTTCTCTTATGTTCTTATGCCCCTGCCTTAGGCCCTGTATTCGCTTCACTTTTCCCAAACTGGTTTATTCCCCCGTAAATCCATCTTTAAGGAAGCACAAGGCTATTTGTGTGTGTGTTTCTCGCAGCTATTCTGTTGTTCTGCAAAACAATACGAACCCCAGGAAACAAGTCCAGCTGCCCTTCGTCTCTTTTAAGAAACCAGTAGGTGTAGCCACTGGCAATTTAACACAGGAAATCGACTGCTACCAAAACCGAGAATAGCACGCTACCTACATTTATTGGAAAAAAGGACTAACCACAATGTGCCGGGTATTGCTAGCCAATCAGTTTGTAAATTAACCCCCTCGTTATGGTCCTTGATGGTCCTCTGGTTAGCGTGCTAACTCCTCCAGAACTTTCAGGCCCGTCCTTTTCTGAGAAAGAGGCACCCCCGGCTTCCTTTTCTGCAGCTTGGCCAGCCCTTCATAAGCACCTAGTTTCACGACCGATTCTTTTAGCTTTGCATTCCAAAGATGTTAGATTGGCCATGTTCGCAGCCCCAAAATCTGCATTGTGCTGGCTGGCCCGACCTTTCACCCTGCAAACTGCCAAATGGCTGGAAGGGGACCCTGGATCACGTCAAGACAGGCCTCTGTTCCCATTGGGGGCCTGTTTGTCCTAGTGTACCGTCCAGTCCGTTCTGGAGTTGTTTTAGATTCCCTCCCCCTTTTTGTTTGACGGTTTGCCAATCCCCTGCAGTTGCAACACTGGGGACGGTGCTGCACCCTCCGACAGATAAAAATAGGGAGACTCTTGGAACATCCCTGGCTTCAGACCGAGTATTTTTGCCCGAAGCTTCTCCCGCCCCCGTAGTGCGTATTGTTGTCCACCCTTCTCGGCCTGCTGAGTTCATTTATTCTTCAGGGCACTGGGGCTTGACTTCTACCGATTCAAAAGGCAAAAGGGCACGAGGTTCTTTTCATGACAGATCGGCAAGGAAACCATAACTGGCCTACAATATGTGCTAATCAAATTAAAACGTACCACTTGAACTGCGTGACATGTCAAACAGTCTGGCACGGTGCCTCCACATTCGTGGGCGTGCGTTTCCATGCACGTGCTGTAGAGATTACGCACCCACTCTCTGATCGCAGAGATTTAACTGCCAGGGTACTGGAATCTGAACCCTTAAGAACTACAACTAGGGTTGCCAACTCCAGGTTGGGAAATTCCTGGAGACTTGGGGGTGTTGCCCAGGGAGAGCACGGAGGGGCCACAGCAAGGCATAACAGCGTAGAGTCCGCCCTCCGGGGCAGCCATTTTCTCCAGGGAAACCAATTCCTGTAGTCCGGAGATCCAGTGTAATTCCAGAAGATTTCAAGGCCCCACCTGGAGGTTGGCAACCATATGCTAGTCACAGTAACAAGATTTTAGCTAGGCATCTTTAAAATGCAAAAAAAAAATAGTGAGCTCTTCTTTCTAGGGACAGGCAGTAGAAAACAGGGACACTTTAGAGCAAGAGTCCCCAGCCTTTTTGAGCCTGCAGGTTCCTGTGCAATTGTAACATATCATGGTGGGTGCAGCCACAAAATGGCTGCTGCAGGAGGCGGGGCCAGCCACAAAATGGCTGCCCTCGCTTACCTTCAGTCACACAATGAAGATCCTTGTGCTGGGGTGGCAGCTTCTGCCAAAGTGATGTCCTTAAACATCTGCACAGCCAGTCGAATCTCCAGTGGCCAATCGGGAGCCTTGCTGGGCAGAAGCATCACCTGGCCCTGCCCATGTTCTAAAAACACTGGGTGGGTGCCAGGAGAGGTGTTGGCAGGCACCAGGACACCCACGGGCACCACGTTGGGGCCCGTTGCTTTAGAGAACATAAGAGAAACCAGTGTTGGATCAGGCCACTTGCCCATCCAGTCCAACACTCTGTGTCACACAGCGGCCAAAAATACCAGGTGCCATCAGGAGGTCCACCAGCGGGGCCAGGACACTAGAAGCCCTCCCACTGTTGCCCCCCCCCAAGCACCAAGAATACAGAGCATCCCTTGCCCCAGCCTGAGAGCCCCTATCTATACCTTGTGGCTAACAGCCACTGATGGACCTCTGCCCTATATGTTTATCCAATTCCCTCCTGAAGCCGTCCATGCTTGTAGCCACCACCACCTCCTGTGGCAGTGAACTCCACGTGTTCAACACTCTTTGGGTGAAGAAGTACTTCCTTTTATCCATTCTAACCCGTCCACTCAGCAATTTCATGGAGTGCCCAGGCGTTCTTGTATTCTGAGAAAGGGAGGAAAGTACTTCTTTCTCTACCTGCTCTATCCCATGCATAATCTTATAAACCCCAATCATGTCACCCCTCAGCCGTCGTTTCTCCAAGCTAAAGAGCCCCGAGCGCTTTAACCTTTCTTCATAGGGGAAGTGTTCCAACTCTTTTATCATTCTGGTTGCCCTCTTCTGCACGGGACGGCCCATTTGCGCAACGGTTTGAGCGCTTGCAGAGATTCGCTTGAATCAGATTGCCCCGGTTGTGCAACATCCAGCCTCATCTCCATCTGCAGTTCTGTAATTTCATCACATCTTTCCTCGTCTGAGTCCTGGCCCTGCGAGAAGTGCAGACGCCCTTTTCGTCCTTTACTTCGTCCTCGTCGTCCTTCCCCGGCTGGCACGCTAGAAAAAAAATGTCATGTCTTCTTATGGAGTCGGCGTGTTGGCAAACGAAATAGTGGCGGGAGAAACTAGACTCGTACTTGACCAGATACACTCCTTGTGTTGTATATAGTAATATTTTTTTTAAAAAAAATTGCATAGGAGTAAGGAATTAAAATAAGGCTGCTGTAGAAATGTCAATATGAGACATCTCTGCTTTTGGCTTTTTATACACATACATAGGAATGTGATGGCAACAGATGAAAAAAATACCTGTGTAATGTCTGGTTCTCAAAGAGGTTTTGCGAGCAAGGTATAGGGCTGCCAACTCTGGGTTGATAAATTCCTGGGGATTTGGGCAGGTGGAGCCTGGGGAGGGGGTTTGGGGATGGGGAAGGACCTCAACAAGGTATAATGCCATTGCGTCCCCCCTCCAAAGCAGGCATTTTCCCTAGGGGCTTCTAAGGAGTCCTTCACCCAAAGATTGATTAACACATGGAATTCACTGCCACAAGAGGTGGTGGCAGCTACAAGCACAGGCAGCTTCAAGAGGGGATGAGATGAACAGATGGAGCAGAGGTCCATCCGTGGCTATTAGCCACAAGGTCTAGATAGGAACACTCTCTCTGGGGCAGTGATGCTCGGTATTCTCTGTTCTTGGGGGACAACAGTGGGAAGGCTTTTGGAGTTCCAGCCCCACTGGTGGACCTCTTGATGGCTCCTGGGTTTTGGCCACTGTGTGACACAGACTGTTGGATTGGGTGGGCCATTGGCCTGGTCCAACATGTCTTCTCTTATGTTCTTTAGGGCAGAGGTCCATCCGTGGCTATTAGCCACAAGGTCTAGACGGAACACTCTGTCTGCGGTAGGGATGCTCTGTATTCTCCATTTTTGGGGGTCAACAGTGGGAGGGCTTTTGGAGTTCCGGCCCCACTGGTGGACCTCCTCATGGCTCCTGGATTTTGGCCACTGTGTGACACAGAACATTGGACCGGATGGGCCATTGGTCTGATCCAACATGGCTTCTCTTATGTTCTTATGCTCTCTGGTCTGGAGAACAGGTGTAACTCTGGGAGATTTCCAGGCCCCACCTTGAGGGTGGCAACCCTGGCATGGTCCTAGTGGGATACCAATATTTCCACTGTCCAAAGAGCTTCATATTCATTATTTGGCTGTAATCCTTACGACAATCCTGCTAGGCAGGCCACAGTTATCCCCATGTTGCCGATGGGGAGTGAGGCTGAGAGGAGGTGTTTTGCCTCGGGCCAGTTAGGGAGTCTGTGGCAGAGCTGAGAACTGAGCAGGGCTCAGTCTTTTAGCCACAGTGTCAACCTAGCAGCCTTCAGAGTTTTCAGAGGAGTTCTTAGAGGTCCCCCTCCCCTCCCCGATCCATGGAATACCAATAACAACGATGAGGTTTGTTCTCCGGCATCACAGAGAGCCCTTGTATCTCTAACCCCGGAGGAAATGACGGCCATGCACTCCATGAACACTCCATATATTTCATTGCTTAAAATCCATTATTGCTTTCTGACGTCCATTTAGCTGAGATGATCTGACATCATATAGGTGGAATATTTCTGAGCAGCGGGGTCCTGGGTGGTGCCGGAGAAGACGGCCTCCTTCAGCCTTCACGTTTTGCATTTGGTCTCAGGTTCTTTTCTTTGTAGGGTTGCCAAGTTTGGTTTGGAAAACACCTGGGAACTTTGGGTGTGGATCTGGGAGAGAGCGGGGTTTGGGGAAGGGAGGGGCCTCAGCAGAGGACAATTCCACAGAGTCCACCCTTCAAAGCAGCCATTTTCTCCAGGGGAGCTGATCTCTGCCAGCTGGAGAAGTTGTTAAAAGTTGTAAAAGTGGGAGATCTCCAGGCCCCACCTGGAGGCTGGCAACCCTGTTTCTATAGCCCAGGCCAGCCAGATCTCATCAGATCTCAGCAGCTAAGCAGGGGAAGGGAGGAAGACCAGGGCTGCGACGCAGAGGCAGGCAACGGCAAACTGTCTTGAACGCACAAAGCTGCCTTCTACTGAGTCAGACCATCGGTCCATCGAGGCCGGTATCGCCTACTCAGACTGGCAGCCGCTCTCCAGGGTTCTCAGGCAGAGTGTTTCTCACATAATTTACTGCCTGGTTCCTTTAAACTGGAGATGCCGGGGATCGAACCTGGGACCTTCTGCGTGCCAAGCAGATGCTCTGCCACTGAGCCACACGGCCCCTACCTCTGAACGTCTGTTCCCATGGAAAACCAGTGGGGTTGCCACCACCCACACTTTTCTGTGGGCCTCCCTCTCACGGCGGAGGAGGGGGCCTTCAACACCACTTCCAGGTGACACGAAGAGAACTCTTTAAAATGCAGGCAGGTGGCTCTTCACGCCGGCCGATTTGCTGAGAAAACTACCTGGCAAGAACCACCCCTTTAACTGGCTTCTGTTTGTTTACACCAGCTGAGAGGTTAAACGGCAAAGTGGGCAGGAATGAACAAGTCTGGCGCACCAGCAAAAACCTTGTGCAATTGAGGATAAGAGCTCTTCACCCCCTTTTATAGCTCGAGGCTTCAGTATTCCTGATGACACGGAGCTCAGGCAAAGTATATCGTCTGTGTTAATTGCAGTGGCTGAGGATGGTGAATGGAGGGCCTGGATAAGTCGGGGCTCTGGAGTTACCTTTCTTCCATTCGGATTCAGCTGGTGGTGGTGGAAGGGGCCGTCAAGTCGCAACAGACTTAGGGCGACCCCGTTGGGTTTTCAAGGCAAGAGATATTTAGAAGTGGTTGGCCATTGCCTGCCTCTGCATAGCAAGCCTGGTATTCCTAGGAGGTCTCCCATCCAGCTACTAACCAGAGCCGACCCTGCTTAGTTTCTGAGATCTGATAAGATCAAGCTAGCCTGGGCCATCCACATCACAGGAAAACACAATACAGCGGGGTTATCAAGGCAGATGACATTCAAGGGTAGCTTACTGTTTCCTGCCTCAGTGTAGCAACCCTGGGCTTCCTTGGTGGTCTCCCATCCAAGCACTAACCAGGGCTGACCCTGCTTAGCTTCTGAGACCCAACGAGATCAGGCCACGATCCAGGTCAAATCAGATGTTCAGAGGTGGTCCTGCCATTGCCTGCCTCTGCGTAGCAACCTTGGACTTCCATGGTGGTCTTCCATCCAAGTACTCACCAGGGCCGACCCTGCTTAGCTTCTGAGATCCGATGAGACTGAGCTAGTCTGAGCCATCTAGGTCAGGGCAGAGGAACGGAGGTGGTCCTGCCATTGCCTGCCTCTGCGTAGCAACCCTGGACTTCCGTGGTGGTCTCCCACTGGAGAACTAACCAGGACCAGCCCTGCTTCCCTTCTAAGATCTGATGAGATTGGGCTAGCCTGGGCCGTCCGGGTCAGGGCCAGGTTAAATTCTCCTTCCTTTAAATAATCCTGTGGTTAATTATTTCACACATCCACATAATTGACTGACAGGCCGCTTGGAAGCTAGCTGGGAGGCCGGTATGGCGGAAACACTCTGGGAGTCCCTCTCCGTGTGAAGATGGAGAATTGATGCAAGATGTTATAACTTTGAACCCTGCCAAGCACAACACGTAAGAGGGATAAGACCAACTCACCAGTCATCCGATGAGTTTTGTCTTCGGGGCCCAGTTAGCAGCCCCATAAGGCATTATGGTCCTTGACATATCGTTGGAAGGGACCTTCCAGGGCATCTAGTCCAGACCCACATTCAACATGGGAAATAGGGTAGCCTGGAGGTCCAGTTTGGTGTAGTGGTTCAGAGCAGTGGACTCTGTAGAACTGGGTTTTATTCCCCTCTCCTCCACATAAAGCCAGCTGGGTGACCTTCAGTCAGTCACAGTTCTCTCAGAGCAGTCCTCTCAAGAGCAGTTGTCGCAGAGCTGTCTCAGCCCCACCTACCTCACAGGGGAGAGGAAGGGAAGGAGATTGTAGACTGCTCTGAGACTCTGGGGGAAAGGCGGGGTATAAATCCAATCTCCTCCTCCTCCTCCTCCACCCTCAAGATTACAGCGCATTTCCAGACTACAGAGGTCAGTTCCCCTGGAGAAAATGGATGCTTTGGAGGGTGGCCTCTATGGCATTGTACCCCACTGAGGTCCCTGTCCTCTCCAGGCTCCACCACCAAATCACCAGGAGTTTCCCCACCTGGATCTGGCAGCCCTACGCCCCCATCCCCTGCGGGTTGCTGGGGTGGGGGACCTGGCAACCAATACTTCCTCTAAACCAGGAGTGCCAAACTCATTTGTTACGAGGGCTGGATCTGACATGAATGAGACCTTGTCGGACCGGGCTGTGCATGTCATAAAATGTAATGCCAGGTAGAGCAGAGATATAAACTTCATAAAGGACACAAACACAAAGGGTTTTTTTTAACTTAAAATAAAATCATGCTTAAAACATTAGCACTTTAACAGTGTCTGATAACTGACACCTCGTACTCTGAATTGTTGCATCAGAATGTCTGTGCTGCTGCAATCCTGAGTCTGCTGTTCAGGTGTGTATCTGTAAGCCGCAAACCTACTTTTGATTGATTGACATTCACCACAGAAATCTCATGCTCAGAGTCCTGAGTCCAAGGCCCAGGTTAAAACATGAAATGGCTGAGCGATCGAGAGAGTCTGGCGAAGCAAACTGTGATGCAGCAGCAGAACTGGAAGCAGGAGATGGCCGGTTCCACTGCGGGCCTGATGGAAGCTCTCTGGGGGCCTGATATGGCCCCTGGGCTACATGTTTGACACTCCTGCTCTAAACTGTGGAGTCTTGAGAGAAAAAATTCTACTCTGTGAGCTTTTGGCATTAAAGTTGTGAGCAAGCAATTTGGCTGCTGCATAAATTAGTTTGCTCTGGACCCATCCCTTCCTAAGCTAAGACAAAAATGTGTGAGCCAGAGGCTAAAAAACTGAGCAGCTCACACTATCTCAGCTTAGAGGGAACACAGCTGGCAACCCGACTCGGACCGGCAGAAGCTGTCCAGGGTCTCCGTTTAGGGGTCTTTCACATCCCTTACCATCCGATCCTCTTAACCGGAGATGCTGGGGACTGAACTGGTGGCACCTTCTGCAGGTTGAGGTCTTTCACGTCACCCCCTACCTGATCCTTCTAGCTGGAGACACCGGGGCCTGACCCTGGCACCTTCTTTATGCAAAGAAAATGCCCTGCCACTGAATCAAGGCGATACCCCGTTATGTTTACCATTGCTGCTTCGCCCCCCCCCACCAGCTTGTAACGTGAAACTCTTGTTATTGTTATTTTACAAGTTCTATTCTCGACATCTTGTTGTATGCGGCAGACTGTTCCAAAACTCCGGCTGCCTGTCGGCACTGTACTTGTTTTGCAGCGGGGTCTCTCGTATGCCTCCTCCCCCGAAACGCGGATCCTGGATTGGAAACGCCAGGGCACCACGGCTGTGCAGGGAGGGAGCCATCACCGTGCCATGCCGGCCTCCCGCTTCCCATGTGAAATCAGGCATAAGAGTCTGCTCCCCCCCCCAAAACCCATGCAGCTGTTGGGTCACGCATAGCAGAGCAGCTGTGGGAAAGACGTTATCTGTCCTATAAATTGGGAGGGGGGAGATGTTAGACAGTTGGGCAGCCGGAACCTCTTATGCACGCTGGCAAGAGTGAGACAAGGCGCTCACTGTCCGGCCACAAACACCTCATACAGCTTGCCTCTCCAGTGAGCCCTATAAAGTACGGCTGGTTTTAATGCTGGCGTGGGCGCATCGGTTACCCGGTTTGTCCGGAGCCTGGAGTGGTTCATTCAGCCCCCTTCGTGCCCACAGTTCTGACCACAATCGGGTGCTCTAAGGCCTTGGCAACGGAGCTGATGACCTCAGCATGATGATCCTGGCTTCAACAGGCCTGCAGAGAACTGTCCTGTCCGCATGTTTGTTTCCGTAGAGGCCTGGGGATGCCAGCCTCCAGGTGGGACCTGGGGATCCCCCGGAATTACAGCTCATCTCCAGAGTGCAGAGATCAGTCCCCCTGGGGAAAATGGATACTCTGGAGGGTGGACGCTGTGGCACTGTACCCCACGGAGGTCCCCGTCCTCCCCAGGCTCCATCTCCAAATCTCCGAGTGTTTCTCAGCCTGGAGTTGGCAGCCCTACCCCGCCGTCCCGTCGATAGCCGGGGGGGGGACCTGGCAACCCCAGCAAGGGGCTGTGGCTGCCAACATCTGCCAGACTTTTTCGTGGCACTTGTTTTATTCAGATGCCAGTGTGGCGGCTGGGAAGTCGGGTTGCCAGCCTCCAGGCGGTGCCTAGAAGTCTCTGGAAGTTACAGCTGTACAGAAATTGGCTCTCCTGGGGAAGACAACTGCATCGAAGGGCCGATTCTGTGGCGTCACACCCCGCAGAGGTCCCTTCCCAAACTCCACCCTCTACAGGCTCCACTCCGAAATCTCCAGGAATTTCACAGAACGTTGCAGGGTAGAAAATAGGATCACTTCTGTTAAATAGAAGAGAAGAAGAAGAGGAGGAGGAGGAGGAGGAGGAGGAGGAGGAGGAGGAGGAGATTGGATTTATACCCCGCCCTTCACTCAGAGTCTCAGAGCGGCTTACAAACTCCTTTCCCTTCCCTTCCCCACAACAGACACCCTGTGAGGTAGGTGGGGCTGAGAGAGCTCTTTCCAGAACTGCCCTTTCAAGGACAGCTCTGATGGAACTATGGCTTGCCAAAGATCATCCAGCAGGTGCAAGTGGAGGCGTGGGGAATCAAACCCGGTTCTCCCAGATTAGGGTCCGTGCACTTAACCACTACACCAATCTGGCTCTGAGTTCCATGGATGGTCTGACCCCGAGATTCGTGATCAGCTCTCCTTTATTAGTGATTCAGCAAGAACAAAAAGCGAATAGCCAGGGCAACGCCCCTGTTTAAAAAGCATGCAACTCCATCCACTTCCCCAAACAACTCCCAACGATAGGCTATGGTCAGAGCCATTCATTCCTCATTGGCCACCTCCAGAGTCCTGGAGGGCTATTGCTCTAGAGCTCCAAGCTCAGCCAGTCTCAGGTAGGAACAGTCCTGGAATGTTCCGGTCCCAATACATAACAACTTCTGTTTACCCATTTCAAATTGAGGCTTGCATCAGCGTAACACTAGGCTATGCTTTTTAACTCTTGGTGCATTGGGATCTAAACGTGCGCGCGGGCACCTCTTCTTGGGTTCAGGGGGTGTCCGCGTTGGTCTGAAGCAGCAGAGCAAAGTTGGAGTCTGCACCTGCACAAAATTTGAGTCCATACCTGCACACGAACGCTGATCCCCGGAATGAAACTCTGTTGGTCTTAAAGGTGCCACTGGACTCAGACTTTGTTTTACCCCTTCTTGGGATCATCTCTTCTGGAGATCTTCTGGATGCCTCCGATCCTTTTGAGCGTTCGCATTGCACTGTTTTGCTTTTTGGAAAATCAGAAAGACATTCTGGCTTGGCTCAAAAACCACTGGTTGTCAAACTCGTCATGCAAACCGTTTCTTCTTGCAAAAAATGGATAAGGGGAGTATTTGTGCGTGTGTTGCAAAGTCACAGCTGACGTGGCAACCCCATGGGGTTTTCAAGGCACGAAACATTCAGAGATAGACTCATAGAGTTGGAAGGGACCTCCAGGGTCAACTAGTCGGACCCCCTGCACAGTGCAGGAAATTCAAAAATATCTCCCCCCCTCCACAGTGACCCCTGCTCCATGCCCAGAAGATGACATGCACACCAAAAAGAAACAACAAAAACCCTCCAAGATCCCTGGCCAAAACTGGCCTGGAGAAAAATTGCTTCCTGACCCCAAAGTGGTGACTGGCATTTTCCCGGGTAAGAAAAGGCCACGAGAACTATGCACCGAGGCAACCCTTCCTGCCCTCCCACTCATGATCTGCCTAAGTTCACAGAATCAGCATTGCGGTCAGGTGGCCAAAGAAGGAGAGCCCACCACCTCCCGAGGAAGCCTGTTCCACTGAGGAACCGCTCTAACCGTCAGGAAGTTCTTCCTAATGTTTAGCCAAAAACTCTTCTGATTTGATTGCAACCCATTGGTTCTGGTCCAACCTTCTGGGGCAACGGAAAACAATTCCACACCATCCTCTACATGACAGCCCTTCAAAGACTTGAAGAGGGTTATCAAATCCCCTCTCAGTCGTCTCCTCTCCAGACTAAACATCCCCAGCTCCTCCAACCTTTCCTCATAGGACTTGGTCTCCAGACCCCTCTCCATCTTTGTTGCCCTCCTCTGGATACATCCCAGCTTGTCTATCGCCATTGCCTGCCTCTGCACCACAACCCTGGTATTCTTTGGTGGTCTCCCTTCCAAATATCGACCAAGGCCAACCCTGCTTAGCTTCCAAGATCTGATGAGACCGGGCTAGCCTACCTGGCTACCTGGGTTGGGGGATGCCCACTCTTTATCCCAAACACAAGAGTTGCGATTTTGTCTGGAGGGGGTGGGCAATAGAGCCAGTTGCAACCACTTCTGCCCCGAGGAGACTGCCAAGCTTCCTCTGGGTAGATGTAAAGGTGCTTTTTGCCCCCCCCCCCTCCAGTCCTCCTGTCTGGGCTCTGCAGGGCTTCCCCTCCTATTCCCTCATCCTCTCCTCTCTTCCTCTCTTCTTTTTTGTTTGCTTCCCTTGACAATAGAGCCACCGTCTGCTTCCTTCCCCTTTTGTTTCTGCAGCTGAACGTGGAGAGGAGGCTTTTGTCTGGGCACAGATGGAAAAGGGAAATGGGGAGACGGGAAGGGACAGAGGACCGGCAGAGGGCCTGATGAGGAAAACAGAAAGAGAGAGACGGGAAGCACCAAAGGAGCTGAAGAAGAAGAGGAGGAGGAGGAGATTGGATTTGTACCCTATCCTTCACTACCCAAAGGAGTCTCAAGAGTGGCTTACAATCCCCTTCCCCTCCCCACAACAGACACCCTGAGAGGTAGATGGGGCTGAGAGAGCTCCCCACAAAACTGCCCTTGAGAGAACAGCTCTGAAAGAACTTGTGACTGACCCAAGGTCACACCAGCAGCTGCATGTGGAGGCATACGGAAACAAACACGGTTCTCCCAGATTAGAGTCCGCGCTCCTAACTACTACACTAGAATGGCTCTCCAACAGGTGGGGCCTGGAAACCTCCCAGATTTTGAATGGATCAACATACTACAGAGATCAGTTCCCCCTGGAGAAAATGGCTGCTTTGGAGGGGTGGACTCGAGGGCATTGTACCCCCTCCCCTCCCCAAACACTGTTCCTCTCAGGCTCCACCCCCAATTTCCTAGTAACTTCCCAACCTGGAGCTGGCACCTCGCTAGAGGCAGGAGCCAGGGCTGCCAGCCTCCAGGTAGCACCTGGAGATCTCCTGCCATAACAATTGATCTCTAGGCCACCCAGGTCAGTTCCCCTGGAGAAAATGGCTGCTTTGGAGGGTGTACCCTAATCATACCCTCCTGAGGCCCCTCCCTGCCTCAGACCCCATCCTGTCCAAGCTCCACCCCTCCCCCCAAATCTCCAGGAATTTTCCAACCCAGACCTGGCAACCCTAACAGGAGCATACGGTGCGCAGGAAACCACCTTGACGCCACAGCGGCCTTCTGTCGTGAAAGGAACGCCACACACGATCAGGGTCATTTCACATTTATTTAGGGTTTCCAGATGCAATCAGTAGGTTAATCAACTCAATCAGCAGGAGCAAATCTTAAAGGGTGGGACTGAGTGAAGGACAGATATGCTTTCCTGTTTTGAAACTTGTTTTTGGTTGGGTTGTGTTCCTTCCACCGGGACTGAACAAGAAAATATTGTCAACCTGGCTTCTCCCATCTAGGAGTGGTAGCTCTTATTTATTACGTGTTAAGTTCATAATTGCTCGGGGCAATGTTTACATTTTGATTAATTGCGTTAATTAAACCTGTTAAAAGGCAGACTATTCATCAGCTGTAAACCACCGCATCGCTGTACCACTTTGAGCTCTGGGACAAAAGGGGGGGGGGGGACTGAGCCTAGAAACCTGGGATCCAGAACCTGAAAAGGTTAGTCCTGTTGAAAAGAGGGCCAACCATAAAAGCTTAATATATCTATAGTATATAAAAAAGATACATGTACTTATTAACAAAGAATTTAAAAAATATATAAGGGCCCAATCATACCTCATGTAAAAATACCAGAATCTAACACACAAGGGGCTAATGGACTTGTCCTGACGCGTTTCGGCCTGCGTAGGCCTTCTTCAGAGGTCAAACACAGTGAGGAACATATTGGCTTATATAATAGTACAGTACAATCATACAGATATAAAATATAAATACAAGAAGGACCAGATGAAAATTGTTCCAAAATGAAACCACTAGGCACATAATAAAAGTACAAATCAGGCCTCTAAAGATGCAATCACATGCCAAGTGGTGTTTCACTGGTAATAATTTCTGGTCCAGAAAGTGCCTTCCTATGATTGTTTAGCCAAAGTGTCCTCAGTAGAATTGTCCTTAGGCAAAGAACTCTGGCCAGCAGAAATGGATTCACCGGTCCAAAAGCTCCACATTTAGTTTGGCCTTCGACTTCTTTGTTCCAGGTGCATTTAAACAGGCACCCCAAATATTTGAGTTGTAAGAGCAGACGATAAACACCTCCTCGAAGCCCCCTTTGGCCTTTGTGCCATTTGCAAAGCATACATGTGCCTAACAATGGAACTGCTGTTCGTGTTAAGCATGCAAAGGTCAGTTTTGTCCTCCCCCCCCCCACTACCCATACCAGGTTTCGGTTGGACGTATATTTCTCCGGCAATCCTTCCTTTTCTCTAGATAGATTTTCTGTTCCAGCATCACTGCGAAACTCTCTTCCCTTCGTGTGCAGAGCGGAATGGGTTCATATGATTCATCAGAAATGATTAATTTTTCCCCTCCAAATGAGATTAGTTGCTTAAAATGGCATCATTGGGCTGAGATAAGGTTCCGGGCACCAGAGTGTTCCATTTTGCAAAAGACATAAGAGTGACTGGCAGAGCCACAGGAAAGAGGAATCTTGGGAGGAGAGCGAGCAGCGTTTGCTCCCAAACAAGGAGGATAGGAAGGCGAGGCCTGGAGAGGGAAGGCAGAAAGGCGGCGGTTCCATTTTCTCTTGCAGAGAGAGGTCCGCTATGGCTGTGTGTCAGCTTCAGAACCCACTGCCAAAGAGTGGATGATCGGTTTAGAAACAGAGCAGAATCACAGAATCATAGAATCACAGAGTTGGAAGGGGCCCTTCAGGCCATCTAGTCCAACCCCCTGCCCAATGCAGGACCAGCCCCAAACATCTCTGACAAATATTCGTCCAGCCTCGTCTTGAAAGCTGTCAGTGAAAGGGAGCTCAGCACCTCCCCAGGCAGCTGATTCCACCTTTGAACCGCTCTGACCCTGAAAAAGTGTTTCCTAATATCCAGCCGATACCTTTCTACACGTAATTTAAACCCGTTGCTTCAGGTCCTATTCTCTGCCACTAACTGGAACAGCTCCTTGCCCTCCTCCAAAGGACAGCCTTTCAAATATTTAAAGAGAGCAACCATGTCCCCCCTCAATCTCCTCTTCTCCAAACTAAACATCCCCAAGGCCCTCTGCCTTTTCTCCTAGGGCTCAGTCTCCAGACCCTTGATCATCCTCATCGGTCTTCTCTGCACCATCTTGATATTGTCCACATCCTTTTTGAAGTGAGGCCTCCAGAACTGCGCACAGGACTCCAGGTGTGGCCTGACCAAGGCAGTATACAGAGGGGCTGCCCTTTTAATACAATCCAAGAGTGAATTTGCCTTTTTTGCCACCGCATCACACTGACTGCTCATATTTAGTTTACAGTCCACCCTTACCCCAAGATCTCTTTCGCATACACAATAGTGTCATGAGCCACAAACGCATGCCTGCCTGTACAAACAGCTACACAGA
Source organism: Gekko gecko (assembly GCA_029375565.1). Lineage (NCBI taxonomy): Eukaryota > Metazoa > Chordata > Lepidosauria > Squamata > Gekkonidae > Gekko > Gekko gecko. The sequence continues at coordinate 71,531,232 of JAPDNY010000013.1, read as the reverse complement.
AAGGTTTACGTGGGTCCCACAGAGTGTAGGGATGCCAGGCTCCAGGTGGGACCTGGGGATCCCCGGGAATTACAGGTCATCTCCAGACTACAGAGATCAGTTCCCATGGAGAAAATAGGTGCTGCAGAGGTGGGCTCTATGGCATCGTGCCCCACTGAGGTCCCTGTCTTCCCCAGGCTCCATCCCCAAATCTCCAGGAATTTCCCAACCTAGATATGTCAACCCTATGACCTGCCCAACCCCCGCCAATGGCCAGGGAGGAACTGGCAAGATTAGCAAAGTTGCTGTAACCAAATATGTTAAACTCCGTAAATGGGCTGTGTTGTGTCCTGGGATCAGAAGGCAGAGCTGGCAAAATACAGCCAAGCTTCGCTCTCTGAGAACAATAGGGACTAGGTTCCTGAGCTCGCCAGTAGAGAACCAATGGCAGCATTGGCGGGCGATTCAAACCCGCCAATAGGAATATGGGGCCATCCCCCCCTAACTGTATATAGTTGGCCTCCGGCCGTTACTGTTTGTTCTTGTCTTGTGTGAAGTACGAATAAACACGTCTTCTCTTATGTCGTCGTCCGAGTCATGAGGCCCGAAACCCAGTACTTTACAGGCTGCATCTCAGAGGCTCCCAAATCATATAAAAGTTCCACCAGTAAGAATTCACAAATATTACTCTATTGAAAACAGTACAACACTGTAGTCAAATACAACATCAGTACCAATGAACTCACAAAAAAATTACAAAACTCCAGTTGCCAACTGGCCAAATAGGATATTAAGCAATCAAACTAACCAATAGCTGAGACATCCTATAAAACTGGGAGCAATAACATTCAAAAATAACAATGGTTGAATCTGCATTTGTCTTTCCCACCGGTGTCCCAGCCTCCTGGCTCCGTTTTCAAAAAAGCTGTCTGCTACATTTGCTTTCACTTTCACACTTCAACAGTGCTAGCATACTTTTGCATGTCGGCATATGTTTATCCCTCTATCGTGGCAGCTCCACTGTCATTGCGCCTCCACACTGCTTTAGATGAATCTTCTCCAAACAACTCTTCAAACAAGCACAGAGAAAGACGGTGTCACAGCAGCACGAAACTGATTTAAAAATGCAAATGCAGATTCAACCAATAGCAGCATGGAGTAATTACATTCAGAGATAACAGTAACAGTGAAACAAGGTGTGACAGGACCCCACTTTATTCCAAAATTGCTTTTATCCGATCTGCCTCTCTTTTCTCGAGAAAGAGCTCTGCGAAAAATCTCGAAAGTGTAGTGATGGATGGATTGCTTGATAGTGGCATGATGCTTTGGGGACTCTCATGCATGGTAATACAGTTTAGGGTTGCCAGGCCCTCCCCTGGCCACTGGCGGGGGATGGGTGGGGTAAGGTTGCCAACTCCTGGTTGGGAAATTCCTGGAGATTTGGGGGTGGATCCTGGGGAGGACGGGGACCTCAGTGGGATGCAGCGCCATAGAGTCCACCTCCAAAGCATCCATTTGCTCCAGGGGAACAGATGAGCTGCAATTCCAGAAGACCCCCAGGCCCCACCTGGAGGCTGGCATCCTTAGTTGTTTTCATGGGCTTTTGCACCAGTGTGGCGTTTGCACATCTGTCAGACTCCTGCAGCAATCAGTTCCCAACAGCTTTCATTCAAAGAAGGACACTTTATGGAGACATTGAGAGTATGGAGATATCTTAACCCAGGGGTGTTGAACTCATTTGTTGTGAGGGCTGGATCTGACATAAAGGAGACCTTGTCGGGCCGGGCCACGTTTGTCTTAAATTGTAATGCCAGGTAGTGGAGATATAAACTTTACAAAGGACACAAACACAAAGATTTTTTTTTTAACTTAAAATAAAAAACGTCCTTAAAACATCAGCACTCTTGCGATATTTTGTTTATTTAACAGTGTCTGATACCTGACACCTCTTGCTGTGAATTACTGCATCGAAATGTCTGTGCTGTTGCAATCTTGAGTCTGCTGTTCAGGTGTGTGTCTGTAAGCCGCAAACCTACTTTTGATTGATTGACATTCGCCACAGAAATCTCAAGCTCAGAGTTCTGAGTCTCGGACCCAGGTTAAAACATGAAATGGCTGAGCGAGTGAGAGAGTCTGGTGAAGCAAGCTACGATGCAGCAGCAGCAATAGGAGAACTGGAAGCAGGAGATGGCCAGTTCCACTGCGGGCCTGATAGAAGCCCTCTGGGGGCCTAATCCGGCCCCCGGGCCACATGTTTGACAGCCCTGTCTTAACCATTTCATGTTAGATCTGACAAAAAGTGTGCGCAGCAAACAGATATATATTATTCAAGGAGGCCCCCGGATAGCCCAGGGCCAATCAGTGATCAGGTAGAAGCCGCCAAAGTAACGGGCTACGTTTCCCGAGAGAAAGACTACACCAGGCACTGAAGGTCACAGAGAGATAACAGAAACCTAGGAGACACGGCAGAAATGAAACTTAACCTTCCAGAGTCACCCCCACTCCCACGGCAGCCAGGGCTTGAGAAAGGCCTAGCGGACAACACCGTGGCAAGGCACAAGATCAGCCACAGGCTTCAGTGGCCACAACTGATGTTGCATGAGGTGGATCACGTGGAGAGGAGGAGGAGGAGGAGGCCTGTTGGGGCGGGCAGGACAGGAAAGGGCGACTCCTTGCCAGCATCGCTCTTTCTGTGTGATGACTGCACAATACAGGGTTGATCTCCAATGCCCGGATGATTCAATGCCCGGAGAGCCAGTTTGGTGTAGTGGTTAAGTGCGTGGACTCTTATCTGGGAGAACCGGGTTTGATTCCCCACTCCTCCACTTGCACCTGCTGATGTGACCTTGGGTCAGTCACAAGCTCTGGCACAGCTGTTCTCTCAAGGACAGTTTGTGTTAAGAGTTCTCTCAGCCCCACCTACCTCACAGGGTGTCTGTTGTGGGGAGGGGAAGGGAGAGGAGTTTGTAAGCCGCTCTGAGACGGCTTTGGGCAGTGAAGGGCGGGGTATAAATCCAAACTCTTCTTCTTCTCTTCTTCTTCATCGCCCAAAGAGGCCCAGGGAGTATGCCCGCTACCTTACACCAAGGACTGGCACTAGGGTTGCCTATGGGCCTGCCATAAAGATGCTCTGTCCCTTTAATAGAGGCTCAATGCGTGGAAACGGGCAGCTGAGGCTTCTCGGTGGCACGGAGGTCAGTAACAATAACCTGGTAAATAACAGCCTATCAAGCCTCTATTCAAGGAAATGGATCTTTTCCTACAGGCCTGTTGGCATTCCTAGCTGGCACATGTCTCGGGTACTCCCAAGCACCAGGCTGTTGGTCTGGGAAGCCCAACGCTACACGCCTTCCTTTCTTATCTCTGATCCGCCATCCCTGCTGTAGCCAGAGTTCTGCCGTATCAGGAGGTGACTCACGTACTCCTTGTGACCTAGGGTTGCCAGGTCTTCCCTGGTCACCGGTGGGAGATGGGGGGTTAGGGTTTGCAGACTCCAGGAGACTTGGGGATGGAGCCTGGGGAGGACAGGGACCGCGGTGGGGTACTATGCCATAGAGCCCACCTTCCCGAGCATCCATTTTCCTCCAGGGGAAGTCGTCTCTGTAGTCTGGGGAAGAGCTGTAATTCCTGGAGATCCCCAGGTCCCACCTGGAGGCTGGCACCCCTATGACCTTGTCACTTTGAGAAATGCTTTCGGATGTGCAGGGGCCTCGTGGCACAAGAGGGAGCTGTGGAGAGCGGCCTCGGCCTGCCCATCTGCTGTCCTTGTCTCCCGCCGTCCTTATTTGCATGGCTTCATTGGCTTAAGCCCTGCCATTTGCTGTCAAAACAAAGAGATTAGGAGGCTGAAGGAGAAGAAGAAGAAGAAGAAGGTCAGCCGGTTTCACTCCCATTCAAACAGCAAAAAGGTCAAACCAGATCTGAGTTCAGGGACGAGGGTCGGGCTCACTACCATAGACTAAGTCAGAAAGGTGTGTTCTTTTCAGGAACTGGCTGTCAGCAGTGTCTGAAGGATATGGTGGTACTAAGGAGGTACAGGGACTGAGCAAGAGTTTCTGTGTCAAAGCTCCATCAGTCTCTCAACGCCATGACTCGAGGGAGCCGAATGCTGCAGAGAGACCCACAAGCGGGGTAGATGGTGCTAGCCATGGGTTTTTGGTCCTGACATCTGGTAGCCCGGACCTGATTGGCCCAGGCTAGCTCAATCTCACCAGATCTCAGAAGCTAAGTAGGGTGGGCCCTGGTTAGTACTTGGGTGGGAGGCCACCGAGGAAGTCCAGGGTTGCTATGCAGAGGCAGGCAATGGCCGAACGCCTCTGCTCCTCTCTTGCCTTGGAGACCCAGCAGGGTTGCCATAAGCCGACTGCAACTTGACGGCATTTTCTGCCACCGTCTGGTAGTGCAATCTCTGAACATCCACAACTCCGTCTCCAATCGGAAGTGCAGCAAGAAGATAAGTCTGGGGCGACTGTACCCAAACAGGCTGACTCAGGACTCCCAAAGGAGGCACAGGGTATGGAATGCAGCTTCCCTTCCACCCTTCCAGTTTGGTGTAGTGGTTAAGTGCACGGACTCTAATCTGGGAGAACCGGGTTTGATTCCCCACTCCTCCACTTGCACCTGGCTGGATGACCTTGGGCAAGCTGTAGTTCCGCTAAGAGCTGTTCTTGGAAAAGAGCAATTTCTGTCAGAGCTCTCTCAGCATCACTTACCTCACAAGGTGTCTGTTGGGAGGGGAAGGGAAAGGAGTTTGTAAGCTGCTCTGAGACTCCCTTGGGTAGTGAAGGGCGGGCTACAGGGCTATTTTTGGGCAGGAACGCACAGGAACGGAGTTCTGGCTGGCTCCCAAGTTGGCCACACCCAGCAGGATCTCATTAGCATAGTAGGCCACACCCAACAGCAGAAACTCATGAGGATTGGCTACATGAGGGATGTGTGGCCTAACATGCAAAGGAGTTCCTGCTACAAAAAAAGCCCTGGGTTTGGACAACAAACAAGGTAAACAGAATAAGAAGCAAAAGGTGGGTATGGCTGGATGCCAACACTTGTGGTAACATGGGGTGTGTGGCCTAATATGCTAATGAGCTTTGCTGTTGGGGAGGTATCCTAATATGCTAATGAGTTTCGGCTGATGGGTGTGGCCTATTATGCTAATAAGTTCCTGCTGGGGTTTTGCTACAAAAAAAAGCCCTGGCGGGGTATAAATCCAATCTCCTCTCCTCCTCCTCTTCCCAGGTCCTTGAGAAGAGACATCCCCACAACTGACCAAACCATTCATGACAGCAGAATCCTCCATCAGCTACAGTCGGGTCTCTCTTGCACAGATGACATTCAGATTTCCATATGGACAGCTTTAAGCACTCTTTGGCTAGTTTCTAAAGCCAGAGATTTCCGGGGTGTGTGTGTGTGTGTAAGACACGCTGTCATGGCCAACTACAAAACACATGCATTAAGTTGGGAGAAAATGAGTCCGCTCCGACAGCCCATCCTCTGCCCTGATTTCTTCTGGTATCTCAGCCACTGGCCAATCATTGCTTACTGGTTTTCGGAAAGTACCCTGGGAACCACGAGAGCTAGAACCTTGCCATGCCCTGCGTGTCAAAGAGGGCTGCCAGCTCCTGGTTGGGAAATACCTGGAAATTTGGTGGTGGGGGTAGCCTGGGGAGGGTTTGGGGAGGAGAGGAAGCTCAGGCCACAGAGCCCACCCTCCCAAGCTGCCGTTTTCTCCAGGGGAACTGATCTCTGTAGTCTGGAGACCAGCTGTCATTCCAGGGGATATCCAGGCCCTACCTGGAGGCTGGCAACCCTAGTGCCAGAGGAGAGGTTAACATTCCAAGCTGGTGTCGTAAGCCAGCAAACATCCAGTCCTGATGTTACACTTGGCTAAAAAAAGACAAGAAGAAAACAATCTCTGCCTGCTGTTTGAAAATACCCGTATTTATTGGAGGGCTTCACAAGTCTAAATCAAGCTCCAGGCCCTCATCCGTGCAGGCCTGAAGTCTGGGAAAGTCTGGGTCAGGGTTTTTATCGCCCTGGCTTGCTTCTTATAAACACACGTTAAAAAATGGATTAGCAAAAGCCCACAAGGCAAAGGGGTGGGGTGTAGAAGTATGGCTGGGGGGGGGGTCCCACACACTTTGGGGACCCCCAATCCTCTCCAGGCCACGCCCACACATTGCATTTTGACCAATTGCAGAGTGGCGTGCAAATAAGCGAGGACCGCTGGGACGGTGCTGTGGTCTCCAGGCACTGCTAGGTTTGCTGCTGCTGCTCCGTTGGATGGAAATTCAACGGTAATGTGTCATAAACATTTAGACAAGGATCCGGGCTGTTAGCCAGGGCAAAAAAAGAAGAAGGAAAAAAGTGGTCTTTTCTTCTCAAAGCAAACAGAGGAGGGGATCAGAGGGCACGGGTTGTTTATGATTTCAATTAGGGTGGGGGAAATAACACATCTCTCCCCCCCCTTGGCCTTGCTTTAGCACTCTGCACCCAAGCTTATTAAAACATCACGGGAGGAAAACGTGACAAACACAGGAGAGCTGTATCTCTGGGTTGCGATAACATCTGGTCACCATGGTGTTATCAGGCCATCCCAGACTGGTGGGCAAAAACATTAGACTGAAAATGTAGGGTTTTGTCACACTCTGCAAGAGACAGCAATGAATATGTTGTCGAAGGCCTTCACGGCTGGAGTTCATTAGTTGCTCTAGATTTTCCGGGTTGCGTGGCTGTGGCCTTGGCATTGTAGGACCTGACGTTTCGCCAGTAGCTGTGACTGGCATCCTCAGAGGTATGACACAGAAAGATGGAGTGCTCTCTGTGTCAGGGTACAGCAATGAAGCTTGGCTACTGACCGCAAGGGTTCTTATTGATTGCATTTACTTCATTTCTTGATTGCTTTCAGTGTTCCCTCTAAACTGAGTCTGTGTAAGCGAGCTCACAGTTTTTTAGCCTTCGCCTCACACATTTTTGTCTTAGCTCAGGAAGGACAGCTCCAGAGCAAACTAATTTATGCAGTGGCCAAATCGCTCGCTCACAACTTTAATGCCAGTAGCTCACAAAGTAGAACTTTTGCTCACGAGACTTCACAGCTTAGAGGGAGCACTGATTGCTTTTACTTCATTTTACTTCAGTTATATATTTGAGTCTCCAAGGGGGACCCAAAGCAGCTCTCAAGCTTCCGTGGCAGAGTGGGGATTCAAACCTGGGTCTTTCAGCTCCCCATCCAGCACTCTGGCCAGAGCATATGAAGTTATGGAGGAAGTTTATCATCATTATTATGAATTGTCACAGTCAAATATTTGACTGGTGGACGGTGTTCTGCAATTCGAGATCTAGCCAAGTTCTTGGGAAGTGTGGATTTGTCTTCTGGAGCTGAGCTGGTGTTATTTGTTCAATGCCCAGAATGTCCAGGTGTTTCTTGAGACCGCTAGGCACTGCTCCAAAGGCTCCAATGACAACTGGCACAATGGTCACCTCCTCTTCCTCCTCCTTCCTCCAGTTTGGTGTAGTAGTTAAGTGTGCAGACTCTAATCTGGGAGAACTGGGTTTGATTCCACACTGCGCCACATGCAGCAGCTGGTGTGACCTTGGGTCAGTCACAAGTTCTCTCAAAGTTGTCTCAAGGGCAGTTCTCGAGAGAGCTCTCTTAGCCCCACCTACCTGTTGTGGGGAAGGGAACAGAATGAAGTTTGTAAGCTGCTTTGAGACTCCTAGTGAAAAGGCGGGGTATAAATCCAATCTTTTCTTCTTCTCCTCCTCCTCCTTCCTCCTCCACATCAGCTACATTCTGCTTCCACTCACTTCATTAGTGCCCCCCCAGTTTCCAGCTGCTTTCCTGACATTTGGACCAGTCTGGCAAAAAGACAAACAGACGTTGCCACCTCCTTGGCTCATTTGGTGATTTTTCTTTGCACAACAGAACTGTTCCAGTGTTGTACAAGTCTAAAATCATGCAACTCTTATTTTATTTTTATTTACTTTATATCCCATCTTTCTCTCCAATGGCAACTCAAAGCAGCTTACATCATCCCCTGCCCCTTTTATGCTCACAACAACCCCATGAAGTAGGTCCGGCCGAGAGGGTGTGTGACCAGGCCAGGGTCAGCCAGTGAGAGTTCCCTGGGTTCCCGGATCCTAGTCTGACACTGCAAGCACTACCTCAGGCTGCATTCCCAGGGGCGATTCGTGGCTGATTTTCACTACCACTAGATAGGAGTTACACTCGGCCATACATCTGGAGTGAAGTTATTCCTGGGAACATCCAGATGACCAAATTCTGCTTCAAGATAGCCCAGATTCAACACTAAGAAAAACTGAATGGCATGGTTCACAACAATGTTGTAAATCTGCATATATTTGCTGATGCAATTTTATTCCGTTTCAGCTTGTTGGGGGTAGGGGAAAGAAGAAGAAGAGCTTGGATTTATACCCCACCCTTCACTTGGAGTCTCAGAGTGGCTTACAAACTCCTCTCCCTTCCCCTCCCCACAACAGACACCCTGTGAGGTAGGTGGGACTGAGAGAGCTCTAACACAAACTGCTCTTTCAAGAACAGCTGTGCCAGAGCTTGTGACTGACCCAAGGTCACATCAGCAGGTGCAAGTGGAGGAGTGGGGAATCAAACCCGGTTCTTCCAGATCAGAGTCCACGCACTTAACCACGACACCAAACTGGCAAATGTATGACAGTGAAGACTCTGGAAATCCTGCTTCAACCCCCCACTGCCTTTTCCTGAGATTTCATCGGGTGTTGCCCACAGATACTAACATTTATATTCCCAGCAGGAAAAGAGGGAGACCCAACCAATGCTCCCTCTAAGCCATGGAGACTTGTGAGGAGCAAAACCTAAGATTCTCCATGTTCTAATATGATTGCTCTGGTAAAGGGGTCAAGGCAGGGCAGTCTTGCTCAACGCTCCCTCCAAGCCATGGGGTCTTGTGAGCTAAAATTCTACTTTGTGAGCCACTGGCATTACAGTCGTGAGCAAGCCATTTGTCTACTGCATCAATTAGTTTGCTCTGGAGCCATCCTTCCTGTGCTAAGAAAGAAAAGTGTGAGCCAGAGGCTAAAAAACTATGAGCTAGCTCACACTAACTCAGCTTAGAGGGGACACTGGTTCTTGCTGGACTGCGCTAAAGGACCAGATTCCACCTATCTAGCCCAGTCTCCTGTAATCAACAGGGGACAGCTGAATGCTCTGAGGAAGAGGATGGGCACAGAAGCCATGTAAGTCATGCAGATTCAAATCTGGACGGTGGTGCACAGTCAAGCACGTTTGTGTGTGTGTGACGGGCAGAGCGTCTGTATGTATTTGCGTGTGTGAGGTGATATTCTCCCCCCCCCGCCATCGCCACCCCTGCTTTCCTTTCTGGATTGTTAATCACAGCTGCGATGGCCATTGTTTGTGGAGTGACGGCCGGCCAGCACCTTGGGAAATGAAGCCAGCAGAGAGTGAGAGAGGAGGAAGGAAAGTGTGAGCAGAAGAGGAAGGGGCCGAGTTTAAAATAAAGCACATCTGGATTTTCAAGTTGGGTTAGCACGAGACCTTTTCGCCCTTGACGGCCTTGCTGGTCTCACTGCCAAAGGAACTTAAATTGTTACCAACAACACCCCCCACCCCTCCTTTTTTGACGCAAGCAAGGTAAGAACAATAGCCCTTCTGTCTAAACTCCCGAGACCCACCTCTAGTAGGTGAGAACTTTTGAAAAAGAGTCAAACTCCAACCGCGCTCACAGGGAGACTGGGGTGGAGGAGTGTGTGTATAATATGTGTGAGAGAACCAACCATCGAAATAGGGCTTGCTTATTTATTAGTTTAATTAATTTACTCCCTGCCTTTCTCCACGACGGGGACCCAAACCACCTTACATCCTTCTCCTCTACTCCATTCTATCCTCACCACAACCCTGTGAGGTAGGTTAGACTGACAGAGTGTGACTGACCCAAGGTCACCCAGCGAGCTTTCATGGCACAAGTGGGGATTCGATACGACTCTGACACTCTTAATCACTGCACCACACTGGCCAGCTCCGAGCTGGGAAACCCCTGGGAATTTGGGGGTAGAGCCTAGGGAGGGCGGGGTGTGGGGAGAGGAAGGAATTCAGCTGGGATGTGTTGCCATGGAGTCCACCCTCCAAAGTGGCCATTTTTGCCGGAGAAACTGGTCTCTGCCATCTGGGGGTCAGTTGTAATTCTCCACGACCCACCTGGCCCTTTCCCAATAGAGTCTCTTGTATACTCTTCCAGTGCTCAAAAGACCTCCAAAGATGGCAAGTTAAGGAGTAAAGAAGTGACGTGAACTGGGCACTGTTTTTAGAGCTGTCAAGTTCCCCTCACCACCAATGGGTGTGGGGTGGGGGCCATAGGGTTGCCAGATCCTGGTTGGGAAACTACTGGAGTTTTGGGGATGGAGCCTGGGAAGGACAGGGAGCTAAGTGGAGTACGACATCGAGTCCACCCTCCGAAGCATCCATTTCCTCCAGGGGAACTGATCACTGTAGTCTGGAGATGAACTGTAATTCCGGGAGATCCTCAAGTCCCACCTGGAGGCTGGCATCCCTAGCTGAGATCCAATTTGGTGTAGTGGTTAAGTGCGCGGACTTGCAGCTGCTGGATGACCTTGGGCAAGCCATAGTCCTGTCAGAGCTGTTCTCTCAGGAGCAGTTCTCGAAAGAGCTCTCTCAGCCCCACCTACCTCACAGGGTATTCGTTGTGGGGAGGGAAAGGGAAAGGACTTTGTAAACCACTCTGAGACTCCAAGTGAAGAGTGGGGTACAAATCCAATCTCCTCCTCCTCCACCTCCTCCACCTCCTTCTTCTCCTCTTCTTCTTCTGCTTCTTCTTCGTCTCCGAGGAAGGATATGACTATTGCCTGGGAGGCATTTTCTTGACCAAAGGCCCATAAACAAAAAAAGGAGGGGGGAACAGGGACAGGCTAGCTTGGTAACCCTTACAGCACGCCTGCGAGGTAGGCCACTGCACAGTCTTGTCTCCCAAGTCTGACTCCAGCTATTTGTTGCTTAAGTCACCCTTTCCAGGAACTACAGTGAAGAACCAAGGGATGAACTAAACCTAGGCAGAGCTGTGGCTTGGGTCTCCAGGTCTGGGTTGGGAAATACCTGGTGACTTTGTGGGTGGAGCCTGTATAGGGTAGGGTTCCCAAGTACTTACTGCGTGGGAGCGGGGGACGCATGTTCCCTGGCCAGACCAGTCCTCCTTGTAACGCACCGTGCCGTCACCAGGACGTGACGCCAGGCGACGCTCTGGCAATGGGGCTGGAAACTTGATTTTCTCCCGGGGAGCTGATCTCTGTCAGCTGGAGATCAGTTGTAAAAGAGGAAGATTCCCAGCAGTGTTCCCTCTAAGCTGAGTTAGTGTGAGCTAGCTCACAGTTCTTTAGCCTCCGGCTCACACATTTTTGCCTTAGCTCAGGAAGGAGGGCTCCAGAGCAAATAATTTATGCAGCAGCCAAATCTTTCGCTCACAACTTTAAAAAGCCAGCAGCTCACAAAGTAGAATTTTTGCTCACAGGACTCCACAGCTTAGAGGGAGCATTAATCCCCAGGCCCCACCTGGAGAATGGCAACCCTATCTGTGGCACCTCTGGAGCCTGTCGTGGGATACCAGGCCTTTCTCTTGCGGCTTCGGTGGTGTTCCACCCAGGGCGCCTGGTGTCTCTGAGTAAGCAATACCCTCTGTCAACCGTCTCTTCAGGGCAGCCTGCACCTCGTCTCCACAGCAGCAGGCAGCATCTGTTCATACAAAGGGTCCCCGTCTTTCATTCATTTCCTCTTAATTAAACATCATCTCCAGCAGCCTCAGGGGGAGGGGAGGTCAGGAAGAGGGAGACAGGAATCAGCAAGCAATTGCATATTTATTGCTTCAAGTGTGCTTTTTTCCAGGTTGCTTTTCCCTTGCAGTTCAGAGCACCTTACAGAAACACGGAAAACATGCTGAGTGGTGGGGTTAATTAAACTGAAACGAGAAATAAAGGGACAGGGATGTAATGGACGTAAGAGACACAGTGCAGCAGCCTCATTTGGAATACTGTGTACGGTTCTGATCACCTTATCTTAAAAAAGGACATGGCAGAGCTGGGAAACGTACAGCGGAGGGCGACCAAGATGGTTAGGGGGTGGAGCACTTTCCCTATGAGGAAAGGCTGGCAAGTCTGGGAGTTTTCAGTTTAGAAAAGAGATTACTAAGGGGGGACATTAGAAGGTTTATAAGGTTATGCACAGGGTGGAGAGAGTTGACAAAGAAATTTTTCTCCCTCTCCCCAAACACGAACTCAAGGGCCTCCAATGAAGCTGATGGGCAGTAGGTTCAGGATAGACAGAAGGAAATACTACTTTACAAAGAGAGAGATTAAAATTTGGAATTCGCTGCCAGAGGATGATGATGACGATGACGATGACGAAGAAGAAGAAGAAGAAGAAGAAGAAGAAGAAGAAGAAGAAGAAGAAGAAGAAGAAGAGGAGGAGGAGGAGATTGGATTTATACCCCACCCTTCACTACCCAAAGGAGTCTGAGAGCGGCTTACAAACTCCTTTCCTTTCCCCTCCCCACAACAGACACCCTGTGAGGTAGGTGGGGCTGAGAGAGCTCTGACAGAAACTGCTCTTTTTCAAGAACAGCTGTGCCAGAGCTATGGCTTGCCCAAGGTCATCCAGCAGGTGCAAGTGGAGGAGTGGGGAATCAAACCCAGTTCTCCCAGATTAGAGTCCGTGCACTTAACCACTACACCAAACTGTAGTGATGGCCACAGGAATAAACAGCTTTAAAAGGGGGTTAGATAGATTCATGGAGGAGAAGTCTATCAGTGGCTACTAGCCCCGGTGACTGAGGGGAACCTCCACTTTCAGAGGCACTAAACCTCTGAATCCCAAAGCCAGGAGGCAACATCAGGGGGAAGGCCTCGGCCTCTGTGCCCTGTTGTTATAGCCCACCAGAGGAACTGGCTGGCCAGTGTGTGAGACAGGATGCTGGCCTAGATGGACCTCTGGTCTGATCCAGCAGGGCTCTTCTGATGTTCTTATGGTACCCACTGGCACAGGTGTTTTCAAAAGGGGAATCACCAGTTCCTTGGAAGAGATGATGAAAGGGAACCTCCACATCCAGAGGCAGTCAATCCATGAATACCAGTGCTCAGAGGCAGCTTCAGGGGAAGACTTTTGAGATCTATGTCCTGTTTGCTGGCCCTTCATCCAGAAGGGCCTAGGAGACGCACCTGAAAGACCCACGTAGGTTCCTTTGTCCCAAAGTGAAGGCATGACCAGCCAGTAGTTCCAACCACCCCAAGGATCCAGGCAGTAGTTCAGATTCAGGTGAAATTTTTCACTGATGGCGGAGAGGTATAATTTCCCCTACCCTTTCCTCCTGCAGACCCCCAGTTTTGGCCCTCGTGCCGTTCCTGAGAGACCTCCAACTCCTAGAAGCAGCATTTTGGGGATATCAGTATGCTGCAGTGGAAGGGAAACTTAGTTTTCCTCTTGGTGGGAAACCAGGGTTTCTCTAGGAAGGGGCTCTATCACTTCTTTCAAAGCATTTGGGATCATTCCCATTCCCAAGGAAGCTTCGATTACCTCTTGAATCCAGGGGTTCCCTCCCATTCTATGGGATGTAATAAGGACTAAGGTTGCCAACTCCAAGTTGAGAAATCCCTGGAGATTTGGGGGTGGAGCCTGGGCTGGGGGAGGGACCTCAGCGAGGTAGAATACTATAAAGTCCACCTCCCAAAGCAGCCATTTCTTCCAGGGGAACTGATCTCTGTGACCTCGTGATGCCAGCTCCGTGGTGGGAAATTCTTGGAGATTTTGGCACAGAGTCTGTGGTTGGCGGGGTTTGGGGAGGGCAGGGGCCCCAGCCAGTGTTCCCTCTAAGCTGAGTTAGCGTGAGCTAGCTCACAGTTTTTTCGCCTCCGTTTCACACATTTCTGTCTTCGCTCAGAAAGGACAGCTCCAAAGCAAACTCATTTATGCAGTAACCAAACCACTCGCTCACAATTTTAATGCCAGTAGCTCACAAAGTGGAATTTTTGCTCGCAAGATTCCACAGCTTAGAGGGAGCGTTGGATGCCATGCAGCCCACCCTCCAAAGCAGACATTTTCTCCAGGGAGACAGATCTTTGTCATTTGGGGATCAGCTGTAATTCCGGGAGATCACCAGGCCCCACCTGGAGGCTGGCAACCCTAGCTGACACAGTGGCCATCAGGACTCTGACAAAGCCGGTTCCTGGAGAGGGGGGGCCTCGGGGTTCTGAGGGGCTCTTTGACAGGCCTGGATCTGTGTCCCTGTGCCTTGAGCTACCAGCGGGGAGGGACTCCGTATCCCGCAGAGCCCTGATTGACAGCGGCGTCCCATCCCGGGCTCTCCTCATCCGGGGCCCAGGGATTTCCCATTTACGGAGATGAATGGCCTCCATCTAGCGGCCTGCCACCTGGGCCTCCCCCTGCCTGGACCCCACCTGGCACCCTCTTCTGGGATGGGGATTGATTGCCAGTCCTATTTATTGCAATTAATTAGTTGGTTAGCACAGGCGGGAGGCCGGACAGCTGCTCTCTTGCCTGCGGCCTCCGTTCCCTTCCCTCCGCCCACGGCACCCGCTTGGGCTGGCAGCACAACTCCAGCCTTTGTGGGCAACAAGCCCCTCACGCGTCCCTTTGGCTCCCAGACAATGGGGGCTTTTCCGTTACGCGTGCGCTAAAGGGCAAGATGAACGCAAGAACTGTTGACAAAGGGAAGGAGGACATAAAAACAGAGGCGGGGTGGAGGGGGCTCTCTCGTGTTTGGCAGCCCATTTCCAAAAGCGTGGCCCACTTGCTGGGGGCAGGACTGGTGTACCGCCCCGCCATTTTGAAGTCCTCCCTTTCTAGGGTTGCCAAACTCCAGGAAGGGCCTGGAGACCTCCTGGAATTAGAACCGATTTCCAGGCGACGGAAACTCATTCCCCTGGAGGGAATGGCTGCTTTGGAAGGTGGAATCCGGGGCCCACCCCTCCCCAAACCCTGCCTTCCCCAGGCTCCACCCCCACATCTCCAGGTATCTGCCAGCCCAGAGTTGGCAACGCTATCCCACCTCCCCACATCCTGAGCTAGTGCTTGAAAATATGGGTCTCTTGCAGAAGGTTCCTGATTCAGTCCCCAGCATCTCCAGTTTTGAAAAGGACCAGGTGGTAGGCGACGTGAAAGCCCTCTGCCTAAGGCCTTGGAGAGCCGCTGCCAATCTGAGTAGATAATTCTGGCCTTGATAGACCACAGGTCTGATTCAGTAGGTCAGGCAGCTTCATATGTTAACAGTGCATTAGCTCTGGTTTACGATCACTGTCTTCACCTATTGTTTCTTTGCTTCAATAGTCTAGTGCCACAGTAGAGTTGCCAACTTCCCGGTGGGATCTGGTGTTCTCCTGGAATTACAACTGATCTCCAGACTACAGGGATCATAGGATCTTAGAATCGTAGAGTTGGAAGGGACCTCCAGGATCATCTAGTCCAACCCCCTGCACAATGCAGGGAATTCACAAATACCTCCCCCCACACACCCAGTGACCCCTGTTCTATTCCCAGAAGATGGCAAAAAACCTCCAGGATCCCTGGCCAAACTGGCCTGGAGAAAAATTGCTTCCTGACCTCAAAGTGGTGACCAGCATTTCCCTGGGCATGTAAGAAAGGGCCACAAGATCTAAGCACTGATGCAGCCCTTCCTGCCCTCCCTTCTCACACTCTGCCTAAGTTCACAGAATCCGCATTGCTGTCAGATGGCCATCCAGCCTCTGTTTGAAAACCTCCAAAGGAGGAGAGCCCGCCACCTCCCGAGGAAGCCTCTTCCACTGAGGAACCGCTCTGACTGTCAGGAAGTTCCTCTGTTTCAGTTCCTCTGAACAAATGACAGCTTTGGAGGGCAGGCTGTGTAGTAAACCACAGATTCCAGGTGAAATTCCCCCTTCCGCAGGCACTGTCCCCAAATCTCCAGGAATTAACCAAGCCAGAGCTGGCAAGTGGCAACACTACGTCACGGAGGGAGGGAGGGAACTGATGGAGATGGCTGGTCTTCAGTTGCCCTCTTCAACTTCTCCAGGGTTTGTTGGCATGGCTTTGGCATGGATTTTTAGCAATACATTCAAAGCCCTGCCCTGCATTGTCTCCCATGATGCAACTATCTAGCAAGGGATTTAATGTGCACCAGAGTTCAGTCCTGGGAAGAATGCACAATTAATTGATTAAAAGCCTGCACAAAACCTATTTCCTCTGCCCCTGAGTGGCCACAGCCATCCCCCAATTACCTGGGGCCTAGTCCCACCATCTAGAGCTGGAATCCCCAGCATGGTGCCCGTGGGCGCCATGGCCTCTGCCGCCACTTTGCCTAGTGCCTGCAAAGTGTTTTTAGAAAGTGGGTGGGGCCACATGAGGCTTTTGTCCAGCAAGGCTTCTCATTGGCTGCTGGAGATCCACTTGGCTCTGCTGATTGAAAAGCACACCCTGTTATGCAGAGAGCTACCGCCTGAACTGTTGAAGAGTCAGTATTAGAGTTCTGCATAAGCTGGCTCCCTGGCGTTTTGTGCTCGGCTCCACCTCCTGGGGCAGCCATGTTGCTGTTGCACTGACCACCCTAGGTCAACATTTTGGAGGTGCCCGCAGGGTCATAAAGGCTGGGGAGCCCTGATCCAGAGTAGGTCTCCTGGTCCCTTGGAAATGTAACCTCTGTGGCACAAACCCTTTGTTCATTAGCCAGATGAGATGAGCTTGGATGGGTTTCCATTATTGCAATCATTGCAAGGTGTTGGAAGAGGTTTGCCAACTCAGTCCCCATGAGGGATGCCAGCCTCTAGGTGGGACCTGAGGATCCCCTGGAATTGCAGCTCATCTCCAGACTACAGAGATCAGTCCCCCTGGAGACAATGGGTAATTTGCAGGGCGGACTCTGGCACTGTACCCCACTGAGGTCCCTGACCTCACCAGGATCCATCTCCAAATCTTCCAGAGTTTCCCAAGCTGGATCTGGCAACCCCACTTCTCCGGCCCCCACCAGAGGCCATGGAGGATCTGGCAACTCAAACGCCACACCTTGAGGTAGGCAGCCCTGGAGCAGGTAGCTCAGCCCCCAAAAAGGGCAACGGGAGCTACTTTCCAGGTTTTTCTTATCTCCTTCTATTTTTTTATTCCACTCTTTATGCTTTTTATTTTCTTTTTCTTTTTTAATGTATGTCATTTAAAAATCTTCATAAAGATCAAAAAGGGCAACTGGAACATAAATAATGGTTGGTACCAATGTTCCCTCTAAGCTGAGTTAGTGTGAGCTAGTGCACAGTTCTTTAGCCTCCAGCTCACACATTCTTGTCTTAGCTCAGGAAGGAGGGCTCCAGAGCAAACTAATTGATGCAGGAGCCAAATTGTTCACTCACAGCTTTAATGCCGGTAGCTCACCAGTTTGGTGTAGTGGTTAAGTGCGCGGACTCTAATCTGGGAGAACCGGGTTTGATTCCCCACTCCTCCACTTGCACCTGCTGGATGACCTTGGGAAAGCCATAGTTATGTCAGAGCTGTTCTCTCAAGGGCAGTCCTCGAAAGAGCTCTCTCAGCCCCACCTACCTCACAGGGTGTCTGTTGTAGGGAGGGGAAGGGAAAGGAGTTTGTAAGCCTCTCTGAGACTCCTGAGTGAAGGGTGGGGTATAAATCCAATCTCCTCCTCCTCTTCCTCCTCCTCCTCCTCACAAATTAGAATTTTTGCTCACAAGACTCCATAGCTTAGAGGGAGCATTGGTTGGGACCCCCACACACATATACATACAAGAGAAAGAAAGATCAGCTAGTGGGGAAGATACCTTGTCTAGGTATAGCTGAAACGAGGGATACAATGCCTTTATGTGGATCCTTTTTCAAATGTATGGAGGCTGCATCCAAAGGTAGTGTTTTTTGAAAACAACAAAAAGCCTTGCTTGGAGAATCAGGAGAGCAGAGGAAATGCCGGTGGAGCACATTTCCCTTGGAACAGTTCCCAGGGTTTAATTTCCAAAATGAGAGGCTCCATGGCTCAGGCAGTCTGGCAAGCGATGCCAACTGACCTGGAATGCCTTTTGGGCGTGGGGCCAGATGCTGAAGCCGGTTGCTGCTTCACTGTGACGTAGGGTTGCCAGGTCCCCCCTGGCCGCTGGCGGGGGATGGGGGGGAGTAAGGTTGCCTGATCCAGATTGGGAAACACCTGGAGATGTAGGGTTGGATCCTGGGGGAGGACAGGGAGTCAGTGGGGCACAATGGCACAGGGTCCACCCTCCAAAGCTTCCATTTTTCTCCAGAGGACCTGATCTCTGTAGTCTGGAGATGAGCTGTAATTCCGAGGGATCCCCAGGTTCCACCTGGAGACTGGCATCCCTATTGTGGCGAGGAGGAAAGGCCAATCTCTACGTGACTGAAGACATTTTCATAATTGTCAGACACACGTTAGGCTTAGGGTTGCCAACTTAGGGTGGGGGAAATTCCTGGGCATTTTAGGGGTGGAGCCTGGTGAGTGTGGGATTTGGGGAGGGGTGGGACTTCAGCGGGCGGTAATGGCACAGAGTCCATCCTCCAAAGTGACCATTCTCTCCAGGGGGACTGATCTCTGTTGTCTGGAGATCAGTTCTAATCTAGGAGATCCCCAGGCCCCATCTGGAGGTTGGCAAGACCTGGCATTCAACGCAGGTCAGGGAGCTCAGCACACCTTCAGCCCTAATCCTGCTTTCAGAGCTGGCATCGGCATACCCAGAGGTGGGGCAGCTGCCGGGCCCGGAGCTTCTGGCGGGTCACTGTCACTGACCCTGCCACCCGTACGCCTCCCCTGCCACCTGTCCGTGTGCCAGTCCCTGCCCATTCTTTTGCTCCACACCACCCATGCCCCTGCTTCCAGCGACCACAGAACCAGCATTACCAGCTGCATGTACCCACCAGTGCCCCTGGGGAAAGGGCATGCATCAGGTGCTGGTGGTGGTGAATGTAGGTGGAGGAAGGGCTTGTGAGCAGGGGAAGCAGACATAGTCAAGTGGGGAACAGGGGGGATGCCAGCCTCCAGGTGGGACCTGGGGACCCCCCAGAATCGCAGCTCATCTCCAGACTACGGAGATCAGTTCTCCTGGGGAAAATGGATCTTTCCACTGAGGTCCCTGTCCTCCCCAGGCTCCACCCCTCCAAATCTCTAGGAGTTGCCTAACCTGGAACTGGCAACCCTACCCCCCATCCCCTGCTGGTGGCGGGGCTGGCAACGCTATGCAGGTGAGTGGAAAGGGAAGAACTGGGAGGCGGGGGGGGGGCAGGAAGGGGCCTTGGACCACCATCCTCAGAGTCTCCCAAAAGGTGGAATCGGCACTGGCTGTGTTCCACACAGGGAGTACATTTATAACCGTTAAGCTCCTTTAGACAGTTTAGAGCTGCTCACATGAGATCTCTATGAGAGTGATCCTCAGCATGTCCACGCAGAGCCTTCCTTGAGTCTGTTTCCAGTGGGTCTTACTCCCGAGGAAGTGCTCTTAGAACCGCATTGCAAGAGCCTTGTAGGGTTCCAACGCTGTGTAGGGACATTCCTGGCAACTTGGGGATGGGGCCTGGAGGGGGGTCTCAGCAGGGTATAATCCAGTGTAGTCCAGCCTCCAAAGGCTTTTACTCTCCAGGGGAACTGATCTCTGTAGTCTGGAAATCAGTTGTCACTCCAGGGGATCCCCAGGCCTCACCTGGAGGCTGGCAACCCTAGCAAGAGGCCAATTTATTCTTTTAGAGAGAGAGAAAAGTATGTCTCCTCTCCAGAGCACCTGCCTGAGGCAGCTTACGAAACAAAGCACGATAAAAAAAGTATAAAATATTAAAAGTTGCTAAGGAAATCCCAGCATTAAAAACCCTGCCAGAGTGTGAAAAGAAACCGCCGAACAGCTTCAAAGGAATTTGAGAGTTTTTCAGGCTGAAAGCCCATTAAAAAAAAAAAAAATGGTGCAGAGAGATCATCCCCTTAATTAAAAGACTGCACAATCCGTGCACCGATTCCTCTTGAGCTTGGCCAGCGTCGTAGGATTCCCAGACCAAACCAGCTCTCCTGCCCTCCTGTGTTTTCTCTGCAGCATCTTCCTCTACACTGATGGATGCCGTAATCACTTGCAGGTGGGGAACAGCAGGGAGCAACAGTCTCATCCTCTCTGCTCCAGATTTGGTGCCAACAGCTATTCGTAAGCTTCCCTTCAGCCGCAGCAAGGGAACGGGCAGAAGGAGGCAGCCGGGAAGCCAGGCTCTGTGATCTGTCATCCTTCCGGCTGGGCTTTGGAGTCATCTGGCCGGGCACCACTTTTGTCTTCTGTGTGGCAGACCTGAACCTCAACGACTTGAGAGATACATGACTTTGAGAGGGCTTTCGCTTTCCATTGGGTTGCTTGTTATGGAAATTTGCGACTGGTTTACGGGTGCCGGCCTCCAGTTGGGACCTGGGGATCCCCTGGAACTACAGCTCATCTCCAGACTACAGAGATCAGTTCCCTTGGAGAAAATGGATAATCTGCAGGGTGGACTCTATGGCACTGTAGCTCACTAAGGTCCCTGTCTTCCCCAAGCTACATCCCCACATCTCCAGGAGTTTCCCAACCTGGATCTGGCAACCCTACCTCCCATCCCCTGCTGGTGGCTGGGGGGGACGGAACCTGGCAACCCTAGGGCTTGGGGATCCCCTGGAATTACAGCTCATCTCTAGACTGCAGAGATCAGATCCCCTGGAGAAAATGGATGCGTTGGAGGGTGGCCTCTATGGCAGGGGTGTCGAACTCATTTGTTATGTGGGCCGGAGCTGACATAAATGAGACCTTGTTGGGCCGTGCCTTGTGTGTCATAAAATGTAATGCCAGGCAGCGGAGATATAAACTTTATAAAGGACACAAAGACAAAGGGTTGGGTTTTTTTTACTTAAAAACATGCTTAAATCATTAGCACTCTTGCAATATTTTATTTAATAGTGTCTGAAAACAGACACCTCTTGCTCTGAATTGTTGCATCAAAATGTCTGTGCTGTTGTAGTCTTGAGTATGCTGTTCAGGTGTGTATCTGTAAGCTGCGAACCTACGATGACGCAGCAGCGGCAGAACTGGAAGCAGAAGCAGAAGACAGCCAATTCCACTGCGGGCCTGATAGAAGCCCTCTGGGGGCCTGATTTGGCCCCCGGGCCACATGTTTGACACCCCTGTCCTATGGCATTGTCCCCCACTGAGGTCCCTGCCCTCCCCAGGCTCCACCCCCAAATCCCCAGGAGTTTCCCGACCTTGATCTGGCAACCCTAACCCCCCCCCCCATCCCCTGCTGGTGGCCAAGGGGGACCTGGCAACCCAAGAGTGATTCAATGGGAGGATTTTGTACAAGAGCAAAATGGGACTTTTAGCCTTTTGTTACTGTCCATGGGGTTTTCCTGGCAAAGGTACTGGAGTGGGTTGGCATTTCCTTCGAAAGGGTCCAGAGGAGGGCGACCAGGATGGTGAGAGGGTTGGAGTCCAAGTCTTATGAGGAAAGGCTGAGGGAGTTGGGTATGTTTAGTCTGGGAAAGAGAAGGCTTAGAAGGGACATGATGGCAGTCTTCAAGTATCTGAAGGGCTGTCATGTAGAAGATGGAGCGGATCTATTCTCTCTTGCTCCGGATTGCAAGACTAGATCAAATGGGTGGAAATTACAAGGGAGTCGTTACCGGCTAGATATCAGGAGAAACTTCCTGACTGTGAGAGTGGTTGAGCAGTGGAACAGACTGCCTCGGGAGGTGGTGGATGCTCCTTCGCTGGACGTTTTCAAGAGGAGACTGGACGACCATCTTTTGGGTATGTTGTAGGTATGTAGGGGTTTCGACTGTGTTCCTGCAGAGTGCAGGGGGTTGGACTAGATGGCCTGCAAGGTCCCTTCCAACTCTAACATTCTATGATTCTATGATTCTGTGATTCTCCAGTGGATCACGCTTTGTCTGACGCCGGGAAAGATTGAAGGTCAAAGAAGAAGGGTATGGCAAAAGATGAGATGGTTAGACAGTGTTATCGATGCAACAAACATGAAATTGAGCAAACTCCAGAGCACGACGAAGACAGGAGGGCCTGGTGTGATGTGGTCCATGGGGTCGCGAAGAGCCGGACTTGACTGTGCGACTGAACAACGAAATGGAACTGTTATCGGGGTATTGACCTCCCCATATTACTCCTGTTTTAGTGGCAGACTTAAGCAGAAGTCAAGCCCCGGGATTCCTTTTCAAATTCTTCATCCCTCCAAGGTCTACTGTCAGTAGCTCCATTGGCTAAGGCACTTCTGGCAACAGCCTCTAAACTGTAGCCTTTGCAGTGGGGCTCTGACCCTCCTGGCTTTCCTGTAAAGGCTGAAAAAGAGAGTCATTCCAGAGAGTTTTGGGGGCAGCCAATGTTTCCATACCTGTTGTTTTAATTTTTGTTTTATCGAATTGTTTCTATATCGTTTCCCTCTTTGGGTCATGAGGTGCTCATAAAATAGGGTTGCCAGCCTCCAGGAAGGACCTGGAGGTCTCTCAGAATCACAACTGATCTCCAGATGACATAGATTAGTTCCCCTGAAGAAAACGGCTGCTTTGGAGGGTGGACTCAGTGGCATTATAGCTCGCCGAACTCTCTCTCCTCCCCAGGCGCCAAACTTCCCAGGCGCCAAACTCCAAACCTCCAGGAATTTCCCAACCCACAGTTGACAACTCTACTTCAGGAGAAAGGTGGGCATGTAAATGTTTTAAGTGAATTAATACCACCGCCAGCCTCAAGGGAATGACGAACAGGGATGGATCTCTGAGCATTGGCCCTTTATGCCACTAAACAAGCGCATCCTGGTCACCGATACTTAAAATTTAGGATTATTCCAAAACAGTGACCAAGAAATGTCCAAAGCCAGGCAGGCAAGTTGGCAGTTTTTGTCTCGGAGAAGGTGGTTCATGATTCGGCAGCTGGCGTGGCCCTGGCAGTTCTGAGATTTGAAAGCATCTCTGGGTATGTCCAGGGGGTGTGTGTTTCATTACTGCGGGATGAGCGCTGCGTCCCCGACTTCTGCTCCTCAAACAACACATGTGCTGCCTCCAGAAGGAACGCCACATGCTTCTTTCTCTTTGCCCCCTCCCCTGCTGTGCTTTTGTTTTGCTTTGTTTCCTTTTTGTTCCTTTTTTCCCAAGAACTTTGCAGCTTAATCTTGTCATTAAAAAAAAAAAAAGTCCTGGTCTGTTTATTTACACTCTTTTTTGTTTACACTTTATTTATTTACACTGATCTGTTCATTTACACTGTTCCAAGAATGTTGGGGGAGGTTGCTTGGAGACTGACAGAAGGGCCAGCCGATCAGCCGCTTTTTGGCACCAAACAGGAAGATCATATATTCTCTGAGGGCAGTCAAGAGGAAGAAGGGTGCGCTTCTGTCCAAAATATGCTAAATACAGGCCTGTGTACACCTGTTCTGAATTGCTCAGCAGTAAAGCATATCCCTAAATACTTACAGGCATCCTATGTAAATTTTCTACAGCTTTTATGAATTTAGTTTATGTGGTTTTAACTATGTTTGAGTCCAATGGTACCTTTAAGACCAACAAATTCTGGGTATAACCTTTGGTGTGTATGCATTGTGTGTATGCATACTTCTTCAGTTTCAACTGTTTTTTGCACTGTACTCCGGAGGTTGTAGTGTTTCTGATGCAGAAAGGCAAAGGATTTCTGTGTTTCATCTCTACACTGTGATTTTGAGAATCTTTCCACTGAAATGGAAGTTAAACGTCACAAGAACTATGGGTTGTTTTTTACTTCTGTTTGGAATCCTTATTATTTGCTTTGTTTCTTGCTTTGTTTGCATTTCAGCATTTGATGAAATGCGCATCCCAGCTTTTCTTTCCGGAGATTATCTGAGCGGCTTTAAGCAAAACACAAACAAACAAAAAGGTCCAAATACCATGAGAATGGAGAAAAGTGAGATGGCCGAATGGTAGAGCACTCTGCATTCTTAGGGAGGGTTAGTTTTGTTCTCACAACGGGACATAGAATGCAGAGCTGGCGGCAAGCATCAAACATCCCTGAAATAGAATTAAAATGACCATCCACACCTTTCTTCTGCAAAGATCCAAAACTGAGCATGCATCTCTGGACCACTTTTTGTGACACAGACCGTAGAGGGGCTGTGTGACTCAGTGGTAGAACATCTGCTTGGTATGCAGAAGGTCCCAGGTTCAATCCTTGGCATCTTCATTAAAAAGACCAGGTGATGTGAAAGACCTCCACCTGAGACTCTGGAGAGCACCTGCCAGTCTGAGTGCACAACACTAACCTTGATGGGCGGATGGTCTGATTCAGTATAAGGCAGCTTCAGGTACATTAATTTAAGGTCTCCTACTGACTGTTTAAATGTCAGGGATCTAGCGCACAATTTTTCCAGTTCAGATGATTGACAGGGGCATGTACGGAACCGAAGCTCACAAAGCTGGCTTCACAACTCACTCCTGGACTGTCCCAGGGGAACTTCAGCACTTCCTGTATTCCCAAGTATTAACAGCACTCAAGCAGAAGGGCATGCAGCCACCGTTTGGCTGGGCCCCATGATATTGTCATTGTACAATACATAATTGCTGGAAGAGTCGTGTTCTTTGAGGACAGCTGGATAATCAGCCCCCATGGGGATCAACGGTTATTCCTCCCCCCCCCCCCCGTGGGTCATTTGACGCAAGGGAAGAAAGCAAGGAAAATCAACTCCCTTCACTGAAACCCAACACAGCTGACCTGGAGAATGCCCCCACAAAAAGGAGATAACTTCAAGCTGGAAGCGAATTCCTAAGAAGCCTCCAGAAGAAAAAGGAAGCAGCCAAACCCATTGCTGATCAGCTGGGAGAGATAAAAAAACACTTGGCTGAAGAATTAAGAATTCCGAACATGCTTCAGTCGAATGGGTGTAGGTGGATAATTCATTTTGTCTCCTACGTTGTCGTGGTCTTACTGAGCTCAGACTCACCAAATACCTGCCTGTGGTTCAGGAAAGCTGCAAACAAAGTATGAGTCCAATGGTACCTTATAATTTTTTTATGGTAGCATGATTTTAATATGGGAATTAACAACATAGCCTTTTATTGAGTACCATTGGTGCTGCTTGCTCATTAAGATTCAGGACTGATTCGGCTGACAATGGTTTTGCAGCTTTCTTCTGAGCTGCTGACCTTGGAAAAAAACTGTATTAAAAACAGAGGCAAGAATCCCACAGTGTATTAGCTAGCTCTTCAGTTCATGAACTTTACTCAGCTTGGGAGGGAGAGGCTGTAGCTCAGTAGAAGAGCCTCTGCTTTGCATACAGAAGATCCCAGTTTCAGCCCCCTGGCATCTCCAGCTAAAAAGATTAGGGACGGGCATGACCCAGCTCAAGAATGAAAGTTTGTGATGAATTTTGGCGATGTTCACGAACTGAAGATCTGCCACAAACTTCTACGGATTTTAAGGCAGTTCGTGGTGGTTTGTGAAGAGCAGAAAGCAGGCCCCTGCTCGCTGTTCCCCACGGCTTTTCGTAGGGAAACCCCTGCTTTTTTGCTCCCCGTGAAAAGCAGCAGGGAGCAAAAAACAGAAGATTAAAAGGCTCGGATCCATTTAACCACCTGCTTTATGCTTGTTGCCACTTTCAGATGGGGACAGAAAGCAGGGGTTAAATGGCTTGGAACTATTTAACCCCTGCTTTCTGCTCCCTACAAAAAGTGACAGGGACCAGAATGTGCGGGTCACGAACCAAAAGCAACCGGTTCAGTTTGTGAACCAATCCCCCAGTTCGTATTGGTTCATGGGTTAGTTCGTGGTCCTGCCATGAACCATGAACTGAACTGCAAAAATTCAGTTTGTACCCATCCCTAAAAAGGATCCAGTAGCAACTGATGTGAAAGACCTCCAGCTGAGACCCTGGAGAGTCACTGCCAGTATGAGTAGATAATACTGACCTTGATGCTGATGCTGTGACTCATTTTAAGGTATTTCCATGGTGCTGAAATTGGGGCCAAAGCTAGGGTTCCCCCCCAACACAAAAAGCTCCTGGAGCTTTAGTGCATTATTCACATCCTGTGGGGTAGCCTGAGCGGGAAATGCTCTCTTATGCTTTGAGCAATGCTTTGCCTTCTGCCAACAGATCCATTTGTCATCCACTGGGGCTACGGGAATGTTCAAGGTCTCTGGTCGTTTGTTCAAGTTCATTTCCCCCATTCTTCTGACACCCACACAGGCCACCTCTAGGGATTCTTTTGGGATCAATCCTGCAACTGATCCCTCAGAGCCAACCAGAACCCTGTTATCAGGCTGCTGACATGAGCTAGAGCTCACTCTTGAACCCATGTAAAGAATACACATTCTCTCAATGCCCCTTCTATGATTGTAAATCAAAGAGTCCCCACTGGTTTTGCCTCAGGGTTTCCACAAGACTGTTTTGTCTAAAGTGCTGCTTACATTCTTCTACATGAAGTTGCAGGGGGCAGGGGTCCAGTGGTAGAGAGAGGGCACTAGATGATGGGCAGTAGGTTCAGGATGTACAAAAGGAAATATGATTTGAATAAATGTGGAATTTGCTGTGGTGATTGCCATAGGGATAGACAGCTTTAAAAAGAGATTAGATAGAGTCATGGAAGATAGGTATATCAATGGCTACTAGCCATGGTGACTGAGGGGAACCTCCATTCAGAGGCACGAAGCCAAGAGGCAACATCAGGGGAAGGCCTCAGCCTCTCTGCCCTGTTGTTCGCCATCCAAAGGAACTGGTTGGCCACTGTGTGAGATGGGATGCTGGACTAGATGGACTATTGGTCTGATTCAGGTGGGCTCTTCTTATGTTTTCATGGTGTGAAAGATCTCCACCAGAGACTTTGGAGAGCCACTGACAGTCTGAGAAGAGAATACTGATTTTGATGGACCAAGGGTCTTCTTCTGTATGCGCAGCTTCAATTGTGTTCATAGATATTATCAGTAAGTTGAACCATGTTGAAGTCACCCAATTCCTTTTCTCCTTTTCATCAGGTCTGCAGGCGGAACAATAGATTCCATTAGCTTGGTAATCCTCAGTGTGCTGTTTGTGGGTTGGGAAATTCCTGGAGATTTTTGGGGTGGAGCCTGGAGAAGGTTGAGTTTGGGAAAAGATCTCAGTGGGGGTATATACCATACAGTCTACCTTCCAAAGTAGCTATTTTCTCCAGCAGAACTGATCTCTATAACCTGGAGACCAGTTGTAATTCTGTGAGGTCTCCAGGCACCACCTGGAGAGTGGCAACCTTAGTCCCAAGGCACCCACCAATGTTTTCCTGGCATGTGCTTCCTGCCTCTTTTCCTGCCTCCTTCCTTACCCCTTTGCAAGCTCCCTTCTTCTCTTTGTCCTTCCTTCCTTCCTTCCTTCCTTCCTTCCTTCCTTCCTTCCTTCCTTCCTTCCTTCCTTCCTTCCTTCCTTCCTTCCTTCCTTCCTTCCTTCCTTTCTTCCTCTCCCAGAGGGATTGCTGTAGAGGTGATGGGATTAGAGGGCAGGGGGAGCGAGAGCCAAACCTGAGCCCCCTCTCATAAACTCTGGCCAGTAGCTGCTGCAGTTTAATAGGTAACATTTGTCTTTATTAAGGGCACCTGTTTTCTTGAAACTGCTTCATCACCACAGCAGCTCCACAATGAGCAAAATGGAAAATGGAGGATGCACACGTCCCTGGGTCTCAGCCAGGAGAATCCTGCCTCCTTGTTACTTGCCACATCTGGGATACCTTGATGTTCCCCAAGTAATATCCATTGCATACGGGGCTTCTTCTGCCTCAGTCTGCCTCTGCAGATGATAACCAAGGCCAGGCACAACAATTTATTTCAAGTAGATGAATATTAGTAAGATCAAGTTTACATTACTTGAAGGTTTTCTTGGATTGCTTCAAAATCAAAATCTTCCTTTTTAAAACTCTGAACACTTCATTTCAGCAAAACTTTATTTTAAAAAATATGTGTGTGAAGGAAGGGGCTGGGGAAAATTCAAAACAAGCCCTCCCACATGTAAAGTTAAATATATTAAAATGGCAGATCCCACACCCCGGGAAAAGGAATATACTTGTTGCCATTTTATGATGATGCCTATGAGGTTCATGTTGTTACCTCCCTCCTTGTTTTTCAAAAAGAGATGGAAACCTTCTTATTTGGCCAGGCCTAAGGGATAAACTCTTGGAAGCTTTGCTGTTTTTTATGTAGACCTTGTAGGAATTGTAAACTTTATGATCATTAGCTGCTGTGGATCCATTGGACGGGAAGGTGAGGTGGAAAAATAT
Organism: Gekko gecko; assembly: GCA_029375565.1. Taxonomy (NCBI): domain Eukaryota; kingdom Metazoa; phylum Chordata; class Lepidosauria; order Squamata; family Gekkonidae; genus Gekko; species Gekko gecko. Next base: position 71,502,988 of record JAPDNY010000013.1, on the reverse strand, counting down.
TGAATACATCCATCATTCCCTAAAATCAGGGTCAATAAACTACGGCTTCCTAGTCTATAGAAGGGCAGATACTAAAGGAGAAGCAGCCCTTGGGTTGCCAGCTCCAGGTTGGGAAGTACCTGGAGATTTTGGGGGTGGGGCCTGAGGAGGGGAGGGACTTCCATGGGCATAATTCTACCTTTTAAACTGGCCATCTTCTCCAGGTGAACTGATCTATGTAAACCCCAGAGATCTCCACCCACCACCTGGAGGTTGCCAACTGTAAAAAAAAACACCATGTAGACCAAAGAGACACCTGGATCTACTGTCTTGGTGAGAACTAGTCCTTTGACTTCCCCCAGTCTAAAATCCTAAGAATCTCGGTACTGTTTAAAAAACAAGTTTCTAGTCCTTATGGCTCTGTATCTTAGGACCAGTCAGAAATTTCCTGCTCAGCTCTCTTAGTATGAAATCACCCTGTCCCTCATATGACACACGATTGATAAAAAACAGCCCATGAGAAAACTCCCTCCCCCATTCCTCTTAACTTCTCTAAGGACCCCGGGAGGCAGGCAAGGCTTGTTCATGCTGTCAATGTGAAAAGCAAGATCCCTGGGGTATGTCCTTGCTGCTGGAGTTCACCACTGTGACCAATGTTCCCCCCCTACTGAGCAGAACATTTCACATCCTGAGCAGAATATAACTGCTGTAATCTTAAAATGAGCCATGGGCAGTGTGAGACCCTATGAGGCTCCGGATCGCTGCTGAATGGGGTTTCCTGTGTTAATGGACGACCACTCACGCGTACCGCTTAGAGAGGACACTGACTGTGACCCCTTCGCATTGCTGATGCTGCAATTCTCCCTTCTCTTGTTTGTAGCTCCATGGTTTGTAATTAGCTCGAAGAGGCAGACAGCTGAGAAAAGCCAGCTCAAGAGTCAAGTGACAAAGCAACGAAAGAAGCGGGGGAGACTGGCAAGGCACCAGGGCCGGGTGCAGGACCACTCGTGGCCACCTGTCCATCAGTGACAGATTTGCAGGGTTTAACCACCAGCTGGACACCCCTCTTCTGCTCCCAACGTCATCGACTCTCTCCACTCTGCCTTTTCCCTCCTTCCATAGCTGAGGCCTCCCTGTGCCCTCCCTGGCAAATGCAGACCCGGCTCCTTTCCAAGACTACCCAAAGCTTCATTGTCTGTTTCTAACACAGCACAAGCGATTGGGCATAAACTCCTAGAAGAAACACGCAGGACTAAAGAAGAGTTGAAAACTGCACAACACCCCCCCCCAATGAAGGTTTTCTGTTACAACCCTACACAATTTTACAAATATTTATGTTATCTATAGTCCCACCTTTCTCACTCAGACTCAAGGTAGATGACACGGTGTAAGTCGGTCAATACGATCAATGGCTGGGATAGCCAATAAACAGTGCAATAGGATTTGGAGAAGTTTGAAAACAAGCAGAAATCTGATACAGACCTGAAACAAACCTGAAGCAAGGCATGAACATGTAAATATGACACAAACGACACAGAACATAAAGAGAAGGGCTGTGGCTCACTGGCAGAGGCTTGGCTTGGCATCCAGAAGATCCCAGGTTCAATCATCAGCATCTCCAGTTAAAAGGATCAGGTAGGAGGTGACTGGTAGGAGCCAGTTTGGTGTAGTGGTTAAGTGTGTGGAGGCTAATCTGGGAGAACTGGGTCTGATTCCCCACTCCTCCACCTGCAGCTGCTGGATGACCTTGGGCAAGCCATAGTTCTGTCAGAGCTGTTCTTGAAAAGAGCAGATCTCCCAGAACTCTCTTAGCCCCACCTACCTCACAGGGTGTATGTTGTGGGGAGGGGAAGGGAAAGGAGTTTGTAAGCTGCTCTGAGACTCAGAGTGAAGGGCGCGGTATAAATCCAATCTTCTCCTCCTCCACTTGAGACCCAGGAGAGCGGCTGCCAGTCAGAGTAGACAATACTGACTTTGATGGACCAAGGCTCTGACTCAGTATAAGGCAGCTTCATGTATTTAGGGAGGTGTGGACAATCATGACCTAAGCAGAGAACAAACGTAAAGAACACAGCCGTGATAATCTGACCCACAGATCAAGCAGTCAACAAGACTTGCAAAGAAAATGCTTTCTGTATAAGAAGAGCCCTACTTGATAAGGCCAGTGGTCCATCTAGTCCAGCCTCCTGTCTCACATAGTGGCCAAACAGTTCCTCTGGATGGCCAACAACAATAGAGGCCAAGGCCTTCCCCTGATGTTGCCTCCTGGCACTGAGATTCATACGCTGACTGCTTCTGAATGTGGAGGTTCCCCTCAGCCACCATGGCTGGTAGCCGCTGATAGACCTCTACTTCATGAATCTATCTAATCCCCTTGTAAAGCCATTTATTCCTGTGGCCATCACTACGTCCTCTGGCAGTAAAATTAGGGGAGGGGCCGTGGCTCAGTGGCAGAGCGTCTGCTTGGCATGAGAAGGTCCCAGGTTCAATCTCTGGCATCCCCAGTTAAAAGGATCAGCTAAGAGGAGATGTGGAAGACCAATGCCTGAGCCCCTGGAGAGCCCCTGCCAGTCTGAGTGGACAATCCTGACTTTGATGGACCAGTGATCTGATTCAGTATAAGGCCGCTTCCTGTGTGCTCAAATTACCTAGTAGGAGCATACTTACAGCAATAGACAGTACACAGTAGTATAGTCCACAGTCCCTACTCATCAAAGCATCCTTCTAAACTATGTCCTTACAGTACATCCCTGTTACTGCATAAAATTTCGTGCTGTCCCTTCACTTTAAAAAAACCACGTTTGGCTACATGATCACATCACCATTAGTATACAGTGGAGCCCATGAGCCTCACATAACCACATTCCTCACAGTGGCCATAACAGCAACATTGTTTGACTGCGGCCAGAAGGAAGGGGGAATTGCATCCTCCCTCCCTGTTGCAAAATGCTGGGACAGTGTGATATCCACACCTTATGGAATGGCTTGCCTGAGCAGCTCAGGAAGGCTCCCCCCCCCCCGGCTTTCCTCATACTATGGAAAACTGAATTATTCAAGAGAGCTTTTCTACGCAGACAATCGAATTGTACTAAACACTCCACAAAGTTACTTGGATAAATTAACTGTGGTCTATACTACTGTGTTTAGCTTACTGAAAACCAGGATCCTACTATGTAATTTTTGTATCATTCAATGTGTCATGTTAAGACTTAACGATTTGCTTCAGTTCTGTTTTTAGATTTCTGATCAGTTCTACGACTCTATTCCTATTGTATTGTGCACTGAATGTCCCATCCTTTAAATCCTAGTTACTCATTCTGTCTAATTGCCTTGAATGCAAGTGAGAAAAGGTGGACTACGAATTACATAAATAAATAAAAATAAAGAAAGAAAAAATATCCATGCAACAGCACAGAAGCCTTGACAGAGGAAACGCATTTATTGCTCAATAAACTGATCTTGTGGGTGGACCCGTTATTAAGGATATAATCCACTGTCCCACTGCCTTGATGTAGACAGCTCTCAATGGATGCAAGAGGCACCAAAGAGTCTCACAGCTCATACAAACATTACCAGCCATAAACTACTCGGGAGAGAACACATGCCATCTTCTTCCTAAAGGGTCAGCAATTCTGCACAGTGAAGTCTAATTTCTCATCTTTCTCTACACTGGCTGATGCTGCCTGGGATTCTGGCTAACCTCAACACCAGCTTCTTTGTTCTGTGGCTCTGTTTGCAACGAAATGAGCATCAATGACTCCTAATGAGGTTAGGTAAGGGAGGCCGGCTGTTTCAGAATGAGGCATGAGGCATATCTGGGAAATCCATTCAGTTCTCAAAAGCAGCTGAAGTCACCTTGGTGTCATTCTGGGCCAAACAGCATGGGGGAGGATCAGTCGATTATATTCTTGGGGAGAAGCCACGGAGAAATTAAAACGTCAGCTGTTGATTTCAGCGTGATCTCCTCTAACAACTGTCTGAAATAACAAGAGCCGGCTTCACAAAAGAGCCTTGGAAGAGGCGATGCTTTGTAATGTTTTCCGATAAATGCAGAGATCTATGTATGTGTCTGTCCTCAGCAGCTATATCACAGAGGAGACTCCTTTTAGTCAAGAGCTGCGGTCATGCCTTTGTAAGAGTGATTCCTGATACTGTGATGTAACAGTTAGCAGCAGACTTTACCACGACTCAAGTCTTGTGCTGCGATTATGGGGCTGTTCCTAGTGCTGGTATTTTCTTGGGGGTAAGCAAACAGCATAATTAAAAGAAGCTGTCTGACAAGTGAATATGCACAAGCCTGGAGTTTAAAAGTTGCCCTTCATTTCTCACTGGAATGGATTGGAGGGACCAAATTGCTCCAGTCTTGTTCTGTAAATATTGGCTCCCAATTTGATTCCAGACGCAATGCAAGGTGTTGCCCTTTAAAGCTCTATACAGCTTGGGATCAGCATACTTGAAGGAACAGCTACTCCTATATGAACCTACCTGACCACTACAGTCCTCTTTGGAGGTCCTGTGTCGGTTGCCCCTGCCATCTCAAGCTAGATGAGTGGCCACCTGAGAAAGGGCCTTCTCAAACAGGGCACCAAAACTATGGAATTCCCTCTTTGTGGTTGTTAATTCGCAGAGTCGAGTCCGACTCATCAAGACCCCATGGACTGCGTCACTCCAGGCCCTTCTGCCTTCTGACATGCTCTGGCATTTGCTTAATTTCACGTTTGTTGCATTGGTGACACTGTCTGACCATCTCGTCCTTTGCCGTCCCCTTCTTCTTTGACCTTCAATCTTTCCAGTCATCAGGGTCTTCCCCAGTGAGGGCTCCCTTCTCATTTGGTGGCCAAAGTATTTGAGCTTCAGCTTCAGTTTCTGGCCTTCCAGGGAACAGCCAGGGTTGATTTATTTTAGAACTGACTGATTTGATCTCCTTGCAGCCCAAGAGACTCTCAAGAGTCTTCTCCAGCACCGTAATTCAAAAGAATTTATTTTAGGGAGATTCATTTCTCCCCTTCTAGAGCCAGTGTGGTGTAGTGATTAAAAGCGTCAGACTAATAATCTGGAAGATTCAGGTTCGAATCTCCACTCATGCCACGGAAGCTCACTGGGTGACCTGGGGCCAGTCACACTCTCAGCCTAACCTGCCTCACAGGGCTGTTGTGAGGATAAAATGGAGGAACGGTGAATAACGTAAGCCGCTTTGGGTCCTCCTCATTAGGAAGAAAGGCATGGTATAAATGAATTAAGTATATAAATAAATAAAAATTATCTTTTCACAAGCTTTAGCTGGACTTCATTATAGCAATCTGGCAATGCCTGATCTGAAAGAAAAAGCCTGCGAAAAGGCGATATGGGCAGCCATGGGGGCTAAGGCAAGGGAAAGGGTGCTGATGTCGGTGGGGTCTGCAAAGCCATATCTGCAAGATCCCCATATACTCTGCTGTGGCAGTTTCACTCATCTGAGCAAAGCTTTATGAAGGTCTGTGGCGGTGGCTCAGTAGCAGAGCATCTGCTTGGCACATAGAAGGTCCCACGTTCAAACCCCAGCTTCTCCAGTTAAAAGGGACCAGGCAGTAGGTGACGTGAAAGACCTCTGCCAGAGACCTTGGAGAGCTGCTGCCAGTCTGAGTAGGCAATGCTGACCTTGATGGACTGATGGCCTGCTTCATGTTGCTCAAAAAGCCCAGAGGTGCTACTCTAAAAATTGATTCGTTCAACAGCTGCCCATACCTGACCATTCTCTGTTCTGAGTCCTGCCTGGTGGAATGCTATGTTGGTTGGGATCAAGAAGGCTCCCAGAGTCTTATCATTCCTCAGAACGCATGAAACATAATTATCAGGAGCAAATTTTTATAAAGGGAATAGGTTTGTGGTCTGCCCATGAAAAATTCTGGCACTTTTCATTGCATTGTTTATGTACTATACCGTTCTTACTGCATTGTTTTCTAATGCTAATTAGAACATTTCTAATTGCGTTGTTTATGTATTATACCATTCTTACTGCATTGTTTTCTAATGCTGTAGTCCGGCTTTATTGCACTGTTTATTGTTTATATTACACCCTATTGTTACATTGGTCTCTACTTTTATAATCCTGTTCTATTGCATTATGTGTTGTATACATTATGTTTTATTGTACTGGGTTTTTAAATTGTACAGACTGCCTTGAGCCTTAGCAAGAAGGCAAACGATAAATGAATTAAATAAACAAGCACAAAAGATAAACTCTCCTCTAACTCAGGGCAGTTTTGAGAGATTTTATCAGCTATGAATCATGCAAAAATGCTGCTGCTAATATTCAAATCACTGCGAAGCTTCCACATGCCATAAACATTTTGCCTTTGTTTGGAAACAGGCTGTCAAGCCTAATTCCTGGCTTGGAAGTGAATCATAACCAGATGAAGAATCCACCTTTGAAGGAGGGCTCTACAGAAGGGGATAGGATACGGAGGAAGGGGGTAGCCCACGGGAAGGAACAGCGACAAAAATAACGTATTGTTCAAGAAAAGGTGGGGAGGGACAGGGGGAGAGAGCATCACGAACAAGTGGAGCGGCCGAACTGTCTACTTGTCCTGGAATGCCTCTCTGTGCTTCCTTTGCCAAGCTCAAAAGTTTGAATAAAACAGTGAATGAAATGGACAGAGGCCATCCTTTAAAAAAGGAGTCCCAAATCCAAACATTACCATAAATGTTCAAAGTGTTTCCAGCTCAACATGTTGGGGGTGGAGAAAGAAAGAAGAAGAAGAAGAGGAGGAGATTGGATTTATACCCCTCCCTTCACTACCCAAGGGAGTCTCAGAGCAGCTTACAAACTCTTTTCCCTCCCCCTCCCCACAACAGACACCCTGGGAGGTAGGTGGGGCTGAGAGAGCTCTGACAGAAACCGCTCTTTTTCAAGAACAGCTCTTATCAGAACTACGGCTTGCCCAAGGTCATCCAGTCAGGTGCAAGTGGAGGAGTGGGGAATCAAACCCGGTGCTCCCAGATTAGAGTCCACGCACTTAACCACGACACCAAACTGGCAAGGATGGATGGATGGATGGATGGATGGATGGATGGATGGATGGAAGGAAGGAAGGAAGGAAGGAAGGAAGGAAGGAAGGAAGGAAGGAAGGAAGGAAGGAAGGAAAGAGTCACACTAAAACCCACAAAAAGAAATCAGGGAGGGAAAGCTAAACATCAAGGAAAAAGAAAAAATGTTACAAATAGAAGTGGGAAAGTCTGCCCACTACTTTATTCATAACCTGGTACTAAGAAGTTATCAAAAAAAGGCATAAGAGCTATTATTAGGATAAATGGCAACATCTGTGCACCATATACATATAATACTCACTCAGTCTTGGCATGGAGAAATGTATACCAAAACAGTGTATCTTTGGTTCTAGCACCCCAGCCTATCATTTCCCCCCTCCCCTTGATTCTACGGATAAGTGAATCCATATGTTAAAAAGAGCCTCACAGCATTGTGAGCACCTTTTCACATTTGTGCAATGGCAGCATATCAGAACCCCTATCACCAGTGTGTGTTACAGCCACCAGCAGGCTTCTCTGTTACTGCCATCGTGCACCCACCACCCACCCTGTGCTGGGGAATGAGGCACCTCATAGCAAGTTTCCTGGGACTGGCTGCTTCCATTTTAAGGCATGCAGCTCCAGGATGCTTGTATTCCCAACACAAAGAGAAAGCAGAGACATAAGAATATAAGAGAAGCCAATGTTGGATGAAGCCAATAGCCCATCCAGTCCAACACTCTGTCACACAGTAGCCAAAAAATACCAGGTGCCATCAGGAGGTCCAACAGTGGGGCTAGGACACCAGAAGTCCTCCCACTGTTGTCCCCCCACCAAGGACCCAGAATACAGAGCCTCACTTCCCCCAGACTGAGAGTTCCTATCTATACCCTGTGGCTAATAGCCGCTGATGGACCTCTCCTCTGTATGTTTATCTAATTCCCTCTTGAAGCTGTCCATGCTTGTAGCTGCCACCACCTCCTGTGGCAGTGAATTCCATGTGTTAATCACTCTTTGGGTGAAGGGGCGGCGAAAGAACCAGCACGAGTGCTTCTTTCCCTGCTTGTTCCTCTGGCCCTCCACCATTAAGAGCGTGCACACTATAGCGTCTCAAATACTGAAACAGGGTCTGCAACACCCACTCTGCAGTGGAAGCTTGCTGAGTAGGGTTGCTAACTTGATGTTGGGCAATTTCTGGAGATTTCTGGGTGGAGCCTGAGATGAGAGGGGTGTGGGGAGGGGAGGGACCTCAGCAGGGTGTAATGCCACAGAATCCACTCTCCGCAGCGTTCCCTCTAAGCTGAGTTAGTGTGAGCTAGCTCACAGTTTTTTAGCCTCCAGCTCACACATGTTTGTCTTAGCTCAGGAAAGATGGCTGCAGAGCAAACTAACTTATGCAGGAGCCAAATCGCTTGCTCACAACTTTAATGCCAGTAGTAGCTCACAAAGTAGAATTTTTGCTCACAAGACTCCACAGCTTAGAGGGAACATTGCTCTCCAATGCTGCCATTTTCTCCAGGGAAACTGATCCCTGTAGTCCGGAGAGTCACTGAAATTTCAGGAGATCTCCAGGCCCCACCTTGAGGCTGGCAATTCTATCACTGGGTGACCTTGGGCCAGTCACACACTCTCCGCTTAACCTACCTTACTGGCCCAGGGTTCCCACTAAGCTTAGTTAGTGTGAGCTAGCTCACAGTTTTTTAGCCTCCGTCTCGCACATTTTTGTCTTAGCTCAGGAAGGAGGGCTCTGTTTGCAAGTATGGGCGTGGTCAGAGGTATGAGCCTTTGGATCGAGCTGAAGGGCAAGTGTCAAAGGGTTCTTGCTGCTCGAGGCCGTGAAGTGAGCTGGTCTAGTGGGTCCAGGATCTGTCCAAGATTTGGAGTCTTCTTGCTAATCTGTTTGGTTTCATGCGTTTCTTTAAACTGTATTTTGAAGCTGGTTTTGGTTTCAAGATGAGTGAAAAATGGGGTAAAAAGTACTTAAATAAAATGCAGGTCGTCCATCTCAGGCTGTGAGCACCTCGTTCTCCCAACAGCAGAAGGTGGTGGTGAAGGAGTAGCCAGCCAGCGCCTACAGCATTTGCCACTATTGCATTCAGCGGTATGCTACAGCCACACATCAATAAAAAAGAGACTTCAAAGTGTGATCATAGAGCGGAGAGCCTCTTTTTATTGTTATGCTTTATAGGCAGTCGCCAAGGGTGCTCAATGCACAGAGCAAGAAGGACGGAATATTCTTGCAACTGTCCTGGGTAACGTTTCTCTTTCTTTTTGCTCTGGTATAAAGAGGCATGAATGCCAGCTGTGAGCTGACAAGGTGGTACTGTGGATGAAGGCACTGTGTGTGATGTAATCATTTAGGAACAGGGAATTTCAATACAGCAAGGGGCACAAGTTAAAACTCTTCCAGGGGATAAAGATATCAAGATGAAGATGATAGATGGCCTGGCTAGTATAATTTATTCTTTCCCGTGGCTTGAAGAAAGCAGATCAAAGAGAAGGTAGGGAGTGAGGGAAAAGGTAACACCACCTAAGCAAGCGAAACCATCAGGAACTATAACGGCTTTACTAGATCCCAGAGGAGTCAGTTCATATCACTATCTATTTTACAGCTGAGAGGCGGGGAGGAAACCAAGAATGGGCAGTGCCCTCCCTTCCCCATTTCAAGAAACATGTTTTAGCATATAAACTGTAGTTAAGAGTCTTCCATCGAAAGCCCAGCTTCAGAGGTATTCAGGACTTTACAGGACTGTAATTTCCCATGTGCGAGATGCAGTGAACAAGGGTCTCAGCAGATTATAGAAGAAGAAGAAGAATATACTTTATTGTCATTGTACATAGTACAACGAAATTAAAAGTGCAATCATTTCAGAAGAAGAAGAAGAAGAAGAAGAAGAAGAAGAAGAAGAAGAAGAAGAAGAAGAAGAAGAAGAAGAAGAAGAAGAAGAGGAGATTGGATTTATACCCCACCATTCACTGGGAGTCTCAGAACAGCTTACAATCTCCTTTCCCTTCCCCTCCCCACAACAGACACCCTGTGAGGTAGGTGGGGCTGAGAGAGCTCTTTGGAGAACTGCTCTTTCAAGAACAGCTCTGACAGAACTATGGCTTGCCCAAGGTCATCCAGCAGCTGCAGGTGGAGGAGTGGGGAATCAAACCCAGATTAGAGTCTGCGCACTTTACCACTATACCAAACTGGCTCTATAACAGATCTCCATGGCTGGGCCAGCCTTACGGTTCTGGATCCAGCTAATGTGAAGGTCTAAATTCTCCAGCAACCCTCCCATGGGTCATTCTTTTCTAATCCCTTTCCTTAAAAAGCCTTGGGTTCAGGGTCTGGCTCAAAGTACAAGGAGTCTGTCATCACTGACTCTGAATCTTGATGAGTTTGGAATGTATCCTGCCCCCAAAGGGCCCTGAAGTGTCAACCCTACAGATTGCTTTACAACCTATTGGGTTCAGCTGGGTGGAGAAAGGAATGCCAGGCTCTAAGTACTCCTGTCGGGAACCAGGGGAAGGAATGTAAACTTTGTTCTCTAGAATAAGCCTCTGGTACACTTGGGATGGCACTGGAATTATTTTGGAAGCTTGGGAAGAGAAGCAATAAAATAAATAGATAAATAAAACTTCAGAATCCAAACAGGCCCAGGGCCTTCCTTAGATCTAGGGAGTGTGGGTGGGCAGATGTTTCATATGGCAGGAGAAGAAACTGGAAGCAGTCCATAAAATGTACTGCTTGTGATGAGAACACATAATCATACTGGCTGCAGCCAAGTTGTGTTGAACTATAGGCAGGTGCTAAGCAAGGCTCCTTAAAAAGATCTGTAAACCCAACACCCTCCCTGCTCTACGTTTGTTGGCCTTTGTATTATCTGTCCATATATGTCTTATCATGTTTTGTAACTTAACTCTTGCTAATCATCCTCTATTATCTTTGCCTCTTGTATTCCATTCCAGACTGGGGCTCCCTGTACTTTTATTTATTTATTTTCATTTACAGTGTTCTCAAAAAGACTCACCCTCACCATGGATACCTGAAACCTCCTGATACTCTATCCTTGGTTTCTTTAGTCAACGGACAAACATTTCTGTGGACTACACAGAGACCTCAGTGGTAAATTTCATCAATGACCATAAGGTACTTTTTTTGTTTTGTTTTTTTCCTTTCTGTCAGCTGCAGTTCAACTTGCTTAAAAAAATGCACTTGAAACTGCTTTCTCTCTTTTTTACCCCAGACACAGTACTGGCAGAACCTGTGCAGTTTGTATGGCCAGCTTTTTGCAGTCAAAATGGTGGGGTAGGCTGGTACAAGTGCTCCTAGATGTTCCGATTTAGCATTAAAAACGACAAACCAATAGCAAGCCACACCTTGCAAAAGTGTTTTTGGATCTCGGCCAAATCTTTCAGTCTGTTTTCGACCAGCAAACTCATCTGTATTAATCTTCAGTGCAAGTTTGTTTTCTACAGCAAAATGAAGAAGAGCAGGGCAGCATGCTAATATGCATCTGGCACCTGGTTTTAAACAGGATTTACATGCTGTTAAATCAATTATTTGCCTCTCCCAGATTCTGGAGAAAGGGCACCTGCATAAACAGAGCACAAATTGCTTCTCATCGTGGAAAGAACACAGCACCAAGCAAGGGGGAAAGTACAAGGCTGCAGTGGGTTCCCAGTTCCTTATTTGCCAATCCAATCACAAATATTAATGGTATGTAAAGAATCCTGCCCCCCAAAATAGGCTTTGGGCCACCACAAAGCTGACATCTCCAGACTTGGGAGATTCTGCCCTGTCAAGGAACCTAAACTATTTTTTCCCAGGCTAAAGCCTGATTTTAACTCATATCTGCTTCAAAGCATGGTGCCACAAGGGAAATAAAAAGTAAGAACCATACTTTGCCTAAAATCATACACGTCCAGACAGTAAGGAATGTGCCCTGGCCCAAACCATGATTGTGCTATGAAGAGCTTACAAAGTGTGGTGCCCAGGCTTCCCAAGAACTTACTGTAATTCAGCGGGGGACACATACGTCTTGGCAGGACCATTCCCGGGGAGGGGGGAGGAGACGCGGCGCATGATGCCGTCGCCAGGAAGTGACGCCAGGCAAAGCTCTGGCAATGGGGGGGGGAGATTTCCAGTCCCATTGCCAGAGCATTGCCTGGTGTCACTTCCTGGTGACAGCATCGTGCGGCGTGGGTATTCCAAGGAGGAATGTTCTGGCCAGGGACTGTCCCCCCCACCGAATTACGGTAAGTACTTGGCAACCCTAGTGGTGCCCCCAGAAATCCAGTGGGAAGAGCAGTTTAGTTTGAAGGAATACACAGAGATGAGGGCTTTGGGAGCAACTGGAGGACATTGCTAGGGACACTGCTGAAGAGATGCAATGCAGTCTTGGTAAGAGGTTTTTCCCTTATTACCTTGATACTGTCAGGATTAACCACTTGACTACCCTGCTTATACCTCTTTCAAGACAGCTCAGGTATTCTCACTGGGCACTTGGGTGCCACAGCTAAACCACAAGTACTGGAAATCACAAATGGGGCACAATGTTGCACAAAATGTTGGGCATTTTCCTGCAACAACACTTCTGGAAACAGGTTATTTTCTGGAAACAATCTGTATTTAACCCAGCAACAAAAGACTGACACAAGTATGTGCTGTTTTCCTTTAAAAGGGGGAGGGGAGCCCTCTGTACACACCAAAGGAGCAAAAGGAATTTCAGGACATTTGAATGGTGAATCATCACACATCATAAAGCCTAGCAACAAACAGCAAGAGGGACTTTCCGTAACAGGCCTTGCGCTCAAGACATATTGTTCTATGCTTTCTACAAATAGTCTTTTTAAATAAATATTTTCATTAAGTTTCGTAAAAGTAATACAGATCTGAGAATACATAATAAGACAATATAGAAATAACGTATAGAGAGTAAATTAACATCTGTACTCTATAGTAGCTGTAGAAAGCCAATTTCACTTGGAATCACCTCTTGTTGCAACAAGTAGTTTAATATTGGAAACCACGTAGCTATTAAATTAGATTGAGATGAGTGTAAATCAGGTCTGGTCGAATTATCTGTGATCTTGGCCATTATGTACTGGTCCCAGATTTTCAGAAGCCAGAGAGAGTGGGTACAAATAATCTTCTGCAGAAAGTAACCCTCTTGTGACTCTAAGAGTGAAGCAGCAACACAGTCTAGAATCCGATAACACCATTTATGAAATCTTTTTATTTAAACTGTTTAATTGTTAGGAACTGTATTTATCTTGATGTATTTTACCATTGTTGTTCATTGCTCAGAGCCCTGAGTACTCAGGGATAGAATGATTCATAAATCAAAATTATAAATGAATAAATATAAACTTTACAGTTAATAATGGCCGTGGTGTTTGCTGAAGACCAGCCACATATGTTAGCATAATGTATATAACATGCTTTTAAAACAAAATAAGCCTGTATTATTGATGATTATTAAAAATAACTCTTGCTACTTCCACTCTGTTTGGGTTTTTTGCAAATATTCTGTCAAACCATTTCCTTGTTTTCTTTTTGCTGCCAGGCGAAAAGATTTCTGTATTCTTAAGAGTTCATCCTGGCTTTCAAATGATCAATTACAGTGCTCTCTTTGTTGCATTTTTCAGATAGTTTAATATTGTATTTTAGAATGTTTTAATACGATTTTTTTTCACTTGTGAATTGCCTTGAGAATTTATGTTAATGGAAACTTGCTCACAAGTTTAAAGGAAAAGTTTTCCATTTACACAGATGCACAGAACAAAGGGCCACAAAAGACAGAAATTTACACCTGAAAACCATTCCCATGATCTGGCATACCACTGTACTACTACTAATAACCACTTACTGCAGCAGGAAGTGTGGGCAGCCACTCCATATTAGCATGACCCCTGGTTCTTCACACAAACTGACAAACCTGCAAGAGACAAAACTAAATTAAGGGGTCATTAACCCAAGGTATCTGATTACTTGAAAAGTCACCAGATTGGGATTTTAAACTGACAATCACTTCTAGTTTATTATGCTTAAACAGACTTCCTGAATGCAGACTGTGCTCCAACATAGGCAGGCATAGACTGAAGAGGTAGAGCATCAGAGTCCAAGTGAGAAATGGACAAATAAATTCTTAATTTAAAAACTAAATGGGAGAAGCTGGTAGATATGAACTCGTATATTTTGGACCAACTCACTGGTTCTTCAGACTATTGTAATCAACAGTTAAATCATTTATGTAGCTATGTATACCAAATATGCTTGCCCAAGATGTAGTGGCCACAAGCTTTCATGGATAATAGCTCTATCACTGACTGTCAGTCATGATAGAATCTTTATATATAGAAGCAGCACATCTCTTGAATACCTGTTACTGGCAGTGGAGGACTCTTGTCTTTGGCTGCTAAGCTAGATAGATCTTGGTGTGATCCAGCAGAGTGCTTGTCTTAAATCCCTTTGCTATGCAATAAAAAATGTTAATAAAAGGAAATGCTCTTAAAGCCCTGAATGTGTTTCTTTCCTTCATTTAATCTCCCTCTGCATGCTTCCTTTTTTGTGGAACGAAGTTTATCACCAGGTTTAGCTTAACCTTCATACAAACAGGTTTCATGTACTAAAATATAACAAATAAAAATAAATTGTCAGTATGACCCTCACCCCAGGCCAACAACTTAGCACATTTGTCCCTTGTTGCAACTTATCTCCAGGGCCGGCTTGCCCACTAGGCAAGCTAGGCGCTCGCCTAGGGCGCCAGCCCTGCAGGGGCGCCAAAATGCCCCCCCCCGTGAAAAGCCCCCCGGGCCGCCCAGCGCCGGCAGCCCCGGCTTTCCTGGGCGCCTTGCAGCTGTGAGGCACCCAGAAAAGCCGGCGCCACCGCTGGGAGGGAAGGGGCAGGCGTTCTAAGCCCACCCCTTCCCCGGCTCTCCTGGCACTGGGCCATTTCCAGGCCCCACCGGGAGGTTGGCATCCCTGGTGGGGTGGGTGCCCCACGCTGTCCTGCCTAGGGCGCCCAGACACCTGGGGCCGGCCCTGCTTATCTCAGCCTTAAAGGAGCAGCATACAGGGGTCTCCCTAAGCATATGAGAAATATTTAGTCTTGTAAACTGAGAACAGACTTTACTCAGGTCTCCCAAGACACACTGGATGGTGTCTGAGAGCTCAAGCATGGTATCTGGCAGAATACGAAACCTGCCATTGACTGGTGATTTGAGAGAGCCGGAGCAAAACACTCCATCCAAACACAGAAACGTAGAACTGAAAGGGACCTCAAAGGTCATCTAGTTCAACATTGTACACAATGCAGGAAATGCACAACTACCCTCCCACACCCCCAGTGACCCCTGCTCTATGCCCAGAGGAAGACAAAAACCCTCCAGGGTCCCTGGCCGATCTAGCCTGGAGGAAAATTCCTTCCTGACCCCAAAGTGACCCACCAAGGAACTGCTCTGTCAGGAAGTTCTTCCTTAATGTTTAGATGAAAACTCTTTTGATTTAATTTCAGTCCATTGGTTCTGGTCCAACTTTCTGGGGCAACAGAACACTTTAATTCCATTCTCTATATGACAGCCCTTCCAATACTTGAAGATGGCTATCATATCACCTCTTGGTCTATGCAGGATCTTATTCATACATCATCTCCCCAAGCTCAGGGTCTGAAAAAGATTCAGCAAACCAATCAAGCACGACATCATTGAAAACAAAGTTTCTACACAACACGTCAGAAATCATTCCTCACAGACTAGTGCTTTTTTAAGAAGGTCTGCAATCCTGAGAAAGGGTTGGGGGGAAATGGGGCTCCTTCACACTTTGGGGAGGTGCTTTCCTGAAGTCTATTTATTGCAAATGTTTTGATCACATTCTGTTTTCAAACAACAAAACCTTCCAAAGCAGCATTCAAAATAAAATAAATAAATAAAAAAGAGCACTAGGGGCTGTCCTGAAGTGTCCATTGTTCCTGCATATAAGAACATCAGAAGAGCCCTGCTGGATCAGACCAGTGGTCCATCTAGCCCAGCATCCTGTCTCACACAGTGGCCAACCAGTTCCTCTGGAGGGCCAACAAAAGGGCATAGAAGCCGAAGCCTGCCCCTGAGAAGAACATCAGAGAAGCCCTGCTGGATCAGACCAGTGAGGGTCCATCTAGTCCAGCCTCCTGTCTCACACAGTGGCCAACCAGTTCCTCTGGAGGGCCAATAACAGGGCAGAGAGGTCGAGGCCTTCCTCTTATAAGAACATTAGAAGAGCCCTGCTGGATCAGACCAGTGAGGGCCCTTCTAGTCCAGCCTCCTGTCTCACACAGTGGCCAACCAGTTCCCCTGGAGGGCCAACAACAGGGCATAGAGGCCGAGGCCTTCCCCTGATGTTGCCTCCTGGCTCTGGAATTCAGAAGTTCAGTGCCTCTGAACGTAGAGGTTCCTCTCAGCTACCGTGGCTAGTAGCCATTGACAGACTTATCCCCCATCAATCTATCTAATCCCCTTTTATAGCCTTCTATTCCTGTGGCCATCACTACATCCTCTGGAAGTAAATTCTACATTTTAATCATTCTCTGTGTAAAACAGTATTTTCTTTTGTCTGTCCTGAACCTACTGCCCATCAGCTTCATTGGATGCCCTCGTGTTCTAGTATTTTGGGAGAGGGATTTTTTTTTTTTTGCCTTGTCAACTCTCTCCACCCCATGCATACTTTTAAACCTTGATCATTTTCCCCCTTACTCGTCTCTTTTCTAAATTGAAAAGTCCCAGACTCTCCAGCCTTTCCTCTTAGGGAAGGTGCTCCAATCCCCTCATCTTCGTGGTTGCCCTCTTCTGCACTTTTTCCAGCTCTGCAATGTCCTTTTTGAGATGCAGCGAACAGAACCATGCACTGTATTCCAAATGAGGCTGCACCACAGATCTATAAAAGGGCATTACAATATTGGCCATTTTATTATCAGTCCCTTTCCTAATAATCCTTAACACAGAGCTTGCCTTTTTCACTGCCGCTGCACGCTGAGTTGACACTTTCATTGAGCTGTCCACTATAACCGGAAGATCTTTTCCCCTCCCAGTCTCAGGAGGTTCAGACCCCATTAGCCTAGATGTGGAATTGGGATTTTTTTGTCCCAATGTGCATCGCTTTATAATTGGAATGAAGAACCACCACCCGGGCCTGTTCTCTTGCAAAAGGCACAGATTTGTCGGCCTGGTGTTTCCTCAGAATCTTCCTCCTTTTTTTGAAAAATAGGAAGACTGCATTGCATTTCTGGAAGAGGGAATGGAGAAAGAGTGACCAAAACCCATAAAAATATACTGATGGTGTTCAAGAGCTTGGAGGGAAAGAACGCAAACATATTTTTATGTCCTACGTAAATAGTTGCTCAAAAATGCAAGGCTTCCCATCTGTGTTTTTGGAGGGATATTATGACCGTCTCCATTTCTATATGCATGATGTATAAATATTATTATTCTACCCTTCTATATGTCTATTCTGAATCCAAGGAAATGTCTAGTTCTGAAAGAAACCCCAATGCAGATTTCATTTTTAACAACTACTGCTTTCTGGCCAAGCAATTCCTGAGTCCTCCCTCAGCATTTTCTATTTTTGATAGACGCATCTCCTTGTATTCTGTAAACAGGAGAGCCCTGAAGCATCTTACGGACTAAAATTGATTTGAGAACAAAGTGCACATTATTTTGTCTCTCATTTTCCAAAGAAGCTCATATAATTTTGCAGATCGCTTTCTGTGGGGAAACCTTGGACAAAAAAGTATTTTTCTAAAAAAAGAAAAACCCTTTTCTTCCCATTTTTCTAAACATCTTCACCACTGAGGGGAAAGGAAATTCCCCTCAGGTTTACCAGCAAGGGCAGTGGCAGATTAGCCATTAAGCGGGCTAAGCACCTGCTTAGGGCACCAGGGCCAAAGGGGGCACCACAAAGTTGGGAAAAGGTTGAAAAGAAGAAGAAAAAAAAAGAATGAAGACTTGTAAAAAAAAATAATTGATAAAACTAGTGCAAATTGACCATGGTGCAGCCTAGGATTATCTTCTATTTTTTGTTGGCAGGTGCAGTGTCCTAGGCTATGTTTGAAAGTAAAATGCATGTCTTTAAAAGTAAAATGAAGGAGCCAAATTCACTTGTCATGGCAGTCATTTCAATGCCCCTTTTTAATTTCAGCCAATGTTCCCTCTAAGCTGAGTTCGTGTGAGCTAGCTCAGTCTCTTAGCCTCCAGCTCACAGATTTGTCTCAGCTCAGGAAGAATGGCTCCACAGCAAACTAACTGATGCCTTAGCCAACTTGCTCGCTCACAACTTTGATGATGCCAGGAACTCACCAAGTAGCATTTTTGCTCACAAGACTCCACAGCTTAGAGGGAGCATTGATTTCAGCCCCGTGTTTTTGTAGAACTTTAAGTAGCCAAAGCTTGGCTTAGTTTGTACAGTATATTGTGTTCTCATCTGCATAAATTTGTGTATTGCTGCAACCTGCATTGCCTGTCTGGCCAGAGGGGTCAACCACTAAAATGGATGGGGGGGGGAATTCCCTCAAATTTGAAGGGGGAGGATTCTCTTCAGACTGCAAGCACCACAAAGAATGTCTGCCCTTCTCCTTCCCTCCTCGAACTGCAATGCTAACTGTGCCTCGGATTAAAATAAAGGGATTCTCTGTCCACACGACTGGGGTGTGTGTGTGTGAAAAATGAATCCCCTCAGAACAGACAGTGAAAAATGAATCCCCTCCCTCCCCGCACAAGAGAGAAACTCTAGTACGCATGCGTGACCGTTTGACTCGCGGCTCCGACTAGGGGGCGGGGCGTTCCCGCCGTTCTCGCCTCCCCTTTTACTTGAGCGGCCTCAACCGTCACTGGCGTCTTTCAAAACCGCCCAATCGGGTCCAGCCTGAAGGGAGGGAGAGAAACAGGTTCGGCGGTTAAGCCTCGCGCGAGCCTGCCGGAGCTGATTGGACGGGGCGCCGCGGCCCCGCCCACCAAGATGGCGGCGCCCATGGCAGGAGGAAAGAGTGTCTGAGGCGGCCGCGGGGGGAGATCGTGGGCGCGAGGCTGGTCCGGCGGTTCCGGTTCCCTTCCCCTCCTCAGGAAGAGAGGGCGGGAGCGACCACACCTGCGAGGCGAGAAGCGGAGGAAGCCCCCTCCCCCCCTTGGGGGACAGAGGGGGGGCGAGGTGACCCCCCCCTTAGACTGTTCATCGTTCTAAGGTGACTTCAGAAAGCTCCCTCAAGGCGCCCCCCCCACTTAGGGGGCGGGGATTCCGGTGGGACCTCCCACCCCCTCCCCACTCGCAACCCACATTTTAGATATTTGTGGGTTCCTCTCCAAGGGGCTCTGCCTGCCTTGGCTATAAGCCTTCCGCAATTTCCAGCATATTCCAGGATTGCCCCCACCCCATTTCTGCTATAGACGACTGTCAAGATCTCCTTTACCGCACTGAGGTCTTCTGTCTTCCCTTGCCCCAGAGAGCCCCCATTAAAATCTCTCCCCGTTACCCTTTCAGTGCTCCTCCTTCCCTTAAGCTAAAAACTCAGGCATTGCCTTATTTGGATTGCTCTGCAAACCAGGATAGTTGGGGGCTATCTCTTCCTTTGGACTTTTGTTATTTAGCAGTCAGCCTAACTCTTCTAGTTCAGTGGGACAGAGCTAGCTTTCTTTGGGAAGCCGGTGTGTAGCCTCTTATTGGGACTTTAGAGACAGACAATTTGGGGGCTCTTCTGGAAAATACCAGCGTCTCCCACCTTAGGTTTTAGTAACGTGAAAAGTACAAAGAGGTATAGCCACCAGTCGGTATTTGCACGCTTAGTGACTGAAGCATTCCGTAATTTCATAAGTATCTAAGATACAGAGGGTCGTCCCACCCCACAACCCTTTAGGAAGTATTTCTGTCCACTTCAGTTCTCCTTCAACACATTTGCTCTCATCTTTGCCAGCTCTCTGCCTGGAGTCCAGCCATGGATCTTGTGTTCCTGATTATCAATGGCGTGGGGATGATTTTGGACCTGCTGGTCATCTTGCTAGATGTCAACTTCTTCCTGGTTTCCATGTTGGTCTCCGTCCTGCTCTGGCTCATCGCCTTTGTTTACAACTTGCCCAATGCCTTGGTGGGCTGTGTGATCCACTGCTGGAATGGGATCGGGTTGTTCTTGCTGTGTGTCGCTGAGGCATTGTATTACCTGACTCTGGGCTCTGTACAGGGCATCTTCAACTTGCTACGTGGTGTGTGCTCCAGCATGGAAAGCTTGAAAGTAGTGGGGCACCTGTTCACCCATCTGATGCTGAGAAGCAAAGAAATGATGCACCGAGGACTCTGGAACCTGGTTGGATCTGGTCAGTCGATCCTGAGGCAGGTGTGTGAAGTATGTGCCATTGCCATGAGCCTTGTGGCTTACTTTATCAATAGCCTCATCAACATCTGTCTCATTGGCACCCAAAACCTTTTCTCCCTGGTGCTGATCCTGTGGGAAACGATTGTCAGTCCTTTTCTGAGTGTCACAGACATCTTTGCTGCCTTTCTTGCACGTTTGTCCAGCAGTGCCATTGCTATGTCCATCCTCCTGTGGTCCCCTTGCCAGCTGGCGTTTGATCTCCTTGCCTCCATGAGCAAGCTGTTGATTAACGTCTTCTTCCTCAACCTTTACGGCTTGGTGCTGCTGTCGGGGCTGGTTGCTGCCTGCACCTTAACCCTCAATCCTCAGCTGACATGGGCTCTGGTGGACCAGGTGACTGGATACTTGAACGCCATGCCTTCCTACCACCGGGTGCGCAGGGACTTGTGCCGCCTCTACCAAGTTGTACTCTTATCGCTGGACATGATCTTGAGCTCACAGGCGTGGCGCAGGTTGGCAGATCGGGGTCTCCAGATGGCCAACTGGAACAGAGGGGGCAGGGGAGCACACCACCGTGGGGACCAGCAGCAGGAGTGGCTACCATTCTTGGCCTATATTCTAAGACTACCTTCTCTTGGGGTACCTTATCCAAGACGACAATGGTTATCTGCAGCCACTCAGCAGGCTGCAGTACCTGCCCGCCAAGCACAGCAGGTAGCAGCCCGAGGCAGCGGAAACCAGCATGGAAGAGACATTGATCCGGGATCAGGTGCACAACGGAGTGTGCCGGGTGGGCAGCAGCCCCTGCCTCAGAGCAGAGGTCCAAGCACATCACATACCAAACCTGCGACAAAAGAGCAGTTGAACGCTCTGGAAGAGGACAGTGACCCGTGGCGTCTTTTGAAAGAGCAGGAGGAACGGAAGAAGTGCGTTATTTGCCAGGACCAAACAAAGACGGTCTTGTTGCTTCCCTGCCGCCACCTTTGCCTCTGCGAGGAATGTACTGAAATCTTGCTGCAGCAGGCCTCATACCAGCGCAATTGCCCGCTCTGCCGGCAGATGATCCTGCAGACTCTCAATGTCTACCTGTAGGCGCCGCTGGGGATGACTATTATCTACATTCCACCAGACTTTTCAGGCGCATGGAGTTGTGTGTCTCACCTTTGTACTCACTGCTTTCTGCACTGGCTGATGGAGAACAGCTCCCTGCTGATACTTGGCAGCAGCATTTTTATTTCCAAAGAGCCTGTATAATCACTGGAACATGGAGAATGTCACAAATGTTTTCGTGATGTTCCCGGTTTCCTTTGCTTGCTGCTGCCGTCAGGAAGCACACAAGCTGATTGCATTAATCGTCCAAAACGCCACTATTACAAAGTGTGCCGAGTTTTGAGCCATCAAATTGAACTTTCAGGCTTAAAAAGCCCACCAGAGGCCCGCCAAGGAGCACTTGTGTAGATAAACCTGGTAAGCACCAAGCTGTTGCAAGGGTTCACCTGCTGAAAGTCTAGGTATTCTGGGGTCTCTGTTAACTAGAGCAAAGTTTTCTCCACCAGACTTGCAAAAAAAAAAAAAATCTTCTTCCTCAGTTCTTCCACTGGGGAGGATGTTCTTCTGGCCACGTTGATGGCGACCATGCGTTGTAGAATGCCCCCTTTGAAGAAGTGTGGCCAGTGTTTTAGGTCCTGGGGCCAGTTTGCATCTTCAGGAGGTGCAGTTTTTAAGCTGTTCAGCTGAATAACTTTTTTCCTTTTCAGATTTGTTGAGTCCATTTGTTTGGGGGGGGGGCTTCAAGATCCACAAGAAAGGCAAACCGGACACCAAAGTGCGACTGTGGAGAGCGCACACGCAACTCCCTGACTCAAGTAATGGGGACTTAGGTCAGGATCCCATTGCATCCACTGGCACGTAACTTCCACAGGTCACTATGCAAAACTATGACATTCCAGTGTTGTTGCACAACTGAATTGTATGCTCGCTCTTCTTCTTCTTTTGGTTAAGTTGGAGGGGGATTACTACAATTGTAATTTGTTTGCTAACAAACGCGAACGTCCTCTCATATAGCTCCAGAGACTGAATTGTTTGGTCTCTGGCGTTTGTGAAGACGGCCGGCACAAAAAGCTTTTTCTGACTTCTCGTCTGGGTGGTATTTGAGCAGGCTGGTGACCTCATTAGCAAACACAGGCTCTAGATCCTATAGCTTAAGTTCTCAAGGCTAAACTATGCAGTCTCCTAGGAGCAAGCGCACTTTCTTGCTTAAGGTAAACGGACTGTCACGGAGGGATG
This sequence comes from Gekko gecko, assembly GCA_029375565.1. NCBI lineage: Eukaryota > Metazoa > Chordata > Lepidosauria > Squamata > Gekkonidae > Gekko > Gekko gecko. Next base: position 71,480,396 of record JAPDNY010000013.1, on the reverse strand, counting down.
AATGAAAGGACGCAGGCCAGAGTGGTTTGTTGTGTTCTGACTCTGGGCATCGGGAAAACCTTTGGGCTTCCTTCTTTCCAGAGCCGCTCAACCACCATCACCCATTCTCAGAAATCAGGTAGCAAGGGCAAACGCAGAAAATTTGGGGAATCCAGTGGTTTGCTTCTGTTAACCCGTAGCCCATGTGTGAGTTGGGAAAATGAGCCAGACAGATGATGGTTGGGAACCTCCCCCCCAGTTGCAAAGAGGAGCTGATTTGCTTATTTTTTTTTAAATTGGAAAGTGAAATCTGAGAGGCACGACATCCTGGCAAGGAATTTTTTCTCCTGTTTAGTCACTAAATTATTGATGAATGTTGGGATTGTAAACTGAGCCTTGCCCTTGGCAGGAGAGATTTGTACTGCCTTGTTTGTTAGGCATGGTTTTTTCTTTTCTTTTACTGTGACGTATCCTGGGGCCTCTGAGTTCCAGCTTCCTTCACGGAACACTTTTACCAGCTCGAGCACATGACTGGCACCACACTCTCTTCAACTGGTGTGCTTGGGAAAGGGCCCCTGTTGGTTTTACTTCTGTGTGAACAAACTCAAGTTCACAGCCTTGCTGGCTCTGTGCAGGTGATGCCCAGTAAGCAGTCAGAAGGCCGGGCCACTTACGAGTCTGGCCACTGTGACCTTACATGCCACGCTCTGGTGACGCAGGTGGGAGCACTCGCCTCTGGGACCTTGCTTAACATGCTTTCCTGCAAAAATACTTGGGTGGGGGGCAAACTCTGCTTTGCAAAATGAGTGCAAAAAGAGTGGAATCCCAAAGCAGATTTTTCCAGGCTGAAAAACAAGAGCTCCTATGTCAGTGCAGCAAGAGAAGTCTGTTGCTAAGACTTTTCAGAGCCAGGCTTTAAGAGCTGTCATGCCAGTTGAAAGTGGGGAAGAAATGGCTCCCTGTTGGGGAGAGACATGTTCAAAATCCATTAGCGCAAGAAGCTGTTGGAAAAAGCAATAAACCAAATTTTATCTGTTTTTGCATCTGCGTTGCTGAAGGCTACAAGAGGGCTTGGGCCTTTTCAAGGTCTCTTGGGCAATCCTGCAAGACCAAATATGTATAATTTTAATAGGGGAACCCCCCCCCTCCTAAAAAACAGTACTGTTCATTTGACATGTTCCAGTTTAATTTCTCATCTCCATTTCCAATATGGGGAATATGTAAACAACCTCCCCACCACCCAGATCTGTTATTTTAATTTTATTTTTTAAAAACTTGGGAGATTCTCCTGCATTTGGTCTTAGCTTTCTTTTAGATTTTAAAATGGGGGTTAACTTGTCACTGTAGTGCTGAATCGTAAGAGGGTGTTTTGCTGAACTAATCGGATTAAGGGTGAGCTGAGATGCCTCTCTAGGGTGATCTGGGCCATTCCACACACTGCCCGAGATTTGATAGCCGGAAGAACTGATTTGAGCAGATGCTGAGTGCCTTAATTGTGAACGGTCAGAAGGGAAAACGGTGCAGAAGGCGGGCTAACTGCAGAATGAACCAATTTAAGTATGTGTGCGGGATGGGGGGGGGGGAGGTAGAAGTATCAGAGTAAAAAGTTGCTGAAATGGAGGTCTGATCTTCACATGTGACCAAATGAGACAGAACTGAGCTGGCAGAGTGGATTGAGCAAGCCAAAGGAGAGGAAGCTTTTTAAACTGTTTTTTTAATGTAAAAACACACCTTCCAAGTTTAAAACAAACCAGCACGCCAGGGAAGGAGGTCCTAGCCTGTTCCTTTCTGCGCTGGTTTTTTCACTTGCTAAGAGGTCTGATTTTTGCTTTTAACGTACGGGCGTACGGAATGTGTCGTTATCTCTGTGACCCCGCCCAACACACGCAACACATTTCTGAAGTGGCACGGTCCATTCTCCCCTGCGATGGCTACCACGATCGACTCCGTCGCACGCACAGACTATGCCTCGACTTCTACGTTGATCTGTGTCGAGGGTCCAGAAAAACCACGAGGGAGACAACAACAGAGCACTATGCAATTCCCCCTCCCTCCCATCTGTCCCTGAGAAATGTTATTTCAGCTCTTCTGATCCGTTTTCGTGCTCAGGAGAATTTCACGCCCCCCCCGGCAGTGGAGGGAGGAGAGGGGCCTGGCCAGAAGGCAGCGTGTCGGCCCTGTCCTCGTATAGCTAACTGCCCCTTCTTGCTTTGTGCCTTGTTAAGCTGTGACACATCCTCATCCTCTCTGTGGTTTTTATTTTCTACAAAACTGCAAGGTTTGCTTTAGGGAATGCGTTTCCTTCCCCTGCTCTGCTCTGCCCCCTCCCCCCTTCACGATTCTTGGTTGAAACGGCCTACCCGTCTGCCCCTGGAGGGGTTGTTTGTTTGCTTGTGTGGGAGTGGCAGAGTCCATTCTTTGCTCTGTGTAAACGATTATTTGCAAATTAAAAAGTATCCGTTTTCACACAATCGATTCTCCCGTCTCGTTAAGCAACTTGGCAGCGTTCCCCGCCTCGCTCGCACACAGCTGGGAGCTCCTCTTACACACACTGAGCTTACTTGCTCATCAGGCACGGTTAAAAAGGTGGGGGGACACACACACAGAGGCTCCGGAACCAAAGGCACTGGGCTCGGATCCCAGCTAGATTCACTCGGTGGCCCTCTGTATGCAGTGCTCCCTCTAAGCTGCGGAGTCGTGTGAGCAAAAATTCTACTTTGTGAGCGACTGGCATTAAAGTTGTGAGCGAGCGATTTGGCTGCTGCATCAATCAGTCTGCTCTGGAGCCGTCCTTCCCGAGCCGAGACAAGAATGTGCGAGCCGGGGGCTAAAAAACTGAGCTAGCTCACACTAACTCAGCTTGGAGGGAACACTGTCGGCATGTGCCCGTCTTGGCCTCAGTTCTGCGTGAGGGTGATGGGCAGTGTTCCCTCTAAGCTGAGTTAGTGTGAGCTAGCTCACAGTTCTTTAGCCTCCGGCTCACACATTTTCGTCTTAGGAAGGACGGCTCCAGAGCAAACTAATTTATGCAGCAGCCGAATCGCTCGCTCACAACTTTAATGCCAGGAGCTCACCAAGTAGAATCGTTGCTCACAAGACTCCACTGCTTAGGGGGAGGATCGGTGATGGGTTAGAGCAGGGGTCTCCATCACGGTGCTCGTGGGTGCCGTGGCGTCCGCCGACACCTTTCCCGGTGCCCGCCGAGTTTTTTAAAAAGTGGGAGGGGCCAGCCGGGGCTTTTGCCCAGCAAGGCTTCTGAGCGATGACTGGTTATTGGATCGACTGCAGATCTCTAAAATTATTTGTTTGCTGTCAGCTGCCACCAGTGTGAGAGGATCTTCACTGTATGACTGAGGGGAAGCCGTAGCAGCCATTTTGTGGCTGGCCCCACCTTCTGCGGCAGCCATTTTGTGGTAGCAAGGATATTATAGCATTGGAAAAAGTGCAGAGAAGGGCAACTAGAATGATAAAAGGGTTGGAACACCTTCCCTATGAAGAAAGGTTAAAACGCTTGGGGCTCTTTAGCTTGGAGAAACGACCGCTGAGGGGTGACATGATCGAGGTTTATAAGATTATGAATGGGATGGAGCAGGTTGAGAAAGAAGTACTTTTCTCCCTTTCTCACAATACAAGAACTCGTGGGCACTCCATGAAATTGCTGAGCAGTCGGGTTAGAACAGATAAAAGGAAGTCCTTCTTCACCCAAAGAGTGATTAGCACATGGAATTCACTGCCACAGGAGGTGGTGGCAGCTGCAAGCATGGACAGTTTCAAGAGGGAATTAGATAAACATATGGAGCAGAAGTCCATCAGTGGCTATTAGCCACAGGGTATAGATGGGAACTCTCAGTCTGGGGCAGGTGATGCACTCTATCCTTGGTGCTGGCGGGGGCAGCCGTGGGAGGGCTTCTAGTGTCCTGACCCCACTGCTGGACCTCCTGATGGCCCCTGGTATATTTTGGGCGCTGTGTGACAGAGTGTTGGACTAGATGGGCCATTGGCCTGATTCAACATTGGCTTCTCTTATGCTCTTATGTTCTTATCTGCCATGCTGTGTCAGAATCTCAAAGGGGGTCTACGGGTTGGCTTGCCGGGATCCCGAAACCCGAAAAAAACCCGAAAATGGTTTTTTCGAGTTTTTTTCGGGTTTCGGAATCCCGAATGCACACCCCTATTGGGGACCCTCAAGTTAGGAGAAGCTATGGGAGCGTCTACGAGCAATGCACCCTTTCTTCCCCCCAATCTTGAGGGCTAATAGCAGCTTGTCCATTTGGGATACCATTCTGTACACGAAATACCGGATTCGGTATGAAAGTCTAGGCATGACTCCAAGGTGACCATAATTTGCCATCCTTGCAGGTGGGCTGTGGTGTTTTCCTCATGTCGCTTTGATTCTTACCCTGCCTGGTGAGGGGGCTTCTTTGTCTGTGCTCTGACTCGGGGGCCCCCGGGGAGCTGAATGTCAGCATTTTCACAAAGGGAAGAGTCTCTTTGAAGCACAGCTGGAATCCAGCCAGACCAGATCGTTGTGGTCTCCCCATCAGCTGGTGTGGTTGAATTTCATGAAGAGAGGCTTAATTCAAGGGATTTGCTCATCATGGAGTTCTCCACTGCTAGAAGAGAACGAGACGGACATCCAAAGCAACTTGGTGAAATGGTGGAGACTTAAAAAGGCATCGAGATTGCTGTTTCTTGCAAAAAGCTTTCTGTTTGTAACCCTTGGAGAGGCTTACAATCAATAATTTAGCATGTTCAAAGCACACCGATATAGATTTTGGCACAAAAGCCCTCTAAAGTAAATTAGTACTGTTATCTATCACGTTTGTACCCTCCTGTCCTTCTGCCAAAGGGCTCAGGGCAATGTACAAGTTCCTTCACAACTTTGCATATATCTGTTTTTAGCTTCCTTTACACCACACCTTTCTCCCCAATAGCAACCTAAAGCAGCTTACAGCATTCTCCTCTGGTGTAGTGTTTAAATGTGCAGACTCTAATCTGGGAGAACTGGGTTTGATTCCCCACTCCTCCACTTGCAGCTGCTGGATGACCTTGGGCAAGCCATAGTTCTGTCAGAGCTGTTCTCTCAAGGACAGTTCTGGAAAGAGCTCTCTCAGCCCCACCTGCCTCACAAGGGTGTCTGTTGGTGGGAGGAGTTTATAAGCCGCTCTGAGAGTCCGAGTGAAGAGTGGGGTATAAAGCCAATCTCCTCCTCCTCTTATTCCCTTACAACAACCCTGTCAGGTAGGTCAGACTGACAAGAATGTGTTTGGCCCAACTGACAGTATGTGTTTGGTCACCCCATGTGCTTCCGTGGCAGAATGGAGATTTGAACCCGGGTCCATCACTTAAATCACTACACAGCACTGCACGGATCGAGGGTCTCACTTGTGCCATGCTGCAACCCCTGCAAAGCAGCCACGCACGCTGAGCTTGCGTGTCCACGTTCCGTGGACCTTGTTGACACTGCTGGCGTGTTAACTGAACGTGCGTCACTGGCTTCGCAGCGGTTGCCACACAGTTCAAACAAGACGCTGGGAGTGTGTAAAGTTGCCCAGGTAAGCTCTTTGCCTCTCCAGCATCCACGTCTAAATTGGGCCCTGTGTGCATATTTGCAAGAATAAAACCATCTGGAAATCTCGGGCAGAGAACAACTGGAGGAGGAAGGGCGGGAGAGAGACTGAGTGGGAAAATGACCCCCGGAGGAAGGCTTAAGCGGTCTCGCCCTCTGATCAAAATTGCAGCCCCCTCTGCTTGCTTTTCACTTAAAACGAAAATTGGAGTGTTCGTTGTGCGTGTTTTCCTGCTAGTCTCCGAACCACTCTGCTGCCCCAGCTCCCCGAAGCAGCTGTAGCAATAAAAACAAATAAGTCACTAGCAGAAGCATAAAACCGCGTTAGAGTCACTGAAATCCAGGCTTTTAAAGAATGTGAAGGAAACCGTTTTCCTTACCTGTCTTTAAGATCTCCAGAGATGACAGAAGCAGATGGGTGTCTTTCGGCAAAGCATTTCCAAGGATGGGTTCCACTATGGGGACAGTGCAAACAGTACAGTCAATTAATGGGGCATTTGCTGTATCTTATGCGTGATGAGGCTCTCTCAGAAAATCTCAGCTCTTTCTTGTGCAAGTTTCTAGACCTCAAAGTTCCAGATTGCTTTATTTATTTATTGTATGGCAGAGTTACATACAGGGAGCATATAATATGAAATACGTAACCCCTAAATAAAGGTAAAAGTAAAGGTTCCCTTGCTCAAAAGCCAGTCAAATCCGACTCTAGGGTTGCGGTGCTCATCTCCGTTTCAAAGCCGAAGAGCCAGCGCTGTCCGAAGACGTTTCCGTGGTCATGTGGCTGGCATGACTAAACCCCAAGGCGCATGGAACGCTGTTACCTTCCCACCGAAGTGGTACCTATTTATCTACTTGCAATTTCTTGCTTTTGAACTGCTAGGTGGGCAGGAGCTGGAACTAGAGACGGGAGCTCACTCCTGCGGCACCCGGGTCTCGAACTGCTGAACTACTGACCTTCCACAGCCTGCAGTTCAGCATCTTAACCATTTGAGCCACCGCAGCTCCAACCCCTAAATAGCAATATCTAATTTTTTTAACCTACTCAATTGAACTTGAGGAATCGGGTTTTTTTTTGTTTTTTTGAGCAGGAGATTGGTTGAGGTCAGTGGTTTAAAAAAACCAAATGAATACAGCATACATGAACCCAAGGAGGGCTTTTGTGGCATTCCTACAATCCTTCCCAATCTCTCCTTTGCTTCCTTATTTTCCCATTATTTAGTCCTTGATGAGATACAGTTCAGCCTATGTAAAAATCCAATGCATGTTTCAGGAACTTAAAAAAAAATGCTTTGGATAATGAGCAGAATATGTAAAACAGTAACTGAGACAGTAGAAAACATCAGGAGTCCAGTGGCACCTTAAAGATTAACAAAATTGGTGGCAAGGGTATGAGCTTTTGTGAGTCACTGCACACTTCTTATCTGAAAAAGTGAGCAATGAATCATGAAAATGATGCTGCTGCAAATTTTATTAGTCTTTAAGGTGCTTTAAGAGCAAGTTTGGTGTAGTGGTTAAATGTGCGGACTCTAATCTGGGAGATCCGGGTTTGATTCCCCACTCCTCCACTTGCAGCTGCTGGATGACCTTGGGCAAGCCATAGCTCTGCCGGAGCTGTTCTCTCAAGGACAGTTCTCAGAAGCTCTCTCAGCCCCACCTGCCTCACAGGGTGTTTGTTGTGGGGAGGGGAAGGGAAAAGAGTTTGTAAGCCGCTCTGAGACTCCAAGTGAAGGGCGGGATATAAATCCAATCTCTTCTTCTCATCCTCTTCTTCTTCTATGGGATTCTTGCTATCATCCTCATCATATGGCACAGGAGTCCTTGTGCGGGAATAGCCAGGAGATACTAAGATTGTCTGGCAGCCAAAAGGTCTAGCTCTTTAGCGTTATGCACCACTAGGTGGCGACCTAGACCTGTTTTTAAGGCAAGAGACATTTCAGAGATGGTTTGCCATTGCTTGGCTTTGCATCACGACCCTGGTATTCCTTGGAGGTCGTCCTTGCAAATACTAGCCCAGGCCGACCCTGCTTAGCTTCTGAGATCTGACGGGATTGGGCTAGCCCAAGCGATCCAGTTCAGGGCACTCTTGCCCTTTTCCGCCGCTACCGTCAATCATGGCTACTCATCTTGATCTAACCAGGACAGGTTAGGTCTTCATTTACTGCCTTCTGGGAAAAGGAATCAGGCCCCAGGAAGAAAAAGGTCAAAAGAATCTTTGAAAGCGATGCTTTGAAAGTATCTTCAGTCATAACTGATTTGCTGCCTGAGATGGGCCACAAATCCGCTTAGCCTTTCAGACTCTCGTATGTCTTCCTTAAAGTGCCGGGTGCCTTGGCGATCTGGTGCTGAGATAGCAGTGTTGTGGGAGTTTCCTTAGGACAGACAATAGCGCTGATGTGGACGTTTATCTACGCAGAATCATGGTGAGCCCTGTTCTGGCAGAAAACACGATAACCCTCTTTTGAAACCCAAGCAACGACGATAAAGCGTCTTGTGGCACCTTAAGACCGTCAGATTTATCAAGTCACAAGATGCCACGGGCTGGAACTCACTTCAACAGATGGGCAGCGTGCCCGAGCTGGAGAAAAAACAACAAATTTTCTTGGACTGGAAGCAGGTTTGAGAAAGTGGGCTGTAGCCTACGAAAGCCCCCATAAAACTGTGATTCTTGAAGGTGCCGCTGGACTCTCTGCTGGTTTTTCTGCAGCCGGCCTCCTGCTGGAGCGAGAAACGGCAGGGCGACCCCAGAACCTCGACGGAAAACGGCTTTGCTATGTGATCTTCTGAAAATCAAAGGTCACTGTTAATATTTCCTGCTGGTCCAACATAAGGTATGAGGCCAAGTTAGAGCAAATCCTGCCCCTATATACACTGGGGGAAGCGAATCTCGGCCACCAAATCAGAGAACACGAGTGGGAAAGCATCCAGTGAATTGGGTTGCCAATGCCAGGCTGGGAAATTCCTGGAGATTTTGGGAATGGAGCTCGGGGAGGGAGAGACCACAGGAGGACCCCTGTAGACTGGAGATCAATTGTAGTTCCAGGACATCTCCAGCTCCCTATTTGGATAGATGGGTAGTTCATCAATATGGGTAGCCATCAATGCTCCCTCTGAGCTCTGGAGTATTGTGAACCCAATTTCTGCTTTGTGAACTACTGACATTAAAGTTGTGAGCAAGCCATTTGGCTATGGCATACATTAGTTCGCTCTGGAGCCACCCTTCCTGTGCTAAGACAAAAACGCCTGAACCGGAGGCTAAAAAGCTGACCTAGCTCACACTAACTCAGCTTAGAGGGAACACTGGTAGCCATGTTAGTCTGTCTGTAGCAGTAGAAAAGGGCCAAGAGTCCAGTACCACCAAAAGAGAGCCAGTTCGGTGTAGTGGTTAAGAGCGCAGACGCTCATCCGGGAGAACTGGGTTTGATTCCCCACTCCTCCACACGCAGCTGCTGGTGTGACCTAGGGTCAGTCACAAGTTCTCTCAGACCTGTTCTCTCAAGAGCAGTTCTCGAAAGAGCTCTCTCAGCCCCACCTACCTCGCAGGGTGCCTGTTGGGAGGGGAAGGGAAAGGAGATTGGAAGCTGCTCTGAGATTCCTTCAGGTAGTGAAGGGTGGGGTATAAAATCAATCTCTTCTTCTTCTTCTTCTACAAAATTTGTGGAAGGTAGGAGCTTCTGGGAGTCTGAAGAAGTGGGCAGTGACTCACGAAAGCTCATGCCCCTGCCACGAAGTTTGTTAACCCCTAGCTGGAAGTTGGCAACCCCTACCAGTGAAGCATAATAGTCTGATGTCATGCCACCCACTAGACTAGCCAAAGAATGGCAACCCCTGGACTACTATGGGCCTTGAACAGCGGCTGATCCCGGCTCCCGGTCGTCTACTCGGAAGGCCAATGCAGCAATAAAAGAAGCAGATAAAGCCTGCTGAAGAGCGTCTGCTCCCCTGAAATCCAGTTGCCAACGGCAGGCGCGCCAAGGATTCCAGCCGCTGATAAGGGTGTGATCTCATGTGTGAGCACAATTAATGCACAATTAAGGAGTGTCAATATACCCTGGTGTTAAAGGTCTGTGCGGTGCAGTTTGCACACAATGAGACGGCTCACGAGCACTGAGGCCGGGAAGGGTTTCTTCTTTGTCTGCCTCTTCTTATCAGCGTCGGGCATGCGGGAGATATCAGATGGAGGGTAAAAATTCAAGAGGCGGCAGAGACAAAAGGGTTAGGGTTGCCACCTTCCAGGTGGCGCGTGGAGCTGATCTCCAGACGACCGAGATCAGATCCCCCCGGGGGAAACGGCGGCTTTGGAGGGTGGACGCTGCCCTGCTGTTCCCCAGGCCGCACCCCCGAAACCTCCAGGTATTTCCTAGCGCAAAGGAACACTAATAAGTGATTCCCTCCCCCCCCTCTTTTTGCCTTGGCTGATTCAGCGAATCAGTTCTTCTAATAGTACAAGCACTCCTAGCAGAAAAGGGCAAGAGTCCAGGGCACCTGAAAGACTCACAAAATTTGTGGCAGGAGAGGCGCTTTCCTGAGTCACCAGTCACTTCTTCGGTAACGCATGAGAGCGCCTCCCCCGCCCCAAATTTAGTGAGTCTTTCAGGTGCTACTGGATTCTTGCTCTTCTCTACTGCTACAGACAGATGAAGAAGAAGAAGAAGAGGAGGAGGAGCTTGGATTTATACCCCGCCCTTCACTCAGAGTCTCAGAGCGGCTTACAAGCTCCTTTCCCTTCCCCTCCCCACAACAGACACCCGGTGAGGTAGGCGGGGCTGAGCGAGCTCTGACAGGCACTGCTCTTTTCAAGAGAACAGCTCTGACAGAACTAGGGCTTGCCCAAGGTCATCCAGCAGCTGCAAGTGGAGGAGTGGGGAATCAAACCCGGTTCTCCCAGATTAGAGCCCGCACACTTAACCTCTACACCAAACTGGCTCTCACCGGCTCTCACTACACCAAACTGACTAACAGGGCCACCCATTTTGATCGAGAAACATTCACCACAGAATCATAGAGTTGGAAGGGCACCTCCAGGGTCATCTAGTCCAACCCCTTGCACAATGTAGGAAGCACAAATACCTTCCCCCACACACACCCCCAGTGACCGCTGTTCCATGCCCAGAAGATGACAACTCTCCAGGATCCCTGGCCAAAATGGCCTGGAGAAAAATTGCTTCCATACCCCAAAGTGGCAATCAGCATTTCCCTGGGCGTGTATGGCATTATACCCTACTGAGCTTCCTGCTGCCCTCAAGCCCTGCCCTCCCCAGGCTCCGCCTTCCTTCACATCTCCAGGAACGTCCCAACCCAGAGCTGGCAACCTTATTTCCAGCCACCGATTGCCACATCTGTGCCCGCCGGGAGTCCTTGTGCGGGAACAGGCGAGCAATTCAAGCGAGAGCCTTCTCAGTTTCCAGAATAAGTCTTCTCATAGCTGTGCTCGTCCTCTGGATAAAATGGGACACGTACTGATGTGGACTGCCAGGAGATCAAATCAGTCAGTCCTAAAAGAAATCAACCCTGACTGTTCCCTGGAAGGCCAGAGACTGCAGCTGAAGCTCAAAGACTTTGGCCACCAAATGAGAAGGGAGCACTCACTGGAGAAGACCTTGATGCTGGGAACGGTTGAAGGTCAAAGAAGAAGGGGACGGCAAAGGATGAGATGGTTAGACAGTGTCATCGATGCAACGAACATGAAATTGAGCAAACTTCAGCAGACAGCGGAAGACAGGAGGGCCTGGCGTGATCTGGTCCATGGGGTCGCGAAGAGTCGGATTCGACTGTGCGACTGAACAACAACAACACTGATGTGGAGGATGACTAAATCAATCCGTTCTGGTGATGCGGGGCGGGGGACGGAAGAGTGGCTGAATTGATGGGACTCCTGGCCCTCTTGTTGGCACTCGCCAAGGCCCTGGCGTCAGGGCAGAGCGGAGGAGGAGAGGGGGAAATGCTCTTGCCCGCTGGTGAATCGACGCTGTGGCGCTTATGGGGAGAAGAACTCCCTCCCCCAATAATGCTGCTCCTTCTCCACAGGCCTCGTTATGTTCTGTGCAAGGGAGGACGGTGCCGCGTTCCGAAGGAACCATCTGCCCACAAGGAGACATCGAGCCTGCGGTTTAATCGCTGCCTGGATGTTAAGAGCAGGCAATTAAGAAGAGAAGGGGGGGAGGGACACATCAACGTGGTTCTTCCCAGCTCGGGGAAGATGGAAGAGTTATTGACAGCTGCGATTCCTAGTTTAATGCCACCAAGAAGCGGCCGGCCGGCCTTCGAGCTTGCCGGCGTGGCAGGTAATCGCGACGGAATTGGAAGGGCAGAAAGAACTGTGAAAAGGCTGCAGAGTTCCAATGCAAATCGTGCTTTTAACAATGTATATGTCATTTTCAGTAACAACAAACAGTTTTAAACTGAAAAACCGCCGACTGAAAATGCAGAGTCACACGCAGAGTCGCAACGGGCGTCCTCCGGAATGATTCAATCCGTTCCGACCAACACAGTGGTCTTTCTCCAGCCTGAAGACTTGGCACCGCTTCCTCGTTGTTTTGAGATCTTACATCATCGTTGCCAGGAAAAAGTTTATCAATCCATTCTCTACAGAAATTTCTTATAAGGAAAAAGTCCTCATCAGTTGCTTCTTCAGTAGTAAGATGGCAACGATGATGTAAGATCTCAAAACAACGAGGAAGCGGTGCCAAGTCTTCAGGCTGGAGAAAGACCACTGTGTTGGTTGGAACGGATCGAATCATTCCGGAGGACGCCGTTGCGACTCTGCCTGTGACTCTGCATTTTCAGTCAGCTGTTTTTCAGTTTAAAACTGTTTGTTGTTACTGAAAATAACATATACATTGTTAAAAGCACAATTTGTATTGGAATTCTGCAGCCTTTTCACAGTTCTTTCTGCCCTTTCAATTTTATCAGCAGAACTGTGACCTCTTTTGTATACTTATCAGGTATCGCGACGGACCTGCGACCCAAAGGCAGAAGGGGACATCCCCGAGATGTGGGCCTGGGGGGCTGGAGAGGGGGTGTGACAGAGTCTTGGTCATTGCCTCTTCTGTGCGCGCGCTGCCGCTCTGGCACGGCTCGCCACCAATGCTCCCTCTAAACTGTGGAGTCCCGTGAGTAAAAATTCTACTTTGTGAGCGACTGGCATTAAAGTTGTGTGAACGAGCGATTTGGCTGCTGCATAAATGAGTTTGCTCTGGAGCCCTCCTTCCTGAGCTCAGACAAAAGTGGGTGAGCCGGAGGCTAAAAAACTGTGAGCTAGCTCACACTAACTCAGCTTAGGGGGAACGCTGCTCGCCATCGCCAAGCTGGAGCCATTCGGCGTTTGTGTGGCGGATCTCACAGAGCACGGAGCGACCTCCGGTAATAGTAAAGGGCAAGGCCTCTTCTCATAGGCCTTTTCTTTCCTCCAGAGGCTGCCCGGAGCGCTCATACCTCCGGCGCTTGGGAGGAAAGAGAGGTCTGGGGGGGAGGGGGCTGCGATCAATTATTAACAACCACAGTTTCCATTTCTACTCCCCTTCCCAGCAAGGCTCTCAAAGTGGTTTGCAATGAATAGCTGAGAGAGAGAGAGAGGGGAGCTTTCAGTGCAGGTTAGGACTCTGGACAGAAGAATCACCACATCTCAAAAAGGATATTATAGCATTGGAAAAAGTGCAGAGAAGGGCAACTAGAATGATAAAAGGGTTGGAACACCTTCCCTATGAAGAAAGGTTAAAATGCTTGGGGCTCTTTAGCTTGGAGAAACGACGGCTGAGGGGTGACATGATTGAGGTTTATAAGATTATGAATGGGATGGAGCAGGTTGAGAAAGAAGTCCTTTTCTCCCTTTCTCACAGTACAAGAATTCGTGGGCACCCCATGAAATTGCTGAGCAGTTGGGTTAGAACAGATAAAAGGAAATACTTCTTCACCCAAAGAGTGATTAACATATGGAATTCACTGCCACAGGAGGTGGTGGCAGCTACAAGCATGGACAGTTTCAAGAGAGAATTGGATAAACATATGGAGCAGAAGTCCATCAGTGGCTCTTAGCCACAGGGTATAGATGGGAACTCTCAGTCTGGGGCAGGTGATGCACTCTATTCTTGGTGCTGGAGGGGGCAGCAGTGGGAGGGGGCTTCTAGTGTCCTGGCCCCACTGCTGGACCTCCTGAGGGCACCTGGTATATTTTGGCAGCTGTGTGACAGAGTGTTGGACTAGATGGGCCACTGGCCTGATTCAGCATTGGCTTCTCTTATGTTCTTATGTTCTTAATCCATTGGCCATCTTGACGCCATGAAAGTGGGATGGAGCCTCCAGCTGCAGAGGAAGCATACCTGGGTGCACTGCCATAGAGGGGGCACCCCCCAAAGCAGCCGTTTTCTCCAGGGGAACTGAAAAGCAAAGAAAACTCCAGCCGATTCTACAACCCCTTACAAAGCAAACACCCTAGGAGTGTGAACGATCCGTGCTAGCAGTACAGGGGGCACAGGGGAATCTATCCCTGCTTCTGTTTATGGAGAGTCAATCGACTTGCAAAGGCACCCCAGAGCCACGGAGAGGATGCAATCACTGGCAGAGAGCAGAAACACCGTTTGGTGGGTATATGAAATAACTGTTCTGGTTGGACAACTTCCCTGACACACACATTATCGCCGGATGCTCCTTTCCCTTCCCCTCCCCACAACAGACACCCTGTGAGGTAGGCAGGGCTGAGAGAGCTCTTTACAGAACTACCCTTGAGAGAACCGCTGTGCCAGAACTACGGCTTGCCTAAGGTCATCCAGCAGATGCAAGTGGAGGAGTGGGGAATCAAACCCAGTTCCCCTGGATTAGAGTCTGCGCACTTAACCACTACACCAAACCACTACACCAAACTGGCTCTCCTGGGACTTTTCAGTTTAGCAAAGAGACAACTGGGGGGGCGTGACCTGATAAAGGTTTATAAAATTATGCATGGGGTAATAATAATAATAATAATAAATTATCATATGGCAGTGTGTAGTATAGCCAGGAGATCCTAAGATTGTCTGGCAGCCAGGAGTTCTAGCTCTTTTAGCATTATGCGCCACTAGGTGGCGAGCTAGACTTGTTTTTAAAGCAAGAGACATTGCAGGGGTGGCTTGCCATTGGCAGCCTCCGTGTCATGCCCCTGTTATTCCTTGGAGGTCACCCATCCCAATACTAGCCAGGGCCGACCATGCTTAGCTTCTGAGATCTGACGAGATCGGGCTAGCCTGGGCAGGCATGGGGTGGAGAGAGCTGACCAAGAGAGATTTCTCTCCCTCTCCCAAAAGTCTTGAACTTGAGGGCATCCACCGAGGCTGATGGGCACTAGGTTCAGAACAGAAAAAAGGGAGCAATTAACATGGGAGAATGATTAAAATGAGATTAATTTAAAAGAGAGTGATTAAAATGTGGAAGTCGCTACCAGAGAATGTAGTGATGGCCACAAGAATTAAAAGCCTTTAAAAGGGGATTAGGTATATTCACAGAGGAGAGGCCTATCAATGGCTACTAGCCGTGGTGGCTGAGGGGAACCTCCACATTCAGAGGCACGAAGTCTCTGAATCCCAGAGCCAGGAGGCAACATCAAGGGAAGGCCTCGGCCTCTCTGCCCTGTTGTTGGCCATCCAGAGGAACTGCTTGGCCACTGTGTGAGACAGGATGTTGGCCTAGGTGGACCTCTGGTCGGATCCAGCAGAGCTCTTCTGAGGTTCTTATGAAGGCCTCGGTTCCTGTGCCCTGTTGTTGGCCCTCCAGAGGAACTACTCGGCCACTGTGTGAGACGAGATGCTGGATGAGATGGACCGTTGATCTGATCCAGCAGGGCTCTATATGTTCTTCGCGTGGGCAGGATGAGGGCACCTCCTTCTCTTCTGGTCCTGAAGCTAAGCCCGGGCTTCTAGAACCTCTTCCAGCAGCTCAGTTCTTCCGGGAATAAAGGGGAGGCAGATGGTATAACTGGCTGTGAGTGAAGGTGGCACAGGAGGGGAAGGCCCCATCTTTAACCAACAGTCAGGTCTTCTGTACCTCCCTCTGAGCTGACTTGTAGGGTGGCCGGCTTTCTACACTGCTTGATGTAGAAGAGATCAAGGCCCATCTCTTCTTTGTCGCTGCTGGACGTGTCCCAGAGCTGAAACCAGACATCAAAGCTAGGTCCCAGGACTAAGCCCCATTGACTTCTAGTCAACGTGAAGCCCGGCATTAAGTATAGCCAGCAAGAGCCCACCGAAGGTGGATAAGTCCTTCTGAAATGCAAATTCTGGACTCCTTTCATTTGCCGAGGGCTCTGGGACATAGTTGAAAACGCTAAATATTCAGAATCCACCAAGTCTCAGAAGATGGATCCTTGATCTGGGGCAGAGATGCTGTGTATTCTTGGTCCTTGGGGGGCTACAGTGGGAGGGCTTCTGGAGTTCTGGCCCTGCTGGGGACCTTCTGATGGCTTTGGCTACTGTGTGACACAGAGCGTTGGACTGGATGGGCCATTGGCCTGATCCAACATGGCTTCTGTCTTATGTTCTTATGTCTGGGGCAGGGATGCTCTGTATTCTTGGTGCCAGGGGAGCAAACATGGGAGGGCTTCTGGAGTTCTGGCCCCGCTGGTGGACCTCCTGATGGCCCCTGGGCTTTGGCCACTGTGTGACACAGAACATTGGACTGGATGGGCCATTGGCCTGATCCAACATGGCTTCTGTCTTATGTCTTTATGTCTGGGGCAGGGATGCTCTGTATTCTTGGTGCTGGGGGAGCAAACATGGGAGGGCTTCTCGAGTTCTGGCCCCGCTGGTGGACCTCCTGATGGCCCCTGGGCTTTGGCCACTGTGTGGGACACAGAGCGTTGGACTGGATGGGCCACCGGTCTGATCCAGCACAGCTTCTCTTACGATCCAGATGGAAGAACATCTACATTAAAATCAGGGCTGTTTTGGGGACCCCGGGAAGAGACCCCAGGCACCCCTTACACCTCCCTTCCTCCTGTGTTTTCCCTGCCTCCCCAGCCCACCCCCTTCACTCACAGCTGCCACTCCCTGCAGGTGGCAAGGGGCAGGTAGGGGCGGGGCACCCAGGTGGCAGGGGAGAAGCCTGGGTGGGACGTCAGCAGCAGGGGCCCCCACTGGAAGCCCTGGGCCCCGGCAGATGCCCATTCTCAGCAGACGCTGATGCCGGCCCTGGTGAGAAATGCAGAGGAGGGTTCGGCTTCCTAGAGAACAGGGAACCGGGTCTTTCCTGGTGGTCACCCTGCCGGGCTGGCCCCCAGTGCAGAGAGATGAAACGGTACACTTCAGAAAGCAGAATGCCCCAAAGTCAGCTGGCCCAGGAGGCAGAGTGCCCAGGTCTTCTCCGGTTGTTGGTAGTGGATGGGGTGGTGGTGTAGGGTTGCCAGAAGAAGAAGACAAAGGAGAAGAGGAGGAGGAAGAGGAGATTGGATTTATACCCCGCCGTTCACGACCTGAAGGAGAGCGGCTCACAAACTCCCTTCCTTTCCCCTCCCCACAACAGACACCCTGCGAGGTAGGTGGGGCTGAGGGAGTTCTTTTGAGAACTGCTCCTGAGAGGACAGCTCTGGGAGAACTTGTGACTGACCCAAGGTCACCCGAGGTTATTTGTTTTAATACATGTGTTTAATACATGTGTTTAACGGAGCTGCGGTGGCTCAAGTGGTTAAGACGCTGAACTGCAGGCTGTGGAAGGTCAGTAGTTCAGCAGTTCAAGATCCGTGAGTGCCACATGACAGGGTGAGCTCCTGTCTCTAGTTCCCGCTCCTGCCAACCTAGCAGTTTGAAAGCAAGAAATTGCAAGTAGATAAATAGGTACCACTTCGGTGGGAAGGTAACAGCGTTCCGTGCACCTTGGTGTTTAGTCATGCCGGCCACATGACCACGGAAATGTCTTCGGACAGCGCTGGCTCTTCGGCTTTGAAACGGAGATGAGCACCGCAACCCTAGAGTCGGATGCGACTGGCTTTCGAGCAAGGGAACCTTTACCTTTACCTTAATTTTCCAATTTTTTTATCTTTTACAGCAACTTGCTTCTGGTCCTTATTGAATTGATGCTTTGTATTTACATGATTGTACTACATTTTTATAACAGCCAATATGTTCCTCACTATTGACCTCTGAGGAAGGCCTACGTAGGCCGAAACGCGTCAGGTCAAGATTGATAAGCCCTTGTGTTTTATCGTATTTCTATATATTTCCTTCGGTAAGTTTTTAATACTGGCCCCCTTTCTTCCATTTGACGAACCTTTGTCAGGTTCTTGACCCAAGGTCACACCAGCCGCTGCATGGGCAGGAGTGGGGAATCGAACCCGGCTCTCCCAGATTAGAGTCCCAAACTGGCTCCAGATTAGGAAACGGTGAGATTTGTGGGTGGAGCCCAGAGAGGACAGGGAACCTCAGTGGGGTACAAGGCCATAGAGCCCACCCTCCAAAGCCGCCATTTTCTCCGGGTGGGGGACACTGATCTCTGTAGCCTGGAGATGAGCTGTAATTCTGGAAGCTGGCATCCCTGTGACCCATCCATCTCTCCACCACGGCCTCCGCACTGCTGGGAAAGGAAGAGGTGGCTTTGATGTTTACCCGTGCGGGGCTGATCCCCCTCCTGTCCCCTTAAGCCTCCCCCTCATCTTTCACATCCCTCCCCCCCCCCAAATCCTTTGTCTGGTCTGATCTTCCCCACGGAGCCCTGGGGAGGGGGAGATCAAGTCCAGGTGGCAGCCTTAATGAGGAGGGGAACGGTTTTGCTGCAGGTCTGCCCCCCAGCCAGGAAGCGGGAAGAAAGCAGAGACATGACTCTCCCCCCCAGACTCCCCGTCCCTCTTCCGTCTAGAAAGGAGCCTGTCCCAGCCGCCCGGATCCCCAAGCGAGGGACTGAGCTAATGAGGCAGGACACAGCCAGACAGGGAGCAGCTGAGCCCTTCTGGATTAAGCCCAGGAGTCCCAATTCTGTCTGCAAAGAAGCGGAAGTGTTTCCTTGCACACAGAGTAAGCCCACTGGCCTCCCAGGCCGCAGCAATGGGGTGATGGTGGTGGTCTGTCTCTTAAATGAAGGGACCGTGGGCGGCTTTTCCTGGCAGACGTAAAACTAAACTTCTCTGTGTTGCATCTAGGAGGCAGGCACACTGCCCCCGAACATGGGGTGTCTATTTTGAAGATGCCTTGGCAGCAGCTGGGGTTGCCAATCTCCAGGTGGTGGCTGGAGATCCCCCCACTGTCAGAACCGTTCTCCAGGTGACACGGATCCGTTCAGAAGAAGAGGAGGAGGAGGAGATTGGATTTATACCCTGCCCTTCAGTCAGAGACTCAGAGCAGCTTACAGACTCCTTTCCCTTCCCCTCCCCACAACAGACACCCTGTGAGGCAGGTGGGGCTGAGAGAGCTCTTTTGAGAACTGCCCTTCAAGGACAGCTCTGTCAGAACTATGGCTTGCCCAAGGTCATCCAGCAGCTGTGAGGCGAGGGGCAGGGAATCAAACCTGGTTCTCTCAAATTAGATTAGAGTCCGTGCACTTAACCACTACACCAAAGAGAACGGACACTTCCAATAACAAGAAGAGGAGGAGGAGGAGGAAGAGGAAGAGATTGGATTTATATCCTGCCCTTCACTACCCAAAAGAATCTCAGAGCGGCTTACAAACTCCCTTCCATTCCCTCCCCACAACAAACACCCTGTGAGGTGGGTGGGGCTGAGAGAGCTCTGGCAGAAACTGCCCTTTTTCAAGAACAGCTCTGACAGAACTGTGGCTTGCCCAAGGTCATCCAGCAGCTGCAAGTGGAGGAGTGGGGAATCAAACCCGGCTCTCCCAGACTAGAGTCTGTGTACTCAACCGCTACGTGAAACCACTACACCAAAGTAGCCACTTTGGAAGTAGGTTCTATGGCATCATACATCATTAGAGTCCCTCCCCTCCCCAAGCCCCGCCCTCCTGAAGCTCCACCCACAAAATATCCAGGTATTTTATGACCTCTCCTAGCAGCACGGTGATCCATGAATTTTGTCAGATGGGCAACTCCCAATCATTTCATTGGGGTCTGAGCCAACGCTCCCTCTAAGCTGTGGAGTCTGGTGTGCAAAATTTCTACTTTGTGAGCTACTGCCATTGAAGTTGTGAGTGAGCAGTTTGGCTACTGGATAGACTAGTTTGCTCTGGAGCCATCCTGACTGAGCTAAGACAAAAATCTGTGCGCTGGAGGCTAAAGAACTATGAGCAAGCTCACACTAACTCAGCTTAGAGGGAACACCGGTCTGAGCTGAAGAACTTCCCCCCGTGGAGTGTGCCCGATGAGCTCCCCTATTTGGAATCTCGTTTCAGAGGGTCCCCATGTTGTTCTGCAGTAGAAGACCTAGATTCGAGTCCAGTGGCAATTTAGGGACCAACGAGATTGCGGCGGGGGGCATGCGCTTTTGAGAGTCGAGAAGCTGTATCCGACAAAGGGAGCGTTGACTCTCAAGAAGCTGACCCCCGCCCAAATTATGATGGCTTCTGTGGTGGTGAAGGTAAAGGTTTTCCCTTGCTTGAAAGCCAGTCGAATCCGACTCCAGGGGTGCGGTGCTCATCTCCAAGCCGAAGAGCCAGCGCTGTCCAAAGACTTTTCCCGTGGTCATGTGGCCGGCATGACTAAACGGCGAGGCACACTATAAAATACTGGGTCCAGACATGTAGTGAAATCAGCTCGTATTTTATTAAGGCAGGAGAACCTGGAATGCTGAAGCCGGCCCAGAGGCCTGCTTAAATGTCCCTGCTCTGCCACACCCCACACACCCATACGCACCCGTGATTGGTTTATTTACACAGTGCCCGTTCCCATAGGGTTACCTTAGGATCCGAGGTGACTGATTGGCCCATTCTCGGATCCTCTCTAGCTATTGTTTGTAGAGAGCAAATCTCGGCTGGTTCGCCTGGCTCCGTGCAGCCTCGACCACGTGCACGGCCGTAGTTAGTACACAACACACACGGAATGCTGTTACCTTCCCACAAAGCTGTACCTATTTATCTACTTGCAAGTTCTTGCTTTCGAACTGCTAGGTTGGCAGGAGCTGGGGTCGGAGACGGGAGCTCACTCCGTCACGTGGCACTCAGGTCTCAAACTGCTGAACCACTGACCTTCTGGTCTGCTGCTCAGTGTCTTAACCACTGAGCCACTGCAGCCCCTCTGTGGTGGTCCTGAACTCAAATCTAGCTCTTCTGTTTGCAATCTGGAGATCCCATCTGGGGCATCCTTAAGATGGAAACTCCACGCTCAGAGACAGTCTACCTTCTTCCCTGGCGCCGTGTCCAAAACGGCAGAAGCTTGGCTGAGACCGGGAGCCGCGTTTGGGGCCGGAAACCTTCCCTCCTCCTCTTCTTACAGAGCAAAGCGGGGCCAGCCATTGATCTGTGGATTCACTTAGGCGCGGGGAAAACATCTCTGCTGATGAAAACAGACCTAATCGAAACATGCATTTAGCGAGAATGTAATCTACTTCCAGGAAAGAAGCGGGGGGGGGGGGGAGAACCCCTGGGGAAGGCTAGACGGGGCCCAGCCCAACTCGTAGGATGGGAGGGAGGTAGCTGGGGAGGGGCCATGGCTCAGCGGCAGAGTCTCTGCTTGGCGTGCAGAAGGTCCCAGGTTCGATCCTCGGCATCTCTCGCTTTAAAAAAAGGATCTGGTTGTAGGTGATGTGAAAGAACGCTGCCCGAGATCGCAGAGAGCCATTGCCCATCGGAGTAGACAATCCTGACCCTAATAGACTCGATTTTGTTGTACAGTCGCGTCTGGCCCTTTGCAACCCAATGGACCACATCACGCCAGGCCCTCCTGTCTTCCGTCGTTCTCCGGAGTTTGCTTAATTTCACGTTCGTTGCATCGATAACACTGGACCGATAGTTTGATTCGATATAAGGCAGGTTCATGTCTGCGGGCAGGCTGGATGTCAAACAAACGCCCAGAAACGTTCCATAGGGTGGAAGTTTTTCAAATGGTGATACAAAGGAACTATTCTTATTAATAAAACTATAAAATATCTAGTAGATGTTTCTCTTAACTTTCTCTGGCACATTCAGGGAAGTTTACATGGTTCATCCCACCCCTCCAGTTGTATCCTCACGACAACCCCAGTTAAACCAACAGACTGGCCCTGGGTCGCCCAGAAAGTTTCATGGCTGAGGCAGGATTTGAACCCAAGACACACACCCCACCCAGTCCTAGTACTTTAACCACTGCATTGGCAGCAACTCTCGGCCAGAGATATTGATTGATTGTAGATCTAGAAAGGATAAAGGAAAGTTATATTCTTACTGTTGCATTCGATAGTTATGATAAACCATGATTTAAAAAAGATTAAAAGATTACAGGAAGCCTAAATGAAGCCTCCATGTTTAGAAGCCATGTTCCTGTTTTAAGGCTGTTTTAATGCTGGGTTGCTCACCTCCACCCTATCAACACCACCTTTTTTTAAAAAAAGTCTAGAGCTGTGGAATGCTGCATAGGTAAACCACGCCCTCTATAAAACACACGGAAGCTTTTAATTTCCAACTTTAATTCCGTTCTCAGTATCATCATTTCTCCTTATCAATAGATACAGATTGAAAAGGTGGGGAGCGGAAATCTACCTTTATCTGTATGCGCAACTGGGTGAATAAATGCAGTCAAAGGCACCGAAAGTCATCTCCAGGGACAGCCGGAACATCGCAGGAGATTTCGACCCAGGGAACTTCATCACAAGCATAAATGCACAGAGTGTTTCATTCTTCATTGTAAAAAAGGATAACGCATATTCCTAGAGAAATAGCCTACCACCTGTTATTTGCCGTGAGTTCAAAGTGGAACCTCCGGATACAGGGGCACTCTACCTCGGAGTGATAGCTACGAAGGAACAGAACAAATGGGGGAAAGCCACCTCCTTCATGCCCCACTTGTGAGTTTCATAGCCGCATTTGAACACATGAAAAACAGGGGAGCCGGCGGACTGTTCTTCTGACCCACCAAAGGCAATTCCAGTCACAGCTATCAAAACAGATTGCCACCTGCCACTCTAGATCCCACTGCCGAAGAGGAGAATCCCAGGGTCTGGGCTCCTAGTGACTCCCATTGCAACAGTCCCAGTTTCCAGGACATAAATATGTCTTTGCAAATGCGTCAGCAGAGCCCGGAGCCCTGAAAGGACAGCCCAAGATTTGATTGTCACCGCTAACTCAGACACCACTTTAACATAGAAACGTAGTAGAACCGGATCTCAAGGATCAACTAGTCCAACCCACTGCACAATGCAGGGAATTCACAATGACCCCCGCCCCAGTGAACCCTGCACTGTGCCCAGAAGAAGGCAAAAACCGTCCCAGATCCCTGGGCCAATCTGGCCTGGAGGAAAATTCCTTCCTGAATCTAAAGTGGCGACTGGCATTACCCTGGGCATGTAAAGGGCCACAAGAGCTGAGCACTGGCTCATCCTTTCCTGCCCTAACCCTCCCATGATGTGCCTAAATTCACAGGATCCGCATGGCTGTCAGATGGCCATCTAGCCTCTGCTTAAAAACTTCCAAAGAAGGAGAGCCCGCCACCTCTCGAGGAAGCCTGTTCCAGTGAGGAACCGCTCTGGCTGTCAGGAAGCTCTTCCTAATGTTTAGCCGAAAACTCTTCCGATTTCATTTCAATCCGTTGGTCCTGGTCTGACCTTCCGGGGCAACAGAAAACAACTCTGCTCCACCCCCTTTCCCCTCCCCGCATCGGTCCAAAGCGCCTGGCTTCCCACCAACGCTCCCTCTACGCTGTGGCGTCTTGCGAGCACAAATTCTACTTTCTGAGCGACCGCCATCGAAGTTGTGAGCGAGCCATTTTGCTACTGCATTAATTAGTTTGCTCCGGAGCCGTCCTTCCTGAGCCGAGACAAAAATGTGTGAGCTGGAGGCTAAGAAACTGTGAGCTAGCTTCACACTAACTCAGCTTAGGGGGAACACTGCTTCCCACCCTTCCTAAGCTCTGCTTTCAGTCGAATTCTCTGCATTTCCCACCCCTCTCTAGCTCCACCAAAGCCAAGCCGAGTTTAGGATGATGCCAGTGCCGAAAGCCCTTTGTGCTCCAGCCTGGCAAAGTGCCCAGGGCAAATGGGGGACGGAGGGTGCTGCCAGCAGAGGTCCCCTTTCCCCAAAGCCTCTCCAGGTGTGCCCCAAAATCTCAAGGCGTCTGTAGTTAGCTCTGGGAAATGTCCCCAGCTGGGCCCGGTCCAAAAACATTTGGGAAAAGGAGCGTGACGAGGCCTATTTTGGGCAAGAATGCAGCGATCTTTCTTCCTTCCCTGGCTAAAAATAAAAGACCTTTCCCCGAACGGGGTCACCATTCTCACACTGGGATTCTGGGGCCAGAAAGGAGGACTTGGCTGAATCTTTACCCCCAAAGCCCCAGGGGAAAGTCTGGACTGGGGACGGTCCCAGAAATGTTCCTGCCATTTCCGCTTGGCACTGCAGAGAGTGACGGCTGCGTGCGAGGACCTCTGTTCCAGATTATCCACACGTCTCAGCTCGCTTTTCTTCCAAAGGGGTTATGCCCGTAGCTGCCCCCTGCCTTTCAAACAGGGCATATATAAGGTAGAAGGGAAAATGTGGCATTTCTTCAAGACTGCTGGCTTCAGTTAATTTAATTCAGGGTCCCAAGTTCCCAGTGCAGTCTGTGGTATGAGAAGAAGAAGAAGAAGAAGAAGAAGAAGAAGAGAGAAGAAGGAGAAGAAGGAGAAGAAGGAGAAGAGGAGGAGGAGGAGGAGGAGGAGGAGATTGGATTTATACCCCGCCCTTCACTACCCAAAGGCGTCTCAGAGTGGCTTACAGACTCCTTTCCCTTCCCCTCCCCACAACAGACACCCTGGGAGGTAGGTGGGGCTGAGAGAGCTCTTCAGAAAACTGCTCTTTCAAGGACAGCTCTGACAGAACTATGGCTTGCCCAAGGTCATCCAGCAGCTGCAAGTGGAGGAGTGGGGAACCAAACCCGGTTCTCCCAGATTAGAGTCTGTGCACTTCACCACTGCAGCAAACTGAAGCTGACTTAGACGGAGTCTGACCTTCTTTGGTCCATCAGGATCAGTATCGCCTACTCAAACTGGCAGCAGCTCTCCAAGGTCCAGGGGAGAAGTCTTTCACATCACCTGCTGCCTGCTCCTTTTAAATGGAGATGCCGGGAATAGAACCCGGGACCTTCTGCATGCCCAAGCAGATGCTCTGCCACTGAGCCACAGACTTTCCCTGGAACACATGGCGCTGCCTTGTAAGACCCTTGGTCTACCAAAATCGATATTGTCTACTCAGACTGGCAGCGGCTTTCCAGGGACTCGGGCAGAGGTCTTTCACATCACCTGCTAACTGATCCTTTTAACTGGAGATGTCGGGGACTGAACCTGGGACCTTCTGCATGCCAAGCAGATGCTCTACCACTAAGCCACGGCCCCTCCCCAAGAATGGCTGCCAATAGCCCAGGAAAAAACTCCCAGCCTGATTGCTGATGAAAACGTAATGGGGTAAGGCCACTGACTTCCCCCCTTCCTGCAGCCTGTTTTTCTTTGGCTGGATTGTTTTCAATGATTATTCAGGTTTTGCATGAGGCTAGATCGGGGCCTAGTGCACATCAGTGGGCCCTGACCCCTGGACTGGCAGAGAGCCAGTTTGGTGTAGTGGTTAAGTGCGTGGACTCTAATCTGGGAGAACCGGGTTTGATTCCCCACTCCCCCACATGCACCTGCTGATGTGACCTTGGGTCAGTCACAAGCTCTGGCACAGCTGTTCTTGAAAAAGAGCAGTTTCTGTCAAGAGCTCTCTCAGCCCCGCCTACCTCACAGGGTGTCTGTCGTGGGGAGGGGGAGGGAAAGGAGTTTGTAAGCCGCTCTGAGACTCCTTCGGGTAGTGAAGGGTGGGGTATAAATCCAATCTCTTCTTCTTCTTCTTCTTCCCCTACCATCCGGGGCTTTTTTTTCTCGGGTGGAACATGCCAGAACAGTCCCAGAACCCCCTCGACAGAATTCTTTTAAGAATGTTTAAAAGTTCACGAGTTTTCAATGTACAGATTGAAAACTTCATTTCCCTCTTGAGAGTTCTGGTGCCTCCTTCCCCCCCCCAAAGGCCCTGCTATTGCCCCATGGCTTGCCCAAGGTCATCCAGCAGGTGCAAGTGGAGGAGTGGGGAATCAAACCCGGTTCTCCCAGATTAGAGTCCGAGCAATTGAGAAGAAACGGCCTCAGATATGTCCGCATTGTGACCAACTCTGCTTTGAGTTTGATCTTTCGAGGAAGATGGTACCAAAACAGGTTTGGGAAAAGATGCAGCGGAGCAGGACAGAACCTAGAAAGTGGAAGATTGCATGACAGTGTGCGGGGGGGGGGGGAGCAGAGCGAAACCTTCACGTCGGAGCAACCCTGTTTCTGCTTCCCTGTCTGCTGTTAAGAACAAGATCCAGAATAAAAACTGGCAACCTGAGAAATGTTGTTTGTGGCAGGGAAAAATCTCACAAGTCCTGGAGCACCTTTTCTTGTTACATAGACTGGTGAACAACAACAAAAAGGTCTGCATTATATGGAACACGTATATACACATTAACGGCACACAGAGAGTGTAAGAGATCCAAATCTCTGTATAGGATTTGTATGTTGCAGAAACAATCCAGCTACAGGGGGACCTTAATTCTGGCCCAAGGGAGCCCCCTGGTGGCTAAACTTCTCTCTGCGTCAATATTGGCGGCGTTAAACATTTTCACAGGTTGGGGTGTGAATGGGAACATGAAGGCCATTTCCTTCACATTCCCTGGGTGAGAGCCGGCTCAGCCTGTTCAAGCAACTTTCGTTCCTTTTGCCCCTGGTTCTTGGCCAGGAGAGAGGCACTGCCCGAACACCTTTGCGACACGAACCTTGATCTTTCTCTCGGCTGAACACAAGCTAGAAACTTAAACTGGGGCAGCAATTTCCATTCCAGTTTCTCTTTTATTTAAATAAGAGGGTGGGAGAGGGATACGTTTGGCAACCACCCCTTCTCTGCAAGATGACTGTTAGAAGAAGAAGAAGAGGAGGAGGAGGAGGAGGAGGAGGAGGAGGAGGAGGAGGAGGAGATTGGATTTATACCCCGCCCTTCACTACCCAAAGGAGTCTCAGAGTGGCTTACAAACTCCTTTCCCTCCCCCTCCCCACAACAGACACCCTGTGAGGTAGGCGGGGCTGAGAGAGCTCTGACAGAAACTGCTCTTTTTCAAGAACAGCTCCTATCAGAACTACGGCTTGCCCAAGGTCATCTAGCCAGGTGCAAATGGAGGAGTGGGGAATCAAACCCGGTTCTCCCAGATTAGAGTCCACCCACTTAACCACTACACCAAACTGGCTCTCTGAGACCCTCTGTGACTACCTGTAGTATCTGTTGGAACTGACAGCCAGTGCAGGTGGATGGAGGCTTCCGCGTTCGTGGTGTCCAAATGAAGAGGACAACGCGCAAACAAACCTGTTACTGACATTACTATTACTTAGATTTACTTTTATGGCATTTTTTCAGCGTGCAAAATACCGTTCCGCGCTTATGTCTCCTCACAGCAACCCTGTGAAGTAAGTTAGCCTGACTCCACAGCTGTGGACTCTGCCTGGAGTTCACCTGTCTACTGAGGAGCAGAGGAGGCAGAGAAATGGCCCAGCGCATATCAGCTTGGCTGGGGGGGGAGGCGGGGTTATGCACCATCAAAGAATACGCTTTGCGTACTACAGCAAAACACACAAACGTTACTTGTTTCTCTGTCATACGGCTACCTCCTCTCTGCTCGAGGACGTCTCGTACTGGTGACGATGGAAAGAACCTAAGACCCTTATAAGGGTATTAACTACAGGGGCGTCACACCCCTTGGGTTAAGAAAACACACGTATTATCCCCATGGATAATGTCAGTGGAGGACTTAGGAACAGGGACTCGGGAGTCCTCCATTAACCACACGGCGGCGGAGAGGAGGGCACCGTCGGTCAGGCGAAGACGGCAGAGTTCGGCCAGTAGGAGTAGACCAGGAATCCCGTGAAGGTGCTGTCCGTCTTGACGCTGGCGTAGAAGCCCGTGTAGTCCCCCACCCCGACCTGCACCCAGACCTCGTCCTCAGGCTCCAGCCGCACGAGGGTACCGCCAGACAACGAAGTGGGCTTGGGCCAGTTGCCGTAGAACTGGAAGAAGGAGGCCACCGACTGGCCGTTCTTCATGATGTCGAACTGGAGGCTCATGCGGTAGACGGTGGCATGGACGGCGAAGTAGTACAGGCCCGGGATCTCGCAGAGGAACTTGCCCGTGTTCCCGTCGTAATGCCCTTGCTCGTTGATCAGGACGATGTCGAAGACGATCGGCTGGTCGGCCAGGGGCGGGCTGCGGGTCTCGGAGCGCTTGGCGCTGAAGGCCGAGCGGGGGGCCACCGCGCACTCCCCCGGAGTCCCCTTCTCCCCCGGCAGCCCGTTTATGCCAGGGCTGCCTCGGTCTCCTCTGGGGCCCGACGGACCTTGGGAAGACACAGGAAAAGAGCAGCTTAAGTAGGCCATTCCCATATCCCCACCACCGACTCCTCCAGCTCCAGCAAAATCAACTGGGTAACACAAAAGGGTGGGTTTTGCCAGGGCTAACCGCACCCCTCCCGAAGATCACACATAGATCAGAACACCCCCCACCCCAACAATTAGCCAAAACAACCCACAGTGAAGTAACAGAAGAGACAGGTGACGATAACTTGAGGCTGCAGAAAACCGAAGATATTGATTATAATTTTAATATTTTAATGTGTATTTAGCTAGTTTTTAAATATTTAGTAAGAATGAAATTTAGACTTAGACAATTAAGACCGTATTCAGGTTTTTACGATGATTTAATTTGTTAGTAGATTTATTGTTAGTAGATTATCACTCACTTTAGGAAAGTTCTTCTTTACTCTTTTAAAGAGAGAATCTATCCCAAAATTCTGTAATATTGATGTTTTATTGACTGCTTCTACATTTGAAATATGCAACACATTTGGTGATAATACATCTGATTTTATTTGTTGTTGTAGGTAACAACCATAATATTTGATAAACTTGATGAATCTATATATTCTCCCTTCTCCCTCCTTCCCTCTTGTATCCCACTTTTTCTAGAAAATATTTTTTTAAAAAAATGGCTGCAGAAAACCGAGACCTCCAGACGACTCGAGCAAGCAAGTCAAGCTACATGGGAGGGCCAAAGGACACTGATCAACAAAGCATCCCCCAATCTCCTCCAGGAATTATTTATTTTATTTACTTCATCAATATCTTGCCTTTCTCCCCAATGGGGACACAAAGCTCAACCTTTGTATCCTCACAACAACCCAGTGAGGTAGGCTGAGAGAGTGTAACTGGCCCAAGGTCACCCAGCAAGCTTCTGTGGCGGAGTGGGGATTCGAACCTGGGTCTCCTTAGGCAGAGTGGGGATTCGAACCTTAGGCCAGCACTCTGCCCGCACCACCACACTGGCTCTTGCTCCATGGATAGGAAAGAGGCTTCAAGAGGCTCCCAGCAGACAGATCTGCCATCCCACAAACAGGCAAGGCTGGGTCTAAGGCAGCGGTGATAAAACATAAAGCTGACCTCACGGGGCTGCTGTGATAAAAAGGAAGACGGAATTGTGCGATGACAAAATGGAGAACAATATAAACCACAATATAAGCGACAGAGAGGAAACTGCTCCGAGGCCCCAGAATGCCAAACCCAAAAGGTGTTCTTTAAGACACCCGCATTTCAGGATGTCCGCCAAGGTAGGCATCCTCTTACCTGGCTCTCCAACCTCGCCCTTCTCCCCCGACACCCCCGCCGCTCCATCCCGGCCGTCACGCCCGTCTCGGCCAGGCAGCCCTTGAGTGCCGTGGATGCCGGGGTTCCCCGGGATTCCAGGCTGCCCCGCGCACAAGCTGGGTATCTTGTTGTCCTCGATCTGGAGGGACTCTTCCGTCAGCGTAAGGAAAAAGAGGCAGAGGTAGATGGCGTGCTCCATGTCTGCAGGGGCCGGAGGGAAAAGGCATCGATTAGTGGCAGTGCTCCCTCTGAGCCAGGGGCAGCCAGACTTGCTTGACATAAGAGAAGAAGAAGAAGAAGAAGAGATTGGATTTATACCCCACCCTTCACTTGGAGTCTCAGAGCGGCTTACAAACTCCTTTCCCTTCCCCTTCCCACAACAGGCACCCTGGGAGGTAGGTGGGGCTGAGAGAGCTCTTTCAAGGACTGCCCTTGAGAGAACAGCTCTGAGAGAACTGTGGCTTGCCCAAGGTCATCCAGCAGCTGCAAGCGGAGGCGTGTGGAATCAAACCCGGTTCTCCCAGAAGAAGAGGAAGAAGAGGAGGAGATTGGATTTATACCCCGCCCTTCCCTTGGAGTCTCAGAGCGGCTTACAAACTCCTTTCCCTTCCCCTCCCCACAACAGACACCCCATGAGGTAGGTGGGGCTGACAGAGCTCTGACAGAAACTGCTCTTTTTCAAGAACGGCTCTGACACAGCTATGGCTTGCCCAAGGTCATCCAGCAGCTGCATGTGGAGGAGTGGGGAATCAAACCCGGTTCTCCCAGATTAGAGCACTTAACCACGACACCAAACTGGATCCGCATAGAATAAACATCAGATGTTTGAAAGCCGCAAGACATGAACAGATGTTACACCTTTGTGCTGGTAAATACACAGATTTGCTTTGTATTAACATTAAACGAGACTGCCGAAAATAATAACAAAAGGGGTAAAAGCCGATGTTGATCATGATATTTATTTGTCCAGTGACAATTTGTTTGCTAACGATGTTTAGCTCCTCCAGCCGTCCTGCCGGGAGCCGCACAATGTGTGTGAAAGAACCGCAGGCGGCTCCCAGGCCGCAGTTTGGCCACCCGTGGTCTAAGCTGTGGAGTCTTGTGAGCAAAAATTCTACTTTGTGAGCTACTGGCATCAAAGCTGTGAGCGAGCAATTCGGCTGCTGCCTAAATCAGTTTCCTCTGGAGCCGTCCTTCCTGAGCTAAGACGGAGATGTGTGAGCCGGAGGCTAAAAACCTGTGAGCCAGCTCGCACTAACTCAGCTTAGAGGGAACACTGGTTAGCCGGAAAAGGCGTCGGTTTCCCACAGTTACTGACCCACAGAGCTTTTTTCCTCTAGCTTGTGTGTCTGTCCCTAGACGTCATAGAGACCTCCGGCGACTCCTACTGGGTCACGGAGGATGTTCCGAGAAGCGGCTTGATAGCCTGCCTTTGCTTCTGGCCCTGGTATTCTCTGGAGGTCTCCCATCCAATTACTTGCCAGGGTCCGTCCTGCTTAGCTTCCGAGATCTAATGAGACGGGGCTTGCCTGCTATCCATATCAGGGCTTTACTCATGATTTTTGAAGCCAAAAAAGAACCAAGCTGAGTAAAATTATGTTGTGTAGTCACCCATGAGGAGCTGCGGTGGCTCAAGTGGTTAAGACGCTGAACTGCAGGCTGTGGAAGGTCAGTAGTTCAGCAGTTCAAGACCCGTGAGTGCCGCATGACGGGGTGAGCTCCCGCCTCTAATTCCAGCTCCTGCCAACCTAGCAGTTCGAAAGCAAGAAATTGCAAGTAGATAAATAGGTACCACTTCGGTGGGAAGGTAACAGTGTTCCGTGCGCCTTGGTGTTTAGTCATGCTGGCCACATGACCACGGAAATGTCTTCGGACAGCACTGGCTCTTCGGCTTTGAAACGGAGATGAGCACCGCAACCCTAGAGTCGGATTCGACTGGCTTTCGAGCAAGGGAACCTTTACCTTTACCTAGTCACCCACAGGCAATGTCCACTTGCCACTGGTAATCAGGGAACTGCTTCTAAGTCTGACTCCTTGGCTATTGATCGAGATGGGTAGCCGTGTTAGTCTATCCGTAGCAGCAGAAAAGAGCAAGAGTCTCTTAGCACCTTAGGCAAAGGTAAAGGTAAAGGTTTCCCTTGCTCGAAAGCCAGTCGAATCCGACTCTAGGGTTGCGGTGCTCATCTCCGTTTCAAAGCCGAAGAGCCAGCGCTGTCCGAAGACGTTTCCGTGGTCATGTGGCCGGCATGACTAAAAACCAAGGCGCACGGAACGCTGTTATCTTCCCACCGAAGTGGTACCTATTTATCTACTTGCAATTTCTTGCTTTCGAACTGCTAGGTTGGAACCTTAAAGACTTAACAAAATCTGTGGCGGGGGGAGGCGCTTTCCTGAGCCACCGCTCGCTTCTTCAGGGAACAAATTTTGTTAGCCTTTCAGGTGCCACTGGACACTTGCTCTTTTCTGCTGGCTCACTGGCTGTTACAGACCTCCAGCCTTTGAGGCGCCCTCCTGCAAAGAGAACACACGATCTTGAGGTTTCATGGGGCCAGAGTGGAACGACTGGCCTTCTGCTCCAGAGTGGGGGAATCAACCTACTTGCCTGTTGTCGATTGTGAGACAGGATGTTTTCAGACTGGTCTCAGCACTGCAGGGCCTAATCCTGATCTGGCAGGCCGCAAAGCTTCTGCAACGGAGCATCTGCTTTACATGCAGAAGGTCCCGGCTTCCGTCCCTGGCATCTCCAATTATAGAATCCTCAAGAGCTGGCGCTGGACAAGTCCTTTCTCTGCCTGGAAGCAGCTGCCAGTCAGAGCAGGCGATACTGAACTTGATGAACAAATGATGTGAACGCGTGAAGCTGTCTTATATTAAATCTGACTGTCAGTCCATCAAGGCCAGTATTGTCTATTGCAAAAGAAGATGGTGAGGGGTCTGGAGACCAAGTCCTGTGAGGGAAGGTTGAAGGAGCTGGCTAAGTTTAGCCTGGAGAGGAGACGACTGAGAGGTGATATGAAAACCCTCTTCAAGTACTTGAAGGGCTGTCATCTAGAAGATGGCATGGAGTTGTTTTCTGTTGCCCCAGAAGGTCAGACCAGAACCAACAGGTTGGAATTAAATCAGAGAAGTTTTCGGCTAAACATTAGGAAGAACTTCCTGACAGAGCAGTTCTTCAGGGTAACTGGCTTCCTCGGGAGGTGGTGGGCTCTCCTTCTTTGGAGGTTTTCAAGCAGAGGCTGGATGGCCATCTGACAGCAATGCGGATCCTGTGAACTTGGGCAGATCATGAGAAGGGAGGGCAGGAAGGGTTGGCTCAGTGCTTAGTTCTCGTGGCCCTTTCCTACATGCCCAGGGAAATGCTGATTGCCGCTTTGGGGTCAGGAAGCAATTTTTCTCCAGGCCAGTTTGGCTGAGGATCCTGGAGGTTTTTTGTCATCTTCTGGGCACGGAACAGTGGTCACTGGGGGTGGGCCGGTATTTGTGAATCCCCTGCACTGTATAGGGAGTTGTACTAGATGACCCTGGAGGTCCCTCCCAACTCTATGATTCTATGATTCAGACTCACAGCAGTTCTCCAGGGTTTCAGACAGATTCACATCACCTCCCGCCTGGTCCCTTTTAACTGGAGATGCCGGGGATTGAACCTGGGACCTTCTGCATGCCAAGCCGATGCTCTACCATTGAGCCGTGGCCTATCTCCACGTGACCTGGTATAAAGCAGCTTCATCAGTACTCTGGCAGAGGTGGCAGGAAACGGACAGCCACTCCCGGAGGAATACGGGTCTAGAGTGTGATCCCTACAACTGCATCTTGGTTTCAGAGAGACTTCATATCAGCCAAGCCCAGCAAGATTCCTTGTTCATTTCTCGCAGTCGCGTTTCATTTCAGGCTGTGATGATAATATCCAATCCCCGACATACTAACAGGGAAAACAATGTTTCTTAAGCAGGAGTGGAGTGCTTTCCTTCTCGACCAAAAGAGCTCCCCCCAAATCTGGGATTAAAGGGAAAGGCTTTGAAAGGTTAGCATTCATATGGACATATGGTCTCCCAGTTG
Organism: Gekko gecko; assembly: GCA_029375565.1. Lineage (NCBI taxonomy): Eukaryota > Metazoa > Chordata > Lepidosauria > Squamata > Gekkonidae > Gekko > Gekko gecko. The sequence goes on along the minus strand of JAPDNY010000013.1, from coordinate 71,447,042 downwards.
GGGCAAAGAACTTTTGGATGCGTTGCTGAAGGCTTTCACGGCTGGAGTTCATTAGCTGTTGTAGATTTTCCGGGCTGCATGGCCATGGTCTTGTAGTACCTGACTGGCATCCTCAGAGGTATAACACAGAAAGATGGAGTACTCTCTGTGTCAAGAGTACGCCATCTTTCTGTGTTATACCTCTGAGGATGCCAGTCACAGCTGCTGGCAAAATGTCAGGTCCTACAATGCCAAGACCACGGCTAGACAGCCCGGGAAGTCTACAACAACTCAACTAACTTTTGGATGGGTTTAAATTGAGAACGCAGCATGGGGCGGAAAAGGTTAAATCCATTGTTCCAGCACCACGGTCCTAATCCGCGAACACATTTCATACAAGATCAGACCATCAGTCCCTCAAAGTCAGGCAGGTGTTTTTCCACACCACCTAGTGCCTGATCCTTTAAACCAGAGATGCCGGGGATTGAACCGGGGACCCCTTCTGCATGCCAGGCTGATGCTCAACCACTGAGCCACAGGCCCCTTCCCCAGTTCAGTTCAGCCCTTCCCCTTCCAGTTCTGCCTTTCCCACCAGAAATTGTTTTTCAAAACAGAAAAGGGAGGAAATCTCGTGTCTGGCCTCGAGCCTCCTTGCGGGGAAAAAAATTATCACCCTAAATAAACAGAAATGAAATCACAAAAAGCCCCTCTCGGTGGCTCTAGCGGGAAATTATACAGCGCCCTTGGCTCTCCTCCTCAATTTGTGGCTGCCCCGGCTGACACCCCCCTCCCCCCGCAGTCCTGACCGGATCACAAGAATGACCCTATAATTTGAATCATCATGATTTCCATTTCGAACATTCAGGGCCTTTAATGACTCAGAACCCTGAGAACTTCCCAGGCCGGCATAGCTGTGCGTGCCTTCGGAGGATCAGAAGTGAGAAGCGATGGGAGAAGAAAGAAGTTAGGCAACCGCAGAGGAAGTCGCCCTCCTCCCTTCCTGTCCTTCCCCGTGGAATCAAACACAGAAGGAGGAAATGGGCCTCCCAAGGGGCTAGTCCTCCGGGCAGGATGGAGGCTGATGAGCCTGTCTGGCACGCAAGAGGGCTTCAAAGTGCAGTCTCAGCAGAGTGTCTAGGAAATGGGCTGGGCCTCCTTCTCCTCCCCCCTCCCCGGTCTACATTTCCTCTCCCGTTTCACAGCTTGCGTGTCTCGTCCACGTCCACGCTGCCTTCTCCTCGCTCTCCTCCCCTGCTTTCCTCCTCGCTCTCCTCCCCTGCTTTCCTCCTCGCTCTCCTCCCCTGCTTTCCTCCTCGCTCTCCTCCCCTGCTTTCCTCCTCTGTTTTCTCTCCTTCAGCCTGTGCCCAGGTTGCCAGCGGTTCCGCGTCAGACCGAGCTGTAGCTAATGGGTCTGGAATGCGAGGATCTGTCCAAAATGTCTGTTTTGCATTCCTTCTGCCTTGCCGCCGCAGTCTGCCCCTAATTGGGACTGGGGTGTGTGTGTGGGGGAGTTGGCTTTGGGGGGAGAGGGAAAGAGGTGGTGGTGGGGGGGGAACCCGGCTCTTTTTCTCTCGGTGTTCCTTCAGGGTGGGGTCGTATGGAAAGACACGGGCTCGAGCATTCAGGGGGTTGGCAGTGTTTTGTTAGGAGTCGGACAAGGACGCACCTAGCCGGAAGAAATGTCTACCAGGGTGATCTGGATTCGAGTTCTGCTTTGCCCCTCTGTACTGATCGTGGGCTTGGGTGAGACCCCCCCTCTATTAATTTTTTATTTTGATTTTAAGAGTGTGTTTGAAGAGCCGCCAAGTTGCTTCCAACTTATGGAGACCTTATGAATTAATGTCCTCCCAAACGTCCCCTCGTTAACCACCTTGCAAACTGAGGGCCAGCCGAGGCAGTTTGGAGTAGTGGTTAAGTGCGCAGACTCTAATCTGGGAGAACTGGGTTTGGTTCCCCACTCCGCCACGTGCAGCTGCTGGTGTATCCTTGGGTCAGCCACAAGTTCTTTTGGGGCTGTTCTCTCAAGAGCAGTCCTCGAAAGAGCTCTCTCAGCCCCACCGACCTCACAGGGTGTCTGTTATGGGGAGGGGAAGAGAAAGGAGATTGTAAGCCACTCTGAGACTCCTTCGGGTAGTGAAGAGTGGGATATAAATCCAATCTCTTCTCTTCTTCTTTTACTACTGCCTTTAACTTTATATCCCACTTTTGTATCCATCTGACTCGTGTTCGGTCTACCGCTTTTACTGCTGCCTTCAACTTTATATCCCGCCTTCTCCCCCAATGGAGAACACGAGTGGCTTACATCCTCCTCCTCTGCTCCATTTTATCCTCACAACAACCCTGCAAGGTAGGTTAGGCCAAGAGTGTGTGACGGGCCCACGTTCACCCAGTGAGCGTTCATGGCAGGGCAGGGATTCGAACCTGGGTCTCGCAGATCCTTGTCTAACCACCATACCACACTGGCCCTCTCTCTGACGAGTCTTGTGTTATTCCTAAAAGGACAGTAAAGTAAAGCAAGCCCAGAATCCCCCTGTGTTAAAAGGGAGGAGAGACAGTCTCCCACAGGAAAAGTGTTTCTGCCATATGTCAAAGGAATCACTGATCAGATGGGAAAACTTATGAAGAAAACACAACCCACAAACAGTATTCAGACCCACCAGAAAAATACAACAGATGCTACGATCGGCAAAAGACAGAAGAGACCCCCTCACTTCTGCAGGAGTATACCGCATACCATGCAGTTGTGGACAAGTTTACATTGGGACCGCACAGCGTAGCATTCAAACAAGAATAAAAGAACATGAAAGACACTGCAGACTTGGCCAACCTGGAAAATCAGCAGTGGCTGAACATAGCCTGGCCCAAACAGGACACAGCATTTGGTTCCAAGACACTAAAAGACTGGACAACACTTCCAATTACCATGTCAGATTACACAGGGAAGCCATTGAAATTCATAAACATAAACACAATTTCAACAGGAAAGAAGAGAGTTTAAAAATAAATAGGGCATGGTTTCCTGTCCTGAAAAACACAAAATGCTGTACAGCTGACAATAGCACTACAGATAAGATTAGAGTTTCAATAGTCATTCCACACACAAAAGAACCTCCTCAGGAAACAGGAAACCTCCTCAGGAAACAATCCATAGACAAAAGAACCTCCTCAGGAAAGCTCCTCCATTAGCATGTTCATAGCCTGGAAAACTCCTACAAGATAATGACTCAGCCCTACCCCACCTTCCAGGGTAGATATAAATTACCTGCCTACCATTTTTTTGCTCACCTTGACACAGAGAGTACTCCATCTTTCTGTGTTATACCTCTGAGGATGCCAGTCACAGCTACTGGCGAAACGCCAGGTCCTACAATGCCAAGACCACGGCCACATAACTCAGAAAATCTACAGCAACTAAAGAGACTGATCAGCTGCTATTAGCCAGGACAGCTAAATGGAGCTTCTGTGTCTAGGAGCAGTATACCTGTGAATGCCAGATACTAAGAACCAATGATATGCAGAGGCAGGCAAGGGCAAACCACCTCTGAATACCTCTTGCGGCCTTGAAAACACTACAGGGCCGCACTAAATCAGCTACAGCTTGACAACACTTTCCACCCAATGGACCCTTGGTCCAGTAAAACAAGCCTCTTGCTCAGGGAATATTTATTTTTATTTACTCAAAACATCTTTTAGCCACCTTCCTACATCGTGGAATTCAAGGCGGCTTACGACGCCAATAAAACAACAGCGATAAAGAGACACATCAACAGACCGCAATTAAAAATCTCGACTAGGACTGCCAATTAATAAAAACTAAATTAATCAAATCCGGTCCTAAATAGAACGGTCTTTAACTGCCTTATGGAGATGGAAAGTGACGGGGTCCGGTGCACCTCCCTGGGGAGTTTGTTCCATAACTGTGGGGCTGCCACCCAAAAGGCCCTGCTTCGTGTACTTGCCAGACGAGTACTTCTTTGATCGGTGGTTACGATCAGGAGGGACTCTCCCCGTGATCTTAATTCCCAGACAGGAATGTATGAGAGAAGAGGGGCCCCCTAGATCACACTGGCCAATGTCACAATCTGTTATGGGAGGGTCAGAATCATCCACACATGATGGAAAAGTGCTCCAGGAAGTTCTAGGCTGTAACAAACCGCGAGAAAACAGAGAGGCACAAAGGTGTTGTGGGAGTCATGGGCCGGGCAAGCGGCTGTCTCACAAGGGAAGCCACGAAAAGCAGCGTGGTGTTGTAGCTAAAGGACGTGGGCCAGGAAGTTCAAACATCCCCTCACCTGTGAACTCACAGGAAAGCCATCGTTCTCTCAGCATCAGCCCCCCCCAGCCTATCTGGAATAGAAGGTTTGTAAAACCTACTTTACAGGGCTGTTGTGCTATAAACTACAGGAAGCTCTTTGGGCATTCAGGATAAAGGTAAAGGTTCCCCTTGCTCGAAAGCCAGTCGAATCCGACTCTAGGGGGCAGTGCTCCTCTCCATTTCCAAGCTGAAGAGCCAGCGCTGTTTGAAGATGTATCCATGGTCATGTGTCTGGCATGACTAGATGCTGAGCGCACGGAACACTGTTACCTTCCCACCTAAGTGGTACCTATTTATCTACTTGCAATTTTTTGCTTTCGAACTGCTAGGTTGGCAGGAGCCGGGGCCAGAGACGGGAGCTCACTCCGTCATGCGGCACTCGGGTCTCGAACTTCCAAACTACCGGCCTTCCGGTCTGCAGTTCAGCATCTTAACCACTGGGCCCTACATAAATACTCATTCAGCATGACACATTTGCACTTTGCAGTGTGTGTATCATCTCTGTGGGTGTTAAAACGTGGGCATGGTCAGTAATGCGGCAATTCTGATGGGCAACCATCATCCAGGCCAGAGGTCCTGATCGCCCTGGCTGAATTCCACTAATAGCATCAAAATTCCTCCCCCCTGTCTTTCAGTGGGGATAATGCTGGATTTGTACTGCAGAGACCTGGGTTCAAATCCTAGTTCTGCCTCAGCCACAAAGCCCATGGTCTGTAGCTCAGTGGCAAAGCCTCTGCTTGGCATGCAGAAGGTCCCAGGTTCAATTCCCGGCATCTCCAATTAAAAGGTCCAGGCAGTAGGTGATAGGAAAGACCTCCTCCTGAGACCCTGGAGAACCGCTGCCAGTCTGAGCAGGCGATGCTGCCTGCAATGAATTGATGGTCGGATTCAGTACAAACCAGCTCCATGCGTTCATGGATAGGTCTCCTGACCTATCACGGGAGGCGAACCAAGAGCCCCTTTGCCAAAAGGAGGAATAAAATGAACAATAAGAAATTCACTTTTCCGGGGTGTGTGTGCAAAATCAGACTCTAGGCTGGCTGGCACCAGTGTTCCCTCTAAGCCGAGTTAGTGTGAGTGAGCTCACAACTTTTAAGCCTCCGGCTCACACATTTTTGTCTGAGCTCAGGCAGGACGGCTCCGCCTCCAGAGCAAACTAATGTGCGCAGCAGCCAAATCGCTCGCTCACGACTTTAACGCCAGTGGCTCCCAAACAATGCTCCCTCTAAGCTGTGGAGTTCTTGTGAGCCAAAAATTCCACTTTGTGACCGACTGGCATGCATCATCAAAGCTGTGAGCGGGCGATTTGGCTACTGCATAAATTAAGTTTGCTCTGGAGCCCTCCTTCCTGAGCGAGGGCAAAAATGGGTGAGCCGGAGGCTAAAAAACGGAGCCGGCTCACACTAACTCAGCCTAGAGGGAACACTTCTCGCAAAGTAGAATTTTTGCTCGCAAGGCGCCACGGCTTAGAGGGGGCAGTGGCCGGCACCCTTAAGGGACGAAGCCCATGCACCCCCCCCTTCCCACCAAAGCTGCCGCCTTCTGTCCTCCCCCCCCAACCCCGCAACACCAGCTTAACGTCTTTGGCAGGGTCAAACCCCAAACCTGAGCGGCTGCGGCGACGGGACCCCCTGAAAAGCCCGGTCTCCTCTCCTCCCCGCCGGGCAGGGGTCGCCTGACGCATTGGCACAGCCTCCGCCCCGTCGAGGCTGCCGGGCATCCCCCCCCCCCGCCCTCCAAAAAAGACCCTATCTTGAAGCCGCCACAGAATCCCAGGCGAAACTGTCAGTCCCACCCTTCCTAACCCCCCTCCGCCCCCCTCCCCACGCCGGGGGCTGCACTCACCGCGCGGCGTCCGCTCCCCCGGGGTCTGCGCTATGCCCACGAGCAGGAGTGCGCGCCGCGCCTGGCCGATCGCAACCCCGGGCGCTGGCAAACGCCTGGAGGAGCAGAGCAGAGCAGAGCCGAGCAGCCGGCCCCCGTCCCCTTCCACCCCCCCCTCCCAAACTCCAAAGGAAACCGGAGAGTTGCAGGCGGCAGCCAAGAGCTACAGGCGCGGGGGAAAGATGGCCCGCGAGCAAAGGAGAGGCGGAGAGGAGAGGAAGGCGGCTGCCCCCGGCCTGGGAGGGGGCCGGGAGGGAGAGAAGGGAGGGGGGATGGAGGGGAGCGAAGGGGGGGGGAATCCAGCTCCGGAGAGCATTGGGAGGTCAGAGCCAGAGAGCTTCCGACTTAGGCCCGAAGTCAGGAGCAATGCTCCCTCGAAGCCAGCCAGGGATGTCGAACTCACTGGAAATTTAAGAACATAAGAGAAGCCAATGTTGGACCAGGCCAATGGCCCATCCTCTCCAACACTCTGTGTCACACAGTGGCTAAAAATACCAGGTGCCATCGGGAGGTCCAGCAGTGGGGCCAGGACACTAGAAGCCCTCCCACTGTTGCGCCCCCCCAAGCACCAAGAACACAGAGCATCACTTGCCCCAGACTGAGAGTTCCCATCTATACCCTGTGGCTAATAGCCACTGATGGACCTCTGCTCTATATGTTTATCTAATTCCCCCTTGAAGCGTCGGTGCTTGTAGCTGCCACCACCACCTCCTGTGGCAGTGAATTCCATGTGTGAATCACTCTTTGGGTGAAGAAGTACTTCCTTTTATCCCTTCTAACCCGACCGCTCAGCAATTTCATGGAGTGCCCAGGAGTTCTTGTATTGTGAGAAAGGGAGAAAAGTACCTCTTTCTCTACCTGCTCTATCCCATGCATTATCTTATAAACCTTGATCATGTCACCCCTCAGCCATGGTTTCTCCAAGCTAAAGAGCCCCAAGCGCCTCAACCTTTCCTCATAGGGCAAGTTCTCCAACCCTTTGATCATTCTAGTTGCCCTTCTCTGCACTTTTTCCAAAGCTATAATATCCTTTTTGAGGTGTGGTGACCAGAACTGTACACAGTACTCCAAATGAGGTCGCACCATTGATTTATATTATGTATATTATATTATATTATGATATTGGCTGATCTGTTTTCAATACCCTTCCTAATAATCCTCAGCATAGCACTGGCCTTTTTTATTGCAGTTGCACACTGTCTAGACATTTTCAGCGAGTTATCTACTACAACTCCAAGATCTCTCTCTTGGTCAGTCTCTGCCAGTTCAGACCCCATCAATGTGTATTTATAGTTAGGATTTTTGGCTCCAATGTGCATCACCTTGCCCTTGGCCACATTGAACCCCATTTGCCAGGTTGATGCCCACTCGCTCATCCTCGACAGATCCCTTTGGAGTTTGTCATTTAAAGTTTAAAAAAATCTTTAATTGTGTTTGTCTGTGTCCTTTATAAAGTTTATCTCTCCGCTACCTGGCATTACCTTTTATGACTCACGGTGGCCCAGCCCAGCAAGGTCTCATTTATGTCAGATCCGGCCCTCGTAAGAAATGAGTTCGACACCCCTGCTTGAGCTACGGAGTCTTGTGAGCAAAGATTCTACTTTGGGAGCTGCTGGCATCAAAGTCGTGAGCCAGAGATTTGGCTGCTGCGTCAATCAGTTTGCTCTGGAGCCCTCCCTTCCTGAACTATCACAGAAATCTGTGAGCTGGAGGCTAAAAAACAGTGAGCTAGCTCACACTAACTCAGCTTAGAGGGAACACTAGTTAGGGGTTTGCAAGCCGAGAGAGGGGAGCGGGGGGCTCTCGCTGCTCTGGGGAGACCAGGTCACAGCCCGCCCGGAGGTTGTTCAGGTGTCCGAAGCCTGTGGGCAGAGGGTTGCCAACACTGGCCTGGGAACTTCCTGGTGATTTGGGGGCTGGTGCCTATGGAGGGGAAGACTCAGGAAAGGGTCTCACTCAGAATGTATGGCATCCCATGGAACTTGCCATTTTCTCCAGGGCAAGTGGTATCTGTAGTCTGGAGATCCGCCATGATTCCAGGAGAATTCTGGGCCCATCTGGAGGTTGGAACCCGATATGTGGACTGTCCTTCTCCGCAGAGCAAAGGAATATAGCAACTCCAATACACAGACTCACAAACATCTGAGGCCTTACTTCCTGTAAGCCTGAGCCACAGGAATTTCTGTCGAAAAAGAAATGTAGAAACAGAACAGGGACGTGTTTTGCAAGCGCTGAGACGATGATAGTTTGCCAGAGAGGCACGGGGCTTTTCCGGTGGTGGCACCCTGCTTCTGGAATGCCCTTCCCCTTGGGGCGCCTTGCGTTCCGTCAGGTGCCAGGCCAAACTGTTTGCATTCACCCAGGCTTTTAAGTAAGGAGTTGATTTTCTAACACTCTTTTCACCTGGAAACTGGGGTTCTAAGCCAGGGGTCCCCAACCCTTTTCAGGCCAGGAGCACCTTTGGGATTTTGACACAGCGTGGTGGGCGCAGCCACGAAACCGCTGCTACAAAATGGTTGCCACAGGAGGCGGATCCAGCCACTAAACGGATGCTGCAGCTTACCTTCACTAAATACAAGGGGACCAAGGAGATACTAAGTACGCTGACAAAAACAAAATACATCGTGGAGAGAACGGGTTGGTCAAGGTCAAATACCACTACAGTGCTACTTAAAGGCATCTCAAACATAATAAATGAGAAAATCAGGGCTATTTTTGGGCAGGAACGCACAGGAACGGAGTTCCTGCTGGCTCCCAAGTTGGCCATGCCCAGCAGGAACTCATTAGCATAATAGACCGCACCCAACAGCAGAAACTCATTAGGATTGGCTGCATTCGGGGTGTGTGGCCTAACATGCAAAGGAGTTCCTGCTACAAAAAAAAAGCCCTGGGTAAACCAGGTAAACAGAATAAGGAGCAAAAGGTGGGTGTGGCTGGATGACCACACTTCTGGTAACATGGAGTGTGGCCTAATATGCTAATGAGCTGTGCTGTCAGGGGTGTGGCCCAATATGCTAATAAGTTTGTGCTGTTGGGTGTGGCCTGTTATGCTAATGAGTTCCTGCTGGGCTTTTCCTACAAAAAAAAGCCCTGGAGAAAATCATGCATGGAGATTAAACTGTAAATCTTTTAGTATGATCCACATATACTTATGGCTTATTAGAGCACAAAGGCTATGAAACAAGTACACAAGTACCAAGAAACCTTCCTAAAGCAAGACCAGTAAATGGGTGGTATACAGTCCTTGAAAACACTGTCATCTTCTTTGCTGTTTCTTAGTTTCCAAACTTTCAGGTCTGCAGGGAGGCTGAGAAAACAGGCTGACATCTCTTGTCGGCCAAAAGAGTTTCGACTCTACTTCTTCAGAGCCAATATATTCTTATGGAACCACAGAGTTTACATATTTTGCATGCCATAAGGAGCATAATGGGCCCATGTGGGAGTATCATTCTGATTAGTTCCTGGACATTTTCATTCAGTTTTCAGGAGCTTTATAGGTTTTGCTTTCAGTTACATGCCTTTCTCCTTTGTCATTATTGATTCGCCCTTCTTACTGCCAATGTTTCTTACAGATCGCAAAGAATAACACGCTAGCTCCAAAACAGTATACTAGCAATCACGCTTCTTGGTGAGCTATGTGACCCAGCCTCGGTGCTATGGTCGTCTTTGGAGGCCCTGCTTTGGGCGCCTTCACCTTCTGGGATTATGAAGGAGGCAGCCTGGGAGAGGGGCTTCTCGGTGGTGACACCAAACACTGGAACTTCCTCCCCAGGGAGATTCATTTGTTCTCTTCTGTTGCTATCTTCCACCAGTTGGTGAAGACCTTGTTGTTTCATCTGGCCTTTCCTCAGTGATCTCTCGTTCCCCCCCCCCCCATTTTTACTTGTTGTTTTTATGTATATATGTATAACCTGGATGGCACAAGCTAGCCCAAACTCGTCAGATCTCAGAAGCTAAGCAGGATTGGCCCTGATGAGTACTTGGATGGGAGACCACCAAGGAAGTCTGGGGTTGTTATGCAGAGGCAGGCAAGGGCCAACCACCTCTGAACGCCTCTTGCCTTGAAAACCCTCTGGGGACACCAGAACTTGCCTGTGACTTGACAGTACTTCCCACCACCATTATAACTCGCTTTTAATTATCTGATGTCTTTTTGTTTGGCTTTAATGAGTTTGGCTTGTAATGTGTTTTCACTCCTGTAATTATTGTAGTGGTTAGAAGCGCGGACTCTCATTTGATTCCCCACTCCTCCACATGCAGCTGCTGGTGTGACCTTGGGTCAGTCAAAGTCTCCCGAGAGCTGTTCTCTCAAGGGCAGTCCTTGAAGGAGCTCTCTCAGCCCCGCCTACCTCGCAGGGTGTCTGTGGTAGGGAGGGGAAGGGAAAGGAGTTTGTAAGCTGCCCTGAGACTCCTTTGGGTAGTGAAGGGCAAGGTATAAATCCAGTCTCTTCCCTTCTTCATCTTCATGTAGAAAACACATCAATATATATCCTCATGAGTGGGTTTTTTTAATGTTTCTTAATGTATTTTAACTTTTTAATGTAAGCTGCCCTGAGCCTGCCTGGCAGGGAGGGTGGGTTATAAATTGAATTACCTAACTACCTAACTACCTAACTACCTAACTAACTAACTAACTAACTAACTAACTAACACCTTTAGCATTTGTAGAGCACTTTCAGCATTCAAGCCACTTTATAAATAGCAATCCTTACAACAGCCCTGTAAGGCAGCCTGGTTTTATTATTAACCCCCGATCTGAGGGAGGAGAGCAGCTTGTTAAATCCCCCCCTGCCCAAAATTTTGTGGCTCAGGTGTGATACCTTTGGGGTCAGAGTTCACGTTCTTCACCACTATGTTGATGGCCATGGGTCATAGGGACCACCACCTCACTCCAGCCTTGGCCCATCTACACTATGTTGTGGAAGGCTTTCACGGCCGGAGTTGCAGATTTTCCTGCCTCTCTGGCCGTGGTCTTGGCATTGTAGGACCCGACGTTTCGCCTGCAGCTGCGACTGGCATCCTCAGAGGTGTAACACAGAAAGATGGAGTCCTCTCTGTGTCAAGGTGAGAAGAAAAAATAGTAGGCAGGTAATTTATATCTGCTCAGGAAGGCGGGGTAGGGCTGAGTCATTATCCTGTAGGAGTTCCCCCGGCTGTGACATCTTCACTGCCTTCCAATTTGTCTCTGGGCACAATTCAAAGTCAGGGGAGGGGCCGTGGCTCAGTGGTAGATCATCTGCTTGGTGTGCAGAAGGTCCCAGGTTCAATCCCTGGCATCTCCACTTAAAGGATCAGGTGGCTGGTGATGGGAAAGACCTCTGCCTGAGACCTTGGAGAGCCGCTGCCGGTCTGAGTCGATAATGCTGACTTCGATGGACCAAGGCCAGATCTGATTCAGTAGAAAGCAGCTTCCCATATTCCTGTGTTGAATCTGCACCGTAGGCACTCCAGGTTCTCCGTGCAATGGACAAACCCACCAGTGTACAACACACACCAGCAAGCGTGCCTGCCACCCATGACATATCGGATAGACCAGAGATGAGCTCACGCTTCCCGTCCTGGACTCCAGGGCGTTTCTCTGACTCGACAGCAGCCTCTCCCAATCGCTTTCGCAGACGCTGCTTTCGCCAGCTGTCTTCCCCAGCAAACCCTCCCTCGTCTCGGTGTGAGGCTCCCCAGATTTCAGCATATTTCGGTGTGAGAATTGGGACGTGGCGGGAACGAGGCCGGTCGGCTGCCTATGGGTTGGCTGTCCAGTTTCAAGTGTAGCTGGGCTCTCCCTTCTCCAGGACGGGAACGGCACGATTGAATGTCATGTTTTGAAAGAAATATGCACACGAAAATAGTGCATCAGGGAGAAGGCGAGGCTGGTTTCCCAAGGGCAGAGAGATTTTCCACAGCAGGAGACGTCATGTACGCATGCCTCCCTGCACCTGCAGTCTGGCTGCATGGCCCCGGGAACTTGGTGCTGCATGATACATTTGTGCGCACAGGCTGGGACAGACGCATTCCATCTCTCCAGAATGGAACTGATTAACTTAATCAGGGGAGGGGGAAAACCCAAACCTGGTGCCTAATGTAAATTCTGGGAATCAGATTTTTTTTTATGTTATTGATGGCTGTTTTGTTCCTGTTCACTATTGGTTCTTTTTCGTTGGCTGCTGCAGGATTCCACACCCCACACCCCCCAATAAGGCTGGCGTGGTTTGAACACGTCACATGAATCTGCCTTATACTGAATCAGACCTTTTTGGTCCATCAAGGTCAGTATTGTCTACACAGACTGGCAGCCGCTCTCCAGGGTCCCAGGCGGAGGTCTTTCACTTCACCGACTGCCTGGTCCTTTTTAATTGGAGATGCCGGGGATTGAACCTGGGGACCTTCTGAATTTATCGTTTGATGTATTATGCCTTTTATTGTAGGATTCTTGTCTTAAGTTATTTATGGTACGTTTCCTCCTGTCGTGAGCCGCCCCGAGCCCTGCTTGCAGGGAAGGGCGACCTAAAAAATGGAATAAAAGAAATGAATCAATGCCAAGTTAGAGGCTCCAGCACTGAGCCACGGCCCCTCCCCGGACAGATGCTCTTGCTGGTTTTTGAGGGACCCCCTGAGCAGTCTTATATAAAATTCATTAAAGGATCTGCCACTGCTGTGTTCCAAACTGGGTTGTCCTTGGAGTTCCAAAAGAGAGGCCTTGTTCTGACCCTCCCTGCTCTCCTCGGGCACCATCCCCAAATCTCCAGGAATTTCCCAAGGTGGAGGAGGCAATCCCATCCTGCACTGCGTCGATAACGCCGCGATGGGCCGCTTCTCCAAGTTTTGAGCCTGTGGGCACCTTCGAAATTCTGCACAGCCAATCAAATCTCCCGTGGCCGGTCAGAAACCTTGCTGGGGGGAAAGCCCCTCCTGTCTCCACCCACTTTCTAATGACGCCGGGAAAGGTGTCGGCAGGCACCATGGGACCCAGTTTGGTGTAGTGGTTAAGAGTGCGGACTCTAATCTGGGAGAAGTGAGTTTGATTCCCCACTCCTCTGTTGTGTTCTAGAGTTTATTACTATGTTGTTTGAATAGCCCTCCAGTATCCCAGGAGCTGCGGTGGCTCAAGTGGTTAAGACACTGAACTGCAGGCTGTGGAAGGTCAGTAGTTCAGCTGTTTGAGACCCGAGAGTGCCGCAAGATGGAGTGAGCTCCCGTCTCTAGTTCCAGCTCCTGCCAACCTAGCAGTTCAAAAGCAAGAAATTGCAAGTAGATAAATAGGTACCACTTCGGTGGGAAGGTAACAGCGTTCCGTGCGCCTTGGTGTTTAGTCATGCTGGCCACATGACCACAGAAACGTCTTCGGACAGCGCTGGCTCTTCGGCTTTGAAACGGAGATGAGCACCGCAACCCTAGAGTCGGATTCGACTGGCTTTCGAGCAAGGGAACCTTTACCTTTACCTTTATCCCAGTTCTCTCATTCTGTTGGCTGTCTAATAAAGACCACACATTGGTCCTGAAGCCACCTAAGGCAACCAATTACAGAGCCTCGGTTAGGTCCAATCAGACCTTGTGTATATAGTTACATTGTATATAGTTCACTGTGGAAATCGTATAAGTTTGAGTGCCGCTCTACACAGAGACAGATTAGGGCTGACAGTGTCCTGAATAAAAGCTTGTTATGGTTCATCGTCTTCCGCCTCTCAATATCTAAAATCCTCCACATGCAGCTGCTGGAGTGACCTTGGACCAGTCACAAGTTCCTTCAGAGCTGTTCTCTCAAGAGCAGTCCTCAAAAGAGCTCTCTCAGGCCCACCTACCTCACAGGGTGTCTGTTGTGGGGAGGGGAAGGGAAAGGTGTTTGTAAGCCGCTCTGAGACTCCTTTGGGTAGTGAAGGGTGGGGTATAAATCCGATCTCCTACTACTACTTCTTCACATAAGAGAAGCCAATGCTGGATCTGGCCAACGGCCCATCCAGTCCAACACTCTGTGTCACACAGTGGCCGAAAATACCAGGTGCCATCTGGAGGTCCAGCAGTGAGGCCAGGACACTAGAAGCCCCCTCCCACTGTTGACCCCACCTCCCAGACACCAAGAATACAGTGCATCACTTGCCCCAGAGTCCCTATCTATACCTTGTGGCTAATAGCCACTGATGGACCTCTGCTCCAGATGCTTATCTAATTCCCTCTTGAAGCCATCCATGCTTGTAGCCGCCGCCACCTCTTGTGGCAGTGAATTCCATGTGGTAGTGAATAATTCTTATTTAGTTGCTTTAGATTTTCCGGGTTGTGTGGCCGTGGTCACACTGGCGAAACGTCAGGTCCTACAATGCCAAGACCACAGCCACACAACCCGGAAAATCTACAGCAACTAATGAACTCCGGCCATGAAAGCCTTCAAAAACATATTGATTCTTCTTCTTCTTCTTCTTCTTCTTCTTCTTCTTCTTCTTCTTCTTCTTCTTCTTCTTCTTCTTCTTCTTCTTCTTCTTCTTCTTCTTCTTCTTCTTCTTCTTCTTCTTCTTCTTCTTCTTCTTCTTCTTCTTCTTCTTCTTCTTCCTCTTCTCCTCCTCCTCCTCCTCCTCCTCCTCCTCCTCCTCCTCCTCCTTCTCCTTCTCCTTCTCCTTCTTCTCCTCCTTCTTCTCCTTCTTCTCTTTCTCCTCCTCCTTCTCCTTCTACTACTTCTTCCAGTTGTTCACCACATTGGGGAGCCCTGTTATAAATCCCTGGTCTCCACCGTTGGAGGGCAGTCATGCCATGGTTGCATTAGACTGCCAAGGATCCGGAGTGACTGGATGAACTGGAAACCACTTGGCAGCCTTGTGTGGTTGCGATATGGGAGGGAGAATGTGGATACTCCCTCCCCCAAATTCCTTGCAGGTCCCCACTTGGAGAATTGAAAAACAAACTGCGGTCCGATTAATCTGGGACAGCTCTTTAATTGACCGACAGTGTTTTAAACCATCCTCGACAAAATGTTGCAGCCCTAAACAATTACAGGGTGCTGTGCAGCTTCGATGCCTGAAACTTAATGGCACCGCAACATCCCCCTTGCGAACAGGGTTGCCAGCCACCAGGTGAGGCCTGGGGATCTCCTGGAATTATGCCTGGTCTCCAGACAACAGAGATCAGTTCCCCTGGAGAGAATGGCTGCTTTGGAAGGCGGTCTCCATGGCATTATACCATGCCAAGGCCCCTCCACTCCCCAAACCCTGCTCTTCCCAGGCCCCACCCTAGAAATCTGGGATTTCCCAGTCCGGAAATGGCAACCCTACCTACAGAGGCTCCGCCCCATCGATTCTTTGCACAGATGTTCCGGAGCAATTCCCTAAACTGGATTGTGACGTGAGCAGATTCCAAACCCCTCTTGGACCTGGGGAACTGGAGGACGGGGTGGGGGGTGGGATGTCTGGCCCTGCAGCCTCTCGAAGGCAAACCCACAAGCCCCCTCCCCCTGACTCCGGGAGCAGCCAGCCCCCCCCCTCAGGGGGTGAAGCACTCCAAGGGGTCGTTAGAATCGGGCAGGACGTTGCAGTTCAAAGGCCACGGGATGCCCAGCAGGCCGAGGGATCGCTGGCAGTGCCGTTCGGCCTCCAGGCAGATGGAGCGGCACAGCTGGAGGATGCCCCCATCGGGGGTGCATTTGGGCACGAAGAGGCTGCAGATGAAGGCACGCAGGTACGGGTAGCAAGCGAGGCCCTCCAGCACCTGGAGAGAGAGAGAGAGAGAGAGAGAGAGAGAGAGAGAAGGGCTGCGTCAGGCGCTGGCACATGCAGACCTGGTGACCTGACAAAAAGATCATCCATATTCATCGCTCCTGAGCAGTCCATACGTCTGGAAAGCCTTGCGTAACTCCTGCTAACTCTTTGCTGTATGCATCACGCCACGGTCGCTGCATTATTTCCCCCTGATGTAATCCCATTCTTCTGCCCTGCGTGTAATGATGTGATCACATTTTTCTGCATTGCACAGATATTATGAATTCCGTCTAAGCTACGTTTGTTTCAGTTGTTCGTAATTCTAGTTCTAGGACGTCGCTGGCAGAGCGGCTCTGCCTAGCCCAAGCTAAGCAGGGTCAGTCCTGGCTGGCACTTGGATGGGCGACCTCTAAAGCATAGCAGGGTTGCTATGCAGAGACAGGCCGTAGCAATCTACCTCTGTTTATCTTTTGCTTTGAAAACCCCATTTTTTTTTTTTTGTCATAACTTGGTTGTGACTTGGCGACACTGTCCTGGATGGCCCAAGTGAACCCGAACTCATCAGATCTCGGAAGCTAAGTAGGATCGGCCCTGGTTAGCATTTGGACGGGCGACCTCTAAAGCATACCAGGGTTGTGACCAGTGCTCCCTCTAAGCTGTGGAGTCTTGTGAGCAAAAATTCTACTCTGTGAGCTACTGGCATTAAAGCTGTGAGCAAGCGATTTGGCTACTGCATAAACTAGTTTGCTCTGGAGCCATCCTTCCTGAGCGAAGACAAGAATGTGTGAGCTGGAGGCTAAAAAACTGTGAGCTCGCTCACACTAACCCAGCTTAGAGGGGACACTGGTTGTGATGCAGAGGCAGGCAATGGCAAAGCACCTCTGGAACCTCTCTTGCCTTAAAAACAAGCCTAGCTCGCCACCTAGTGGTGCATAATGCTAAAAGAGCTAGAACTTCAGGCTGCCAGACAATCTTCGGATCTCCTGGGTATACCACGCACACTGCCATACGAGAATTATTAATTATTTGGAAGCTAAGCAGGGTCAGCCCTGGTTAGGACTTGGGTTGGAGACCTCCAAGGAAGGCCAGGGTCTCAGGACCTCTGGCCATCTCTTGCCTCAAAGACCCTACTTATTAAACACCTCATCCTGTTGATGGCAGCGATTTACACTGAACCTGCCTTCAATCTCAGTAAGAAAGAAGAAGAAGGGATTGGATTTATACCCCACCCTTCACTACCCGAAGGAGTCTCAGAGTGGCTTATGATCGCCTTTCCCTTCCCCTCTCCACAACAGACACCCTGTGAGGCAGGTGGGGCTGAGAGAGCTCTTTCGAGGACTGCTCTTGAGAGAACTTGTGACTGACCCAAGGCCACACCAGCAGCTGCATGTGGAGGAGTGAGAAATCAAACCCAGTTCTCCCAGATTAGAATCTGCGCTCCTAACCACTACACCAAACTGGCTCTCAGTTAGACAATAACATAGAAAAAAAATGGCTATGTGAATACATTCCCAGTATCCCAGGGAACTCGGGTGTTCAGCCGGTTCTCACTTCTCACTCCGTCCTCTCTGGAACTATTTGGATCTAGGAACGGTGAGAGATCCCTTCCCACCTACTTTCCCCCCACCCCGGAGAGGGTGATGCTTGTATGGTGATAACAGCCATATCTTTGACTCTGGGGCATCCAAAGCTAGATGTTACTCAAGAGATACAGGAAGAACCCAAAAGAGAACAGCTCTAGTCTGTAGCCACAGCAATAGCACGTGAGTCATCTCAAAACACAACAGTGAGGGTTGTTTTTTGGACATTTTCACCGCACTCCCTTCCCAAAGGGGCAGAAACTTTTGAATGAGAAAAAGAATCCAGGGAGTGACATGCGAGTAGTAACAGACAAAAGGAGAACTGTGTTCTCTCCTGGTACAAATACCACCAGCGGACAGTGTAAAAGTCCTTCATGATTGTTGAACCCCAAGGACCCACAGGCTACAAAGCAAAAGCAGACCTAGTTTATGTTGTCAAAGGCCTTCACAGCCAAAGTGCTTTGTCTGTTGTAGATTTTCCGGGCTGTATGGCCGTGGTCTTGGCATTGTAGGACCTGATGTTTTGCCAGCAGCTGTGGCTGGCATCCTCAGAGGTATAACACAGAAAGACTGAGTACTCTCTATGTCAAGGTGAGAAGAAAAAAATGGTAGGCAGGCAATTTATATCTACTCAGGAAGGTGGGACTCAGCACTACCCCACCTTCCTGAGTAGATATAAATTACCTGCCTAACATTTTTCTGCTCACCTTGACACAGAGAGGACTCCGTCTTTCTGTGTCATACCTCTGAGGATGCCAGTCACAGCTGCTGGCGAAACGTCAGGTCCTACAATGCCAAGACCATGGCCATGCAGCCCAGAAAAATCTACAACAATCAGACCTAGTTATGTCTCTTTAAAATACAAATTACAGGGGTCTGCTGCCTCAGTTTTCTTGGGGCCATGCAGGCGAGAGAGTTTAACTCTTCAGCTGCCAGTTGGCTTTGCTGATCTACAACACAGCCCTTTTCCATGCCGATAGCACTTTAAATTATAATTACAGGCTTTCAAGTTGCAACAGACTCATGGCCACCCCAGGCCTGTGGGGTTTTCAGGGCAAGAGATGAGCCCTAGAGGGGGTTTGCCACTGCCTTCCTCTTAGCATTTTAAAGGAAAAGAGAAATCCTTCTTCCCCCTTAGATTGCTACTAGCAGAGCAGAGGAGCTGCGTTCCCTATAAGAGAGACGGGCTGGCGTGGACAGCCCTTGTTTCTCTGCCTCTTGTGCCCGCTCTCCTTACGGGCACCCTGCCTCCAAAACGACCCAGCACCGTTCACTCCCCACTCCCCCCCTTCCACGAGGCTCACCTGATAGTCTTGGAGCACTTCGGCAGCCCCTTCCTGGTCTGCAATGGTCAGCCAGATGTTGGGGAAGGAGGTGGCGTTGTAGCTGAGGTCCAGGCACATCTCTATCGTGATGGGCTCGCAGGTGGACTCTGGAGGGGGTGGGGAGAAGAAGGCAGTCGTCGCTCTAAAGACGAGAAGGCCAGGTTTTCTGGCCCAGGCCAAAAACCAGCCTAGTCCAGTATCCCGTGTTTACAACAGTGGCCGGCCAAGGCCTCTGGGAAGCCCCCAAGCTAGGGCTGCCAACTTCCAGGTGAAGCATGGTTCTCCCCTGGGATTATACCTGCTCTCCGGACTGCAGAGATCAGTTCCCCAGGATGATGTGGCAGCGTAGAAGGGTGGGCTGCCCAACTTACCTGCCTCTGCAAACCTCCCCAGGCGGTGCCTCCCAAATCTCCAGGAATTTCCTAAGCCAGAGATGGCAACCCCACCCCAAGCAGGGGATTGTCAGCCCCCATCGCTTGTCTCCAGTGTCTGCTGCTCGTGGATAGACTGCCTCTGAATATGCAGGTTTAGTTTCTTAACTAGGGCTGGGCTGGCGAAGCAGAGGGGGGCTTGCTGAAGGCCCTGGGTTAGGGGAGGTGGGATCCTTTGCCGGCTTCCGAGATTTAACCACAGCAGCAACATTTCAGCACTCAAAACACTGTGCGTGCATTAACTTCTTGGAACATTTTCTAATGTTCCATTTGCATTCTGCTATGTTACTGGGTTTTTCCCCCTTATGCCCAGACAGCTTCATTAACATCCTCGCACTATCATGGTTTTCCTTAATTTCTTTTCCCCTGTTCTTTTCTGAACTGGTTTTTCCAATATATATATTTTTTCCCATCGCGGAATGAATTTGCAAGATAGCTTCTTGCTTGCGATCTGAACAGGGTTTCTTTTGTCTCATGGCTTGCCGCCCAACTTGCCCAGGAATGGTGGGTTTGGGAGGAGATTGTTTTTTAAATAGGGGGCCCTTCCTGATCCATAGCGGTAATGTAGACATGCAGCCAATGCAGGAGCTTAGTTGCCCGAAGAGCCAGGGCTATTTTTGGGCAGGAACGCACAGGAATGGAGTTCCGGCTGGCTCCTGAGTTGGCCACGCCCAGTAGGAACTCATTAGCATAGTAGGCCACACCCAACAGCAGAAACTCATTAGGATTGGCTACATTAGGGCTGTGTGGCCTAACATGCAAAGGAGTTCCTGCTACAAAAAGAGCCCTGGACCGTTTTGACAACAAACAAGGTAAACAGAATAAGAAGCAAAAGGAGGGTATGGCTGGATGACCAGACTTCTGGCAACATGGGGTGTGTGGCCTAATATGCGAACGAGCTGTGCTGTAAGGGGTGTGGCCTAATATGCTAATTAATTTCTGTTGTTGGGTGTGGCCTATTATGCTAATGAGTTCCTGCTGGGCTTTTTCTACCAAAAAAAGCCCTGCGAAGAGCCACTCACCGATGGATGGGTAGGCGATGTCAGTGCAGTTGTATTCGTCGCTCCCGTCCGGGCAGTCGTGCCAGCCATCGCACACCAGCTCCAGCGCCTGGCATTCGCCATTTCTGCAGGTGAACTCAGAGGGACTGCACGTTTCTGGGGTTACGGGGAGAGGTGTAATAGAGAGGAAAGCACAACATGCGGCTAGCTGTGCATGAGAGTGGTCAGGATGCTCAGACACAACCTCAGCTACAAGAAGCCACGAAAAAGGATGGCGGCTCCAGTAACCCTAGACTCAGCTTCCGCTCCCAGCTCTGCCACAGGATTCGCAGAAGGACCCTGAGCGCCTCACTTAATCCTTTAAAGAAAAATTTCTTTTTGGAAAAAAAACATTCTGTTCCAGCTACAAAATCCGGATCGATCCTCTGTGGAGGATCAAGCATTTGCAATTCTGTCTCAAGGCCAAGGATCAAGTAGGACCGTGGTTTGTTGTGTGGGTGTGTGCGTGAGTGTGAATCACTGCACGCACCTTCCAACATGCTTGCTTGCAGCTCTCTTACGCCAGTTTGGTGTAGTGGTTAAGTACGCAGACTCTAATCTGGGAGAACCGGGTTTGATTCCCCACGCCTCCACTTGCACCTGGCTGGATGACCTTGGGTCAGTCACAAGCTCTGGCACAGCTGTTCCTGAAAGAGCAGTTTGTGTTAGAGCTCTCTCAGCCCCACCTACCTCCCAGGGTGTCTGTTGTGGGGAGGGGAAGGGAAAGGAGTTTGTAAGCCCCTCTGAGACTCCAAGTGAAGGGCGGGGTATAAATCCAATCTCTCTCTCTCTCTCTCACAAGTCACTGGCTCTGATTTTCACTAGGCTCTCAGCATAACATCTGCACACTTGGGGCGATTCTGCATCGGCTTTTCCCACTGTTGTTTTAGCAAACCCATGTTGGAACAAAAATCCTTTGCTCATTGGGTTTTATGGTACCCTCTACACTGCGTGCCACTTTCACTTTCTTTGACCATCGGGCTTTATGGCACCTTCTGCACTGATTTATGGCCATTCGGGGGTGACTTTGCAGTCAGTAAGGCGTTGCCCCGGGGTACTTGAATGTGGTTCTGAGCTGCGCCTTTTCCTCAGTATTGAGAAAATACGGCCCAAATGCCAGATGCAGAACGGCCCTTGGTTAAACTGTGAACCCCTTAATGTCTGGACCCCAACAGCCCTTGGAGTCATTATACAGACCCCCTTTGTCTTCTGCTTCTGTCTGTCTGTCTATCTATCATCTCTCTATTCATGTCATCTATCGTCGGCCTTTCTCACAGGGCTTCAAGGGTGAATAGCACAGAGTGAGTCAGTACAATCATCAAAATGGGACCTTCAATAACCGATGCGTTCGGAATTTTAGAAGTCGGGAACCTAGACTTTCCCCTAGCAAATGGCATTCAGAGGTATACTACTTCTGTAGATGGAAGCTCCATTAGCGGTCCTTGGGCCTCAGCAGGGATACAGACCCTGAGTTTGTTTTCTGTTGTCCCAGAAGGTCGGACCAGAACCAAGGGGTTAAAATTGAATCAGAAGAGTTTTCAGCTAAACATTAGGAAGAATTTCCTGACAGAGCAGTTCCTCAGGGGAACAAGCTTCCCCGGGAGGTGGTGGGCTCTCCTTCTGTGGAGGTTTTCAAACAGAGGCTGGATGGCCATCTGACAGCAATGTGGATTCTGTGAACTTAGGCAGATCATGAGAGGGAGGGCAGGAAGGGGCTGCCTCAGTGCTTAGTTCTCGTGGCCCTTTCTTACATGTCTAGGGAAATGCTGATCACCACCTTGGGGTCAGGAAGCAATCCTGGAGGTTTTCTTGTCATCTTCAGGGCGTGGAACAGCCGTCACTGGGGGTGTATGTGGGGGAGGTTTTTGTGAATTTCCTGCATTGGGCAGGGGGGTTGGACTAGATGACCCTGGAGGTCCCTTCCAACTCTATGACTCTGTGAGTTCAGAGATCTGAGGGTAGAGACTGGGAGCCCGGAGTTTAGGGAGAAGAGGGACTGCAGTAGGGTACAGTGCCATCAAGCCTGTAGCTACAGTGGGGCATTTCGGGGCATGGCCCCCTGACTTCCATCCAAGGACCCCTGACTTCCATCCAGGCTCTCTGGGCCACCTGGAGGGCTCCCCACCAGCGCCCCTTCCCCAAGCATGGCTCGCTTCCCCAGGTAGGCAAGCAGAGTGCGAATGCTGCAAAAGTGAGTTTTTAAAATTTTATTTTTATTTTATGACCTCAGTGCCCCCTGACTTATTTAAAGGCCCCCTGAGTTACAAAATCCTGGCTACGGGCCTGAGTGCCATACAATCCACCTTCCAAAGCAGCCGTTTCCCCCAGGAGAAGTGGGATAAATGTTATAATACATAAACAAGCCATTTCTGTACTTTGGCGATCAGCTGTGATTCCACGGGGTCTCCAGCAACCCGCCAGGAGGTTGGCCACCCTAGGCCTCAGCGAGAAAGGCAAACAATAAATGACTTCTAAAAAAAGAGAAATCGAATAATAGCTATTGATAGACCTGTTCCCCAAGCACGTGTCTTAAAAAGTAACGAAATTCACGGCCTGAAATAAAAGAGGAGCCTGGCGGTGCCTGGAAGACCAACCACGTTTACTCCCCTCTCAAGTTGCATGGATTAATGCCCAGGCGCACAGAGGAAGTACACAGCAGGTTAAAGTACAGGTCAGCAGCACCGGTCACAGATCCTCAACACGACTTGATCTTCGAGCCCCAGAAAGCTGTTTCCCGGGAAACAATGCGAAGGAATGCAAACACTGTGTCCCAGGAGGTAAACCATGTGCCCGGTCCCCGCCAGGCCTGCAGATTTCAAACCTCCGGAAAGCGGCTTAACAGTTCACCAGGGCCACGCAACTTTCGCCAGTTTTTTTTTTTTTTTTTGGTCAGACGTTTGCACAAAAACGCAGACCTCATTGTGAGCCAGTCTCCAGCCAGGGATTTCTCTTTGTCAGAGACGGGCCTCGCTGGCGTCAAGAACGAAGCGATAATTACAGAAGTAAACAATGAAAGAAAACCTCTGATTGTCAAAGGGTGTACTATCTCATAGCAGCTGGAGTTTGGGAATAAACACATGCGTTTCTCCTGGGAAGGGGGAGCATGGGACCGGCCCCCCCACACCCTTTGAATCTTGCGGGCAAGGACCGGCTCCAAATTCCAGCGCTGAAAGAAGTCCAAAGTGGAACGTGGCAAGACAGGCCCTCTGATGTTCCCCAGAGGCAAACCGGGACACAACCTTGTGACATCCCAGTCCTTCGGGGCAAAATGAGGCTGCAACGGTCGCTTGGTCTGAAACAGCACCCACCCAAAACGCAACTCAGCAGCGATATGGTACATGGTAACAACTGCCAGAATGATTTATGCTCAAAGTTGGAAAAATGAAAAAATTCCTGAACTCTGGGACTGGTTAAGAAAACTGCTATTTATGGCAGAAATGGATAAATGGACAAGAAAACTTAACAACTTAG
The DNA here is from genome assembly GCA_029375565.1 of Gekko gecko. Lineage (NCBI taxonomy): Eukaryota > Metazoa > Chordata > Lepidosauria > Squamata > Gekkonidae > Gekko > Gekko gecko. Next base: position 71,423,340 of record JAPDNY010000013.1, on the reverse strand, counting down.
AAGCAGAAGCTTTTTTGGAAGATTGGAATGACTTTAAAGAATATATAGAGAAACATTGGGAAATGAAGGATAGCATATTTAGTTTGGAAAACTGCTAGAGATGTAACAAATGTAAACAATCAATAAGTACTAGTAGTAGTTGCAAATAAGTAAACTGCGTTACCTGTAGAATTTATATGATAACAGTGAATTAATATGTATTATGTATTGATAAAACGGTGGAAACAATGCTGGGAGCCAACGGGGGGGGAGGGAAGTTGAAGAAAGGATATGATTTATATTATTTTAGCTAAATTGTGAAGTATGGTATATCCCACTAATTTTTGTTTTTTTTTAAGCAGTGGCAGCGCGGGAAGGTTAATGTTGATGCCTATCCCATCTACGCCTGTGTGCTAAAGACAAGATGCGTTCACACCACACTCAGGGAAGGAATAATTCTCCAGAGGCGTGGTGGGGGCGGGGGAATGTGCTAAACCTGGGAAATGACAGGGCTTGGAACTCGAGGAGGGCAGGGTTTGGGGAGCGGAGGGAGAAGAAGAAGAAGAAGAAGAGAGGAGGAGGAGGAGGAGGAGGAGGAGGAGGAGGCAGCTGCAGTCACACACACTAAATAATCCACTTTCAATCCACTTTCAGTGCACTTTCCAACTGGATTTTATAACATGGATTATTTAGTGGATTATTTAGTGTGTGCGACTGCAGCCAAATGGACTGAATTTATACCCCACCCGTTGCTACCCGAAGGAGTCCAGAGCAGCTTACAATCTCCTTTCCCTTCCCCTTCCCACAATGGACACCCTGTGAGGTAGGCAGGGCCGAGGGAGCTCTTTCGAGGACTGCTCTTGAGAGAACAGCTCTGAGAGAACTTGTGACTGACCCAAGGTCACACCAGCAGCTGCATGCGGAGGAAAGGAGAATCAAACCCAGGTCTCCCAGATTAGAGTCCGTGCGCCTAACCACTAAACCAAACTGGCTCCCGGCACCAAACTATAGTGTATTGCCATCGAGGCCGCCAGACTCATCTCTGAATTTTCCTCTCTCGTCTCAAGCAAAAAAAGGGATTCTCTTAGCTTTCTTTTGCTTTACGGAGCAATGAAGAAAAATACAGGGGCAGTTAATAACCATCCCAAGGGCTCCCCAAGAAATAAACTTCCAGGGTGTTCTGGCCGTGACTTACGGGGCCCAGTAGGGTCGCCAGGTCTGGGCTGGAAAATGCCTGGAGACTTTGGAGGGGTGGAGCCAGGAGAGGGCGGGGTTTGGGGAGGGGAGGGGCCTCAGCATGGTACAGTGCCAGAGAGCCCACCCTCCGAAGCAGCCATTTTCTCCAGGGGAGCTGATCTCTGTCAGCTGGGGATCAGTTGTAAAAGCGGGAGATCCCCAGGCCCCACCTGGAGGCTGGCAACCCTAGGGCTCAGCCCCTCCACAGCAGACCATTCGTTCTCTCCCCACCTCATTCTCTATATGATAAAATTTCGGGTTGTGGGTAGGTCTGCCAGATTCGGGGTGGGAAGTACCTAGAAACATTGGGGGAGGAGCTTGTGGAGGGCGGGGTTTGGGGGAGGGGAGGGACCTCAGCAGGGATGATGCCACAGAGTCCGCCTTCCAAAGCAGACATTTTCTCCAGGGGAACCGGTATGTGCATTCTGGAGATGAGTTGTAATGCCAGGAGATCTCCAGTCACTACCTGGAGGTTGACAACCCTACACAAACAGGCGGCTTTGGACAGGGCACCTCCCCACCCACCATCATTGCAGCCCCCCACCCGTTGCTCATTCCTTCCTCCTTCCGCCAGCTCTGGTACAAAGTTCACCGTTATACTTGCTGGTTCCTGTTACCGCTGCCAGGCCCTCTCTCCAGTCCTTGTATTCTGGTTTTAGAAACTGCTTTATTAGGGTTGCCAGCTTCAAGGTGGGAAATCCCTGGAGATCTGGGGGTGGATCCTGGGGAGGATAGAGCTTGGGGGTGGGGAGAGACCATGGCACTTGCAGTGTTCCCTCTAAGCAGTGTGAGCTTGCTCACTGCTTTTTAGCCTCCGGCTCACGGGTTTTTGCCTTAGCTCCAGAGCAGACGAATTTATGCAGCAGCCGAATCGCTCTCTCTCTCTCTCACAACTTTCATGCCAGTCGCTCAAAGAGTAGAATTTTCGCTCACCAGACTCGACAGCTTAGAGGGAGCGTTGCTCAGCAGTGCATGAAGCCATAGCGTCCACCCTCCAAAGCAGACATTTCTTCCAGGGGACCTGATCTCTGTTATCTGGAGATCAGCTGTGAATCTGAGAGATCCCCAGATCCCACCACCTGGAGACTGGCGACCAATGCTCCCTCTGGAGTCCTGTGAGCCAAAATTCTACTTCATGAGCCGCTGGCATTCAAGTTGTGAGCGAGCGATTTGATTCCCTGCTCCTCCTCCACATGATGCCCGCTGGGTGATCTTGGGCCAGTCACAGTTCTCTCAAAACTCTCTCAGCCCCAAGAGATGCTCCCTCTAAGCTGTGGAGTTTTGTGAGCAAAAATCCTACTTTGTGAGCTGCTGGCATTAAAGCTGTGAGCGAGCGATTTGGCCACTGCGTACATTAGTTTGCTCCGGAGCCCCTCCTTCCTGAGCTAAGACAAAAATGTGTGAGCCGGAGGCTAAAAATCTGTGAACTAGCTCACCCTAACTCATCTTGGAGGAAACACTGCTGGCAACCCTAGGTTTATATATTCAATAACACTATGAACTATGGTGCTGGAGAAGACTCTTGAGAGTCCCCTGGACTGCAAGGAGATCAAATCAGTCAATCCTGAAAAGAAATCGATCCTGACTGTTCCCTGGAAGGCCAGATCCTGAAGCTGAAGCTCAAATACTTTGGCCACCAAATGAGAAGGGAGCATTCACTGGAGAAGACCCTGATGCTGGGAAAGATTGAAGGTCACAGAAGAAGGGGACGGCAGAGGATGAGATGGTTAGACAGTGTCATCGATGCAACGAACATGAAATTGAGCAAACTCCGGAGCACGACGGAAGATAGGAGGGCCTGGTGTGATCTGGTCCACGGGGTCGCGAAGAGTCGGACTCGACTGTGCGACTGGACAACAACAACAACACATAGGGGGGGGGAGGTTACCTCTTCCCCCCGTTCCATTTTCTAAATGCAAACTTTTCCCCAACCGCTCTTTGTTCCCTTCCCAGGAAAACAGACAGGTATCCAAGTGGGCAAATGTCAACTGATGGGCACCTAGGGGAAGAAATTTGCATGAGGAAAATGGCAGGATTTAACCCCTGTCCACTGCTCCAGGTGTCAATCTGAATTGCTGCTCCCTTCTCCTCTTCCCCAGGTCCTTGCAAAATTCCCCTTCCAGCCCTCCTTCATAATGACAAACAGTTTACTAGCCAATATAACAGAATAGTAATCATTAAAACGAGTTAAGCCAAACTGTCCAGAGGCAGAGCTTCATCTAAGCCTGGAGCCCAAAGTCAGAGCCCTGGGACTTATCTTTGCATCCTGAAACTCAGTCGTGGGCCCACAAGGAACTATAATAGCAATAAAAAGGAAAGCATGTTTCTGAGCATATGCAAAATACATTTCAAGCAGCAGCGTGCGTCTTTGCAGCCAGCTAGGGCAGAGCCAGGCCAGGAGCGGAGGGCTTCCAGAGAGACGGATCTTTGGCCTTTCCATTTTGAAGCGGGAGAGGCTGCGATCACACACACTGAATAATCCACTTTCAATTCACTTTCAAACTGGATTTTGCCACTTCAGACAGCAAAACCCAGAGTGCGGTCCCACGTGCCAGATAACGCGGGGGGGGGGAGTGAGGCTGTTTGCGCCGTATTAATTTGATCCGCCGCTTCGTGATCAGACGCAGTGGTGGGTGAACTGGTTTTTTTCCTTCGCCGCGTGTCTCTGGTGCGCTCCAGCGCAGGACCACTGACACAATGGGAGCGCGCCGGAGCAATCGCACGGGGAAGTCCGTCTGCGGCCCATCGCAAACCCGTTTGATACAGCACTTTCCATGGTATTTTTAAACTCCGCTTCTTCGGCGGAGCAAAACGGGTTGGCGATGGGGATGCTTGCCAGATGTTCCCGTGTGACTGCGCCCGTAAAATCCGCCCGGCATTCATGCGTATCACATGGCTACTTCTGCATGTGATCTGGACCCCAGTTGGAAAGTGGATTGAAAGCGGATTGTTTTGTGTGTGTGATCGCAAGAGAAAGGACAGGGAGTCTGGAGGGGGAAGCTCAAGAAACCAGAAGGTGGCCAAAACAGAAAAGGGAGCCGGCCGGCCCCGTTCTACCGTTGCCGGTGCAAGGCAAAGGCCTAAGGGTCCATTGTCATCACCTACTTTCCGTGGCATTGTGGGCACGGTAGGTGGCAAAGAAGCCGTCGTCCGCCATTCCCTCATCGGCCACGAACAGGACCGTCATGACATGTTGCGAGGAGGTCAGAACCGGCGGTATTTCTGAGCCACAGAACCTGCAGAAAAGCAAGGAGGGGAAACCTGACCTCTTTTTGAAAGGGACAAAAAAGTGTGCATGTTAAATGTGCCGTAAGTCACTCGTGATTGCAGCGACCCAGTGAAGGAAAGACCTCCGAAACGTCCTGTCACAGACAGCCTTGCTCAGGGTTGACACACTAAAAGCTGTGTCCACCTGGACCGAGTGTAGGTGTGATGCACCACCACGTACCTTCGGGACCACCTCCTCTGATATGTCCCCAGAAGAGCACTGAGATCAGCTGGTAACAACTTACTGGTGATCCCCGGCCTTAGGGAGGTCTGGCTGTACTCTACCAGGGACGGGGCCTTTTCGGTCCTGGCCCCGACCCGGTGGAACTCTCTGCCGAATGTCATCAGGGCCCTACAGGATCTGATGCAATCCCACATGGCCTGTAAGGCAGAGATGTTCTACCAGGCTTTTGGTTGAGGGCAGCGATGGTTAAAACTGGCACCCTCCTTTTTAACTTACTTTTTAAAGTACTTCTTCACCCAAAGAGTGATTAACATATGGAATTCACTGCCACAGGAGGTGGTGGCAGCTGCAAGCATGGACAGTTTCAAGAGGGAATTAGATAAACATATGGAGCAGAAGTCCATCAGTGGCTGTTAGCCACAGGGTATAGATGGGAACTCTCAGTCTGGGGCAGGTGATGCACTCTATTCTTGGTGCTGGAGGGGGCAGCAGTGGGAGGGCTTCTAGTGTCCTGGCCCCACTGCTGGACCTCCTGATGGCGCCTGGTATTTTTGGCCGCTGTGTGACAGAGTGTTGGACTAGATGGGCCATCGGCCTGATTCAACATTGGCTTCTCTTATGTTCTTAACTTTTGGCCCTGCGCCCCCTTCCCCGCCCTGCTGCACAGAGAGTGTGACAGCTGGCAAAAAGGGGGTGGATCGCCATCTGGATTGGGGTTTTTTTATTAGTGCACTGTAATAATTTTATCATGCTGGTTATATTTTCTCTGTTTTAATGCTGTAAATCGCCCAGAGCCCGCTTGCGGGGTTGGGCGATTCAGACGTCTAATAAATAATAATAGTAATAAATAAAGTCACTTCCAGCTTCTGGAGACCCTGTGAATTGAAGACCTCCAGAACATCCTGTCCTTAACAGCTCACTCAGGTCTTACAAACCAAGGACCCTCGTGGCTTCCTTGACGGGGTCTTCTTTTCGGGCTGCCTTCGACTTTCCCTAGCATGGTTGTCTTTTCCAGGGACTCTTTACTGAGTACCTACACTTGAGCTGCGGTGGCTCAAGTGGTTAAGACGCTGAACTGCAGGCTCTGGAAGGTCGGTAGTTCAGCAGTTCAAGACCCAGGTGCCGCAAGATGGAGTGAGCTCCCGTCTCTAGCTCCAGCTCCTGTCAACCTAGCAGTTCGAAAGCAAGAAATTGCAAGTAGATAAATAGGTACCACTTCAGTGGGAAGGTAACAGCGTTCCGTGCGCCTTGGTGTTTAGTCATGCCGGCCACATGACCACGGAAACGTCTTCAGACAGTGCTGGCTCTTCGGCTTTGAAACGGAGATGAGCACAGCAACCCTAGAGTCGGATTCGACTGGCTTTCGAGCAAGGGAACCTTTACCTTTACCTTACACTTGAAATTTTAAAAAGGGCCTATGTTTAGATGGAACAAAATATGTTTCCGCAGCTGTGTCCACTTGAGCTCCGGAGGCAAACCAAGCCCTAAGTTGGTAGAGGAGTCCACAAACAGGTGAGCAAACAGAGAGTAGCTCAGCCCCAAATTAAGTGACGTGTTAGTCCAACTGAAGAGCCAGGCTGGAATCTGCAGCTTTATAAAGCCAGGTGGAAGCTTATTGGCCCCCTTGGGTCACCTGACAGCTGCTGAACAAGTATTGCTTTCTGAACGGCAGCGCTGGGGGCATCCGCGAGCAGCAGAGAGCAGGCCAGAGTCCCCCCGCAAGCTGCCACGGTTCTGTGGGCACTAAAGCATTTGGGAAGGGTGGCATAGGGGTGCCGAGAACGAGCCTTTTGCAAGACCTTCAGCAGCTGACAGAGGCATTGCGAACGGTGATGCGTATGACCGGGCATCCCCACAATCAATGTGGAAATGACAGAAACTCAACTTGTGCACGCTTCGATGGCCATGTTTTCCCACACGGAAGTGTGCAGGTGATATTCACGGCATCGTGTGGATTTTTTGGTCATCGCGGCTGCCCCGGCTCTCTGCTGAAGCCTCATTCTGATATCTGGGTCTCCATCGGCACATGTGACTACACACATGGAGGTACTTTATACTTGGTCCAACGAGGTCAGTACTCAGACTGAGGCTGCGGTCACACACACACTAAATAATCCACTTTCAGACTACTTTCAATGCACTTCCGAATTGGATTTTGCCAGTTCACACAGTTGGTTGAATCTGCATTTGCATTTTTAAATCAGTTTCGTGCTACTGTGATGCTGTCTTTGGCCCGTTCTGCGTCTAGCATTTGCTCCGCTGTCTTACCAAACCCACACTGGAACAGAAATCCCCATCGACATTGCATGCCACTTTCACTTTGATTGAGTGTCGCATTTTATGGCAGCGTCCAGACTACATGCTGCTTTCACTTCGTTTGGTCTCTGGTTTTATTGTGGTTGTCTGCATAGATTTATGGCCGTTTTATGGCCATTCGGGGATGACTCTGCAGTCAGTACGGTGTTGGCCTGGGGTAGCTGAATGTGGTTTTGAACTGCATCTTTTTCTGTTCCAGTGTGGGTTTGGTAAAACAACTGAGCAAATGCTGAATGCAGATTGGCCCTTTCTCTATGCTTGTTTGAACAGTTGTTTGGAGAAGATTCATTTAAAGCGGGGTGGAGGTGCAATGACAGTGGAGCCGCCACGAGAGGGCGATAAACACATGCAGACATGCAAAAGTGTGCTAGCACTGTTGAAGTGTGAAAACGAAAGCAAATGCAGACAGCTTTTTTGAAGACGGAGTCAGAAGGCTGGGACACCAATGGGAAAGACAAATGCAGATTCGACCAGTAACAATCCACTTGGAAAGTGCATTGAAAGGGGATTGAAAGTGGATTATTTAGTGTGTGTGACTGCAGCCTGAGAGGTGGCTGTCTGGCATTTCAGGAAGAGGTCTTTCCCATCACCTACTTTCTGGCCCTTTTAAACTGGAGACACCAGGGATTGAACTCAGGACCTTCTGCATGCCAAACAGCTGCTCTACCACGGAGCTGCAGCCCCTTCCTATCTGCTGTGGAAACACCTGGGAACCACAAGAAGGACAGGGTCACTGCTCTGGAGGCTGCACTGGTTTGGAAAAGGACCGGATTCCCAAGCATTTCCCTGACCGGGATGCTGCCTTACCTGCCCATGACGCTGCCTCGCCCCATCCCCGCGCTGTCGAACACCTCCACAAAGTCAAAGATGCAATCCTTCTGCGGCTCCAGGCTGAAGTTGTGGAACCGCAGGTCGATCACGTGGCCCACGGGCACCGAGATATGCCAGTGGCAGAGCTGACGGAGAAAGACAAGGTGGTGAGTCCGTTTGGGGGTCCACCAGTGGTAAGGCCTGGGCGTCGGCGGGCAGCTGCGAGCACAGCTCCGCAGAGAGGCTGGCAGTGGCCTAGGGCTCCCTGTAATGCATCGTACTAATTGACGGCACTGAGTAGATAAGCAAGTAGTAAGCACGTAGTAACTACATAGTAAGGATGTAGTACCATTAACGAGGATGTCATGAAACCGCATTTGAGGCTTCTGCGATGATTTTGCCCTGGATGAGAACCCAGGTGCTTCCTTGGAACTCTCAGCTCCATTATTTTTAGCAGCTCCTGAAACTGACTTAAGACGGATCAGATCCTTGGTCCAAGACAGATGGGTAGCACCTCTCCAGAGCCCCAGCTACAGGTCTTTTGCATCACCTAAATCCTAACCCCTTCTAACTGGGGATGCTGGGGATTGAACCTGGGACCTTCTGCATGCCGAGCAGATGCTCTGCCACTGAGCCACAGCCCCTCCCCTCTTGTTGGATGGGCTGACAAGTATAGCCGGCTTATTGAAGGTTTTTTTTTTAATGCCATCTAGAGCAGGGATGTCAAACTCATTTCTTATGAGGGCCGGATCTGACATAAATGAGACCTTGTTGGGCCGGGCCGTGTGTGCGCCATAAAATGTAATACCAGGTAGCGGAGATAGAAACTTTATAAAGGACACAAACACAAAGGGTTGGGTTTTTTTTAGTTAAAATAAAAGCATGCTTAAAACCAGGGCTCTTTTTGTAGCAGGAACTCCTTTGCATATTAGGTGACACACCCCTAATGTAGCTAATCCTCCAAGAGTTTACAGTAATCCCTGTAAGAAGAGCTCTGTAAACTCTTGGAGGATTGGCTACATTACGGAGTGTGTCGCCTAATATGCAAAGGAGTTCCTGCTACAAAAAGAGCCCTGCTTAAAACATCAGCACCCTTGCAATATTTTGTTTGTTTAACAGCGTCTGATAACTGACCCCTCTTGCTCTGAATTGTTGCATCAAAACGTCTGTGCTGCTGCAATCTTGAGTATGCCGTTCAGGTGTGTATCTGTAAGCTGCAAACCAATGATGACGCAGCAGCAGAACGGGAAGGCAGCAGAAGGCAGCCAGTTCCACTGCAGGCCTGATAGAAGCCCTCCGGGGGCCTGATCCGGCCCACGGGTGGCATGTTTGACACCCCTGATCTAGAATGTGGCCTTGCTCAGTTGCCACCTTGCTTTACATTAATGGAAGTCAGTGACGGAGTCAGTGTGCGTCCAACCACTGTGGCCAAAATGGAGGTAAGCAAATGCAGGAATGAAACAGGTCCATACTGTCCGTCCATTGGGACTCTGGCTGGCTCTTTGGCCTGAGGGCACCCAAGGGACTCTGCTGATGGGTCTGTCTTGTTGCATCCCACGGACTCTCCAAAGGATATTTCTAGACCCCTCCTGCCTATGCCAATTTGGTGGTGGTTAAGAGCGCAGACTCTAATCTGGGAGAACTGGGTTTGATTTCCCATTCCTCCACATGCGGCTGCTGGTGTGACCTTGGGTCAGTCACAAGTTCTCTCAGAGCTGTTCTCTCAAGAGCAGTCCTCGAAAGAGCTCCCTCAGCCCCGCCTACCTCACAGGGCATCTGTTGTGGGGAGAGGATGGGAAAGGAGATCGTAAGCCGCTTGGAGACTCCTTTGGGTAGTGACAGGGCTCTTTTTGTAGCAGGAACTCCTTTGCATATTAGGCCACACACCCCTAATGTAGCCAATCCTCCAAGAGCTTACAGAGCTCTTCTTACAGGGGCTACTGTAAGCTCTTGTAGAGGATTGGCGACATTAGGGGTGTATCGCCTAATATGCAAAGGAGTTCCTGCTACAAAAAGAGCCCTGGGTAGTGAAGGGTGGGGTATAAATACAACCTCCTCCTCCTCTCCCCATCTGGTGGGACCCCAGGTCGATCGTCCTATACTGGGTTCTGTTTTCCACTTAGCCAGCTAGGGAGACTCCACCTATTCATGGGTTCAAGAGGTGACCACAGTATAACTGCAGGCAGCTCTGGGTGCATCGCTGAAAACTATTAAGGACGGAGGAGGGATATCTCCCCATCTGGCAACAACGCTGCCCCGAAGTCAGGTTGCTGACTCAAGAAGACACGCTGACTCATTCCAGATGTCGAAGCAGCCGGGCACGTGAAGCTGCCGAGATTAATCATCCTCAAGGCTGTTGTGCACTTAAAGGAACCGGAGAAGCGTGACTGCTAATTGATTAAATCTGCATACATTTGCATACAAATAAAGACCGTTCCGAAGGGGGGAAAACATACGTCCTTATTAGACATCGAGGAGTAGCAGGTGGTACCTTAGAACAAGCCTTCCCAATGCGTAAGAAGAAGACGAAGAGAAAGAAGAGAGTGGATTTATACCCCGCCCGTCACTCGGAGTCTCAGAGCGGCTTACAGTCTCCTTTCCCTTCCCCTCCCCACAACAGACACCCTGTGAGGTAGGTGGGGCTGAGAGAGCTCTCCTGAGAACTGCCCTTGAGAGAGCAGCTCTGAAAAAACTTGTGAATGACCCAAGGTCATGCCAGCAGCTGCAAGTGGGGGAGTGAGGAATCAGAAGGAGGAGGAGAGGAGACTGGATTTATACCCCGCCCTTCACTACCTGAAGGAGTCTCAGAGCGGCTTACAAACTCCTTTCCCTTCCCCACCCCACAACAGACACCCTGTGGGATCGGTGGGGCTGAGAGAACTCTGACAGAGACTGCTCTTGAGAGAACAGCTCTGAGAAAACCGTGACTGACCCGAGGTCACCCAGCAGCTGCATGTGGAGGAATGGGGCAATCAAACCTGGTTCTCCCAGATTAGCGTCCACGCTCCTAACCACTATACTAAACAGGCTCTCAGAGGGAGGAATGCCACTTTGGATGCCTATGGGTTTTGGAACCATATTGGGGAAAAAAGATTAATGCTTAAGACCCAAACCTGGATGTCCCAGGCTGGTGCCTCCAAGTACTAACCAGGGCCGACCCTGCTTAGTTTCCGAGATCTGACGAGATCGGGCTAGCCTTTACCTCTCCTATGCACCTTTACCTCTCCTATGCAAACACCTGAATAGAAGGCAGGATCAAACAATCTTTCGTTTTTCTGGAACCAAGCCAGCGTCAGTCATTGCAAAACCACTGGAAACAGCTGCAGGGCTTGGGAAACTGCCAGCGGTGCTTGCCCAGGCCGGCGTAAGGAGATCCCCTCTCCCAATTCACGATCAGCTCGCACGCGCTGTCGCTCACCTGCAGGTTCGGGTACTGGTGGGGGTGATTGGGACTGAAGAAGTGGCCTTCCAAGCTAGTCAGGGTCCCCCCACATTCTGCAAAGAGAAAAACGCGTCAGTGCCCTGAAGTGAACAGGCTTGCATTGCGAACAGAGAGAGCATTTGGTTTGCCAACCTCCAGGTAGACAGGGAAAAATACATAACACTATGTGTAATAAATGTACTCTTAAGGTAAATGTCTTTTGTGCTTTCCTTTAATTTTTCCCCCCTATGCTACTTTATAAATATTGGTGTCAAATATTTCAGAACATAGATTCACCACAACAATACATCAAAAATGCAGGTTTACACTGTGTTCAGACAGCACCTTGTCAGTTCCACAACCACTGATCCCAGGGGACTCTAATAATTTACCCCTATGGAGTATAACTTTTTTTCAAGGACAGTGATATACATACAAGACCTAAGGCACAATAAATCCTCTTTCTGAGCACAACATTCTTAAAATAGCAGCATTTTTTCTATGGTCCCATTGGAACCCTTGCGGCAAAACATAATAACTTATCTAGGAGAACATATCTCTCAAGTTCTATCAGGCAGAAAATTAAAAATAATAATAATAATAAAAAGCACAAAATAGATTTACCTTAAGTAAACATTTATTGCACACAGTGTTATATATTTTTTCATATCTTTCAAACACTGTGAGCCTCAGTTTTTGTACTAACCTCCAGGCGGAGCCTGGAAATCCCCTGGAATGACAGCTGATCTCAAGAGCAGCACGCCTTGAGAAAATAGCTGCTTTGGAGGGCGGTTTCTATGGCATGATACCCTACTGACGTTCCTCCCCTCTCCAAACCCTGCCCACCTTATGTTCCACCACCAAATCTCCAGGTATTTCCCAACCCAGAGTTGGCAACCGTACCCAGTTCTATTGCCATGGTTGGGCCAGTGGATGGGATGTTCCACCTGGGATGCTGTCCCCCTCCCCACCAAGGATTTTTAAAAAAATTAGGGTTTTTAACATGACAGTTTACATTTGAAGAATGGGAGCTTGTTTGGAGAATTTGAAATTTTCTGGCTTTACAGAACGCCTCCTTTAGAGACCAGGGGCTTAAAGGGGTCACTTAAAACAGGGCTCTCAATTTTGTTTCGGGTGGGGACTAGGCCTTCTCTGGCAAGGGCATCAATATTCCGTCACCCCCCTCTATGGAAAATGGCTGAGGAGGAACTAGCCCCCCAGGAAACGTTGCAGCCAGTGTTCCCTCTAAGCTGAGTTAGTGTGAGCTAGCTCATAGCTTTTTAGCCTCCAGCTCATACATTTTTGTCTTAGCTCAGGAAGGGATGGCTCCAGAGCAAACTAATTTAGGCAGTAGCCAAATTGCTCACTCACAGCTTTAATGCCAGTAGCTCACAAAGTAGAAGTTGTGCTCACAAGACTCCACAGCTTAGAGGGAACATTGGTTGCCAGCCCCACCTCGTGCGGCGGGCCTCCCTGCCCCATTCTCGTTCCCACAGTGCCCCATTGCAGGGTGGGTCTCTCGCCTGAGCCGTGTTAGCGCACCGTGGTGCTTGGTGCTGCAGTTGGTTTCGTCGCTCCTGTCGATGCAGTTGTAGAGGCCGTCGCACACGGAGGCCGGGAGGAGGCAGAGCCCGCCGTCACAGAGAAACTCGCCCCAGGAACAGTTCTCTAGAACAGAGGAATACCTTGGAGGAGGAGAAGCTGGTAATTCAAACCGACTTGGAACTATCCGGAAACCACAAGGGATCTTGGGAACTGTGCTTTTCGGAGACGTCCGTTCGATGCCCTTATCTGAAGTTCCAAAGAGGTGGGCAGTGACTCACGAAACCTCCCACCCTGCCCATAAATTTTGTTAGTTGTTAAGGTGCTCTGGATTCTTGCTCTTTTCTAAAGACAGGCTGACACACAGTTACCCATCTCAGCCCAGCTATAGAAGAGCCAGTCGTGTGGTTGTTTGGGCGAGATGGAGATAGAAATAGAGAGGGGCTGTGGTTCGATAGCAGAGATTCTTCTTAATGTGCAGACGTTCCCAGGTTCAGTCTCCAGCATCTCCAGTTAAAAGGACCAGGCAGCAGATGATGTGGAAGACCTCCGACTGAAACTCCAGAGAGCCCCTGCCAGTCTGAGTGGGCAATACCGCCCTTGATAGACCAAAGGTCAGATTCAGCAGAAGGCAGCCCCGTGTGTTCAACTGTGACATTTTAATTTTTTTTCACCCAGACCAGTTTGAATAAATATCTTTTGGTTCCTTCCCTTTACCCAGGAAATATGCCTGGAGAATAAAATTAGCAGAAGGTATGCTGCTGCGTTGTAACCGAATACCCAGGTAACTGGCGAATGGAACATTCCTTTATGTTTTCTGTTCCACCATTTTTGGTGGAAGAAAAAGAAGAGTTTGGATTTATACCCCGCCCTTCACTACCCAAAGGAGTCTCAGAGCGGCTTCACAAACTCCTTTTCCCTTCCCCTCCCCACAACAGACACCCTGGGAGGCAGGCGGGGCTGAGAGAGCTCTGACAGAAACTGCTCTTTTTCAAGAACAGCTTATGTCCAGAACTATGGCTTGCCCAAAGTCATCCAGCAGGTGCAAGTGGAGAAGTGCAGAATCAAACCCAGTTCTCCCAGATTAGAGTCTGCACACTTAACCACGACACCAAACTGGCTCTCACACCAAACTGGCTTTACAAAACTCAGCCTAAAGTTGGCAACGCTACCCAGTGGAGACAACTATCGAATTTGTTTCAAATACCAGTTGCAAAAAATGCTTTGAAGCACACCAAGCTGCCGTACTGAACCAGACCACTGATCTGTCAAGGTCAGTCTTGTCTACTCAGACTGGCAGCCGCTCTCCAGGGTCTCAGGCGGAGGTCTTTCACATCTCCAATTGCCTGATCCTTTTTTAACTGGAGATGCCAGGGATTGAACCTGGGACTTTTCTGCATGCAAAGCGGATGCTCTGCCACTGAGCCATGGCTCATCCCCAAACACACATGAACACTTGAAACTGCCTTATACCGAATCTGACCATCCATCCATCAATGTCAATATTGTCTACTCAGACTGGCAGCGGCTCTTCAGGGTCTCAGGCGGAGGTCTTCCTCATCACCTATGACCTGATGCTTATTGGAGATGCCGGGGATTGAACCTGGGACCTTCTGCTTGCCAAGGAGATCCTCCATGGCTGAGCCAGGGCCCCTCCCCTTGATCCCCTTATACTGGGATGGGAAGGTGCTCTTCAGGAGTGACTTCTGAAGTATCCATCCAGTGCCCCTCATTGTCCCTTTTGTGGTCCTTGAAGCCCTGCCAGTGCTAGAAAGGCTAAACAGAGTACAAAAACATTGCTCCCTCTAGTCACCTCTCCCAGCATGAAATGGGAGAGACCTCCCCAGAGCGACAGGGTGTTCTGGCCTTAATCTTCATAGAATCATAGAATGTTAGAGTTGGAAGGGACCTTGCAGGTCATCTAGTCCAACCCCCTGCACTCCGCAGGAGCAGAGCCGAAAGATAGCCCTACATACCTACAACAGACCCAAAAGTTGGTTGTTCAGCCTCCGCTTGAAAACATCCAGCGAAGGAGCATCCACCCCCTACCGAGGCAGGCTGTTCCTCTGCTCAACCACTCTTAACAGTTAGGAAGTTTCTCTGGATATCTAGCCAGTAACGGCTCCCTTGTAATTTCCACCCATTAGATCTAGTCTTGCAATCCGGAGCAAGAGAGAATAGATCTGCTCCATCTTCTACATGACAGCCCTTCAGATATTTGAAGACTGCAATCGTGTCCCCTCTAAGCCTTCTCTTTCCCAGGCTCAACAGACCCAACTCTTTCAGCCTTTCCTCGTAAGACTTGGATTCCAACCCTCTCATCATCCTGGTTGCCCTCTTCTAGACACGCTTGAGCTTGTCAACATCCTTCCTAAAGTGTGGTGCCCAAAACTGGACACTGTACTCCAGGTGAGGCCTGACCATAGCAGAATAGAGCGGAACTACCACCTCCCATGATCTGGACACAATGCTTCTGTTCATGCATCCTAAGATTGCATTCACTTTCTTCACAGCCACATCATACTGCAGGCTCATGTCTTCGGTTTTGATCCTGCACTCTTGGTGGAAGGGAACGGGCCCAGCGTCTCTGGCCTCTGCTGGGTGACCTCTGCTGGGCTGTGGGCCTCGGCCAATGCCCAAGCATGCCAATCCTTTACACCGGGCCTGGGTGGGAGTTCCTCCCCTCCTTACCATCACCTCCTCCCTCCCCTCTCCTTGACCGACTCTGACTTAAGGCTGTAAGCTCCTGGAGGCAGGGACCAGCCCTTTGATCTCATGCTGTGAACATCACGTGCACTGATGTGGCTCTCACAAGGAGATCTTTGCCAAATTATCCAGGGCTGGGATAGGGCATCTGGAAGGATTGCAATTAGCTTGTCTGGGGGAGTTGCTCCTTCCTGCCACCCCTGACAATTGGGTGCACTTACTTTCACTCGGTGCGATCGCTCGATACCGGGCAGTGAAGCCTGAGGCAGCTGTGATCCCGTAGGAGACAAAGGTGACCTGCATCCAGCTAGAGTTGCTGTTGATGGTCGCAGGGGCCTCTTGGCCACAGAACCTGCAAAAGCCAGAAGAACATCAGAAGAGCCCCGCTGGGTCAGAGCGGTGGCCCATCTAGTCCAGCCTCCCGTCTCACACAGCGGCCAACCAGTTCCTCTGGAGGGCCAGGAACAGGGCATAGAGACCGAGGCCTCCCCTTAAAAGAAGAAGAAGAAGAAGAAGAAGAGTTTGGATTTATACCCCGCCCTTCACTGCCCAAAGGCGTCTCAGAGCGGCTTACAAACTCCTTTCCCTTCCCCTCCCCACAACAGACACCCTGTGAGGTCGGTGGGGCTGAGAGAACTCTTGACAGAAACTGTCCTTGAGAGAATAGCTGTGCCAGAGTTTGTGACTGACCCAAGGTCACATCAGCAGATGCAAGTGGAGGAGTAGGGAATCAAACCCGGTTCTCCCAGATAAGAGTCCGCGCACTTAACCACTACACCAAACTGGCTCTCCTAGAACCTAAGAAGAGCTCTGCTGGATCAGACCAGTGAGGGTCTACCTAGTCTAGCATCTTGACTCACACAGCAGCCAACCACATCCTCTGGAGGGCCAACGACAGGGCTGAGAGGCCGAGGCCTCCCCCTGATAAGAACACCAGAAGAGCCCTGCTGGATCAGGCCAGTGGTCCATCTAGTCCAGCACCCTGACTCACAGACAGTGGTCAACCAGTTCCTCTGGAGGTCCAACGACAGGGCAGAGAGGCCGAGGCCTTCCCCTGATAAGAACACCAGAAGAGCCCTGTTGGATCAGACCACTGAGGGTCCATCTAGTCCAGCATCCTGACTCACACAGTAGCCAACCAGTTCCTCTGGAGGGCCAACAACACGTCAGAGAGGCCGAGGCCTTCCCCTGATAAGAACACCAGAAGAGCCCTGCTGGATCAGGCCAGTGGTCCATCTAGTCCAGCACCCTGTCACAGACAGTGGCCAGCCAGTTCCTCTGGAGGTCCAGCAACAGGGAATAGAGGCCAAGGCCTTGCCCTGATAAGAACATCAGAAGAGCCCTGTGGGATCAGACCACTGAGGGTCCATCTAGTCCAGCATCCTGTCTCACACAGTGGCCAACCACTTCCTCTGGACTGCCAACAACAGGGCACAGAGGCCGAGGCCTTCCCCTGATGTTGCCTCCTGGCTCTGGGATTCAGAGAATTAGTGCCTCTGAATGTGGAGGTTCCCCTCAGCCACCACGGCTAGTAGCCACTGATAGACTTCTCCTCCATGAACCTGTCCAGTCCCCTTTTAAAGCTGCTTATTCCTGTGGCACCCCATTCCCTCAACATTCCTTACTCTCTCATCAGACCTACTGATGAGTGTTAACAACAGACCTGCAGATGATTCCTCACCTGGAAGTGGCATCCGATAAAGAGGCAGGAACCTGCTTGCTGTATATCTCCAGCCGGTCATATAAGCAGGAGATGGAGTTTTCTATGTCTAACGCCTCCACGTGCAGCTGGATCACAGTCCCCTGCAGCCCCTTGATATGCCATGTGCACAGGATGTTGGGGGGGTAGGGGGCAGGGTAGTTGGGGGAGCTGAAGGAGCCCTCGGGACCACGCAGGATCCCCCCACATGCTGCAAGGGGAGACACAAAGCAACAGTTTATGGACTTGGCAATAGATGAACAGGGTGCGCAGCTTAGAGGAGGTACGGCCGTGTGCAGGCAGGCAAAGAAAAAAGGCATTTGGAAATCCTGTCGCAATGACTCAATGTCCTGCAAAACTGAGCTTTTCTTACGTTTCATTTCCACAAGGGCTTTTTTTGTAGAAAAGGCCCAGCAGGAACTCATTAGCGTATTAGGCCACACCCCAACAGTGCATCTCATTAGCATATTAAGCATCACCCCGTGTTACCAGAAGTGTGGTCATCCAGCCACACCCACCTTTTGCTTCTTATTCTGTTGACCTTGTTTGTTGTCAAACCCAGGGCTTTTTTTTTTTGTATCAGGAACTCTTTTGCATGTTAGGCCACACATGTAGCCAATCCGAATGAGTTTCTGATGCTGGGTGTGACCTACTATGCTAATGAGTTCCTGCTGGGCGTGGCCAACTCGGGAGCCAGCCGGAACGCCGTTCCTGTGCATGCCTGCCCAGAAATAGCCCTGATTTCTACATTTTAAGAGGTGGCAGGCCACAATTAGGGAGGGGGCGGACTGAAAAGTGGGTGAAAATATAGTAATTATTCTGTGTTCAAAAGTGCTGGTTTTTTAAAAGAAAAAAAGACCCAGGGACATAGTGTTTTGAGAGCATGCTGAGTGAGTTGCAAGTGCAAACTGAGCCAGAATAACTTGACGGCCATGGGGGAAAAAAACCCCTTTTGTGGAATCAGCCCGACTTCTTGGGCCAGCTTTGGAGGAAAACTTCTGGAGATTTGGGGCGTGGAACCTCGGGTGGGGACAGGCCTCAGCAGCATTGGCCATAGAATCTATCCTACAAAGCAGCCATTGTCTCCAGGGGAGTAAACCAAAAAAACGGATCACGGTTACAAGGAAATATATCAAACAAACGCTGTGATAAAAATGACAAATGACAAATATGTCAAACAAACGCTGTGATAAAATCTTATGAACATCAAATTATATTGCAATTGAAGCTTCTGCAATATTTCTAAAGAAATTCTCACATTCTCAAGGGAAAGTCCATCTTCCTCAATGAGCACCGGGTTATAAACTCTTGTGTCAGTCTATTTAAAAAGAAGGCTTCTAGCTGGGTAGAAAAAGAGAATTGATGTGAGCTACTATCATACATTACTAGAGAGCATTTGAGCCAGCGACTTGAGACAGTAAGCAATTGCCAGCTAGTTGTGAAAAAGAAGGCTTCTAGCCGGATAGAAAAGAGGACTGGTTGCTACTATCAGAAATAAATTAACTGGCTTGCTCCTAATTCAAACACTTGAAATGGAACGTCAAGAAAATTCCATATACAGATAGGTTGTGTCCATGTGGGGTGAGTGAGATTGAAGATAACGATCATGTTATTTTGCACTGTAAGTTCTATGATGATCTTCGTGCCGTACTTTTAAAGCCTTTTCTGCTACCTTTGGGGGGTCAATCCAAGGATCGTTAAGACCTTTATACTTTTAGCCTCAAATAAGAGCAAAATCATTGAACCTGTAGCAAAATTTCTCTACCAGGCCTCTAGGAGGAGATGTTCTTTCTGAGCACAGATTCCAGTATGTTTTATTGGGACTTGTGCTGCAATGCCAATAAAGGTCTGTATGTGTGTCTGTGTGTGTGAAATGGAACTAAAAGATAATTTGAAGAAAGTAAAAAAGAAGCTAAGCTGTAATAATTTGAAAATGGAACAAGAAGATAATTTAAAGGAAAAAAAGAAGTTAAGCTGTAAAAATCTGACAAAGTCAGCTGTATCAAGAGGCTGCCACCTTTTCATACAAAATTTGAAGAATGTAAAAAAGAAGTTAGCCGTATCAAGAGGCTGACACCTTTTAATATAATAGGATTAGTCCTGAGGAAGATTGGTGAAATGAGTGTATAACCGAGAGCTCATCGAGGATGGTGGACTTTTCCTCAAGAATGTTAGAATTTCTTTAGAAATATTGCAAAAGCTTCAATTGCAATATAATTTGATGTTCATAAGATTTCTTGAATGCCATTGTCATTTTTTATCACAGTGTTTGTTTGATATATTATCTCCAGGGGAGCTGATCTCTGACACCTGGAGATCAGCCGCAATTCCAGAGATCCCCAGGTCCCACCTGGAGGTTGGCAACATCAATGTGCAGACATGGTCGCTCTGAGCCTGTGCAGCTAGCCCTTCTGGGAGATTTCATTTCAGAGCTTTATCTTCCAGAAAGCAGGCACTCAAACAGACTTACACTTGGGGAAAGGAATGTGGCTTGGTGGTAGAGCATCTGCGGAAGGTCTCAGGTTCAATTCCCGGCATCTCCATTTCAAAGGATCAGGTCATAGGTGATGTGAAAGACCTCTGCCTGAGACCCTGGAGAGCCACTGCTAGTCTCTGTAGATAATACCGACCTTGATGGACGGATGGTCAGATTGAGTATAAGGCAGCATCATGAGTTCACTGGCCCAGCACAGCAATGCCGATTTGACAGCAGTTTGGTACTCACAAGGTGTCAAGGTCGTGGTTTGGGGCGGGTCTCCTTGGGACGATGCAGCTGTGGACTCAAGAGAGGTCCTGGCGGGGGGAGGTGAGGTAGCATTGGAGACGGTGTGAGCGTAAGATGCCCCAGGTGAGTGTCTGGCCAGGTGAGAGGATTTCAGCTCTGCTGCCACAGAAAAAAGAAGTCAGAAGTTGAGGAATGAGAAGGCCGATGCCAGAAAGGTGAGCCTGAGGTCCGGTTCGCACATGCAGGACACTGAGATGGCAGATTTTCTTTTCCTGTAAGGAGCACCCAAAGTTGGAACCTGCTATTCTGGAGTCTGGCAGTCCACCCTCTTGCCTTCAGCCTCTGCCCCTGCACGTGTGAAGCCGGATCTTCCTCCCTCCCCCTTCCCCCAACCAGAGTTCCATTCCTAACACGCACTCTGATCCTGCAAATGTTGCAGCTCTTCACATTCATTTCAGAAGGCAAAGATGACCTCTTAGTCCCTCCTTCCACCTTTGGGAGAGGAGTTGGGTTGCCAAACTCCGGGCGGGACATGACTCATTTGAATCCTTTGTTCCGTGACTCACGAACTTGGATCTTTCCCTGTTTTGCAGTTTATTTATATGAATTTCAAGATTTGTATTTAAATCATTTTGTATGTTTCTTATTGCAGATTGTGTAAATAACTCATGAGTATCATATTGGCTGAGTTCAGACTGGCAATTTGCTCCGCTATAGCCACATTTCAGCCACGTTTCCCAAGTGGATTAAAGGGGGCGTTCACACAGGCACATCTGCCTGGCGTTCCACACCCATAGGCAACCCGTGCTGTTCCAC
This sequence comes from Gekko gecko, assembly GCA_029375565.1. NCBI lineage: Eukaryota > Metazoa > Chordata > Lepidosauria > Squamata > Gekkonidae > Gekko > Gekko gecko. The sequence continues at coordinate 71,402,639 of JAPDNY010000013.1, read as the reverse complement.
TTCACTCCTGAGATTAAAAGATACCTGTTGAAAGTGGTAGCAAATCCTAGAGAGTGCTTTTATCCTGCTGCATTCCGCTTCCCAGAAGTGTGAACGCTCAGCCGTAAAGCCGGGAGCAACCCGCGTCGCGCATAAGGCAGCAGCGATATGATTGGCTGTGCTCCGCTTTACCACCCAATGCAGTGCTGGCACAACAGAATCCTCCCCAAATTGGCATATGTGCTCATGCACGCATGCGCTCATACATACGTAGGCATCCAGCCGATTTACCAGGGAAAAGCTGTTTACAGCTGCGCCTCCAGGCCAGGAGTCTGAACGCTCCCCCTGAACGCTCCAGGCCAGGAGTCTGAACGCTCCCGGTATGCTCCCGCATCAGTCGGCCCCGTGTGACCGGGAAAACCCAGAACAGTTTGTTCCAGGGCTTTTTTGCCACAACTGGCTCCTACTTCAAATTGCCAGTCTGAACTCAGCCATTTAGTGTCTTTTGAGTATTTTGGGAGGTTTATTTATATGGAGGATTTTTCCTTTTTTTTTTTTTTTGGTATAAACTCCAGGTGGGGTCTGAAGATCTCCTGCTATGACAACTACTCTCTGGTCTACAGAGTTCGGTTTTCATGGAGAAAAGGGCTGTTTTGGATGGTGGACTCTATAGCATTGTACCCTGCTGAGGCCCCTCCCCTCTCCAAAGCCTGCCTTCCCCAGATTCCACCCCCCATCCCAAGTTATTTCCCATCCCAGAGCCGGCAACTCCAGAGAGGAGGCAGCCCCATCTGAGAACGGTCTTCACCACCCTGCCACAGAATGTGGCGAAACCCCCGACCCAGGCCCAGCATTTTGCCTACTCCTGCATGATGAAGAGCTGCTGCCAGTCTGAGAAGACCAGGTTGGCCTTGATAGAACAAGGCAGAGAAGGCAGTGTTCCCTCTGAGCTGAGTTAGTGTGAGCTAGCTCACAGTTTTTTTAGCCTCCGGTTCACGCGTTTTTATCTTTGCTCGGGAAGGAGGGCCCCAGAGCAAACTAACATATCGCTCGCTCACAACTTGAATGCTGGTCGCTCAACAAAGTAGAAGTTTTGCTCACAGGAATCCACAGCTTAGAGGGGGCACTGGTCACCAGGACGTCATTTTGTTCATTCTGTCTCATGAGTCGTGAAAGAAACACTCTGTGCTATTCCTAAAACATCACACATGGGCGTGCAGCCAGGGCTTAAGGATTCCAGGTCCCCCCGGTCACTTGCAAGAGATGGGAGGGTAGGGCTGCTAGATCCAGGTTGGAAACTCCCAGAGATTTGGGAATGGAGCCTGGGGAGGACAGGGACCTCAGCGGGGCACAATGCCATCAGGTCCACCCTCCAAAGCATCCCTTTTCTCCAGGAGAACTGATCTCAGTAGTCAGGAGATGAGCTGTAATTCTGGGGCATCCCCGGGTCCCACCTGGAGGCTGGCGACCCTCCAGGTGGGATCTTCCAGAGCATCTCTAGAGCATCCCTCCAAAGCATCTCTTTTCTCCAGGAGAACTGATCTCTATAGTCTGGAGATGAGCTGTAATTCTGGGGCATCCCCGGGTCCCACCTGGAGGCTGGCATCCCTACTTGGACCAGACTCATCTGGATTCCCGTAAAGGATACCATGTTCCCACCACCATGCTTAGGCCCTGGACAGTGCCTTTGGGGGCTGTTTTCGTTTCCTCAACTCTTCCCCGACATGGCATACGATGGTAGCTTAGCAAAGACCACCCCCTCCCTCTCTGCGATCTCTGCACCCGAAAGATCCCTAGCAGAGCTCCTGTGTATATTTGGCAGGAAGACTAGTATCCATAGGAAGTCAATGTTGATGTAGGGGCAGTTTTAAGATGCCCAGCTCTGCTTGCGGGAAGGCCCCTGCAGTCAGATGAAGAGTGCTTGCGGAACGTCCATGCCAGGCACTTACTGGAGAGGACGATGATGCCCACCAGCAAGCCCAGCAGCACCATGAGTACCATACTGAGGATGGCCACGCAGAACCAGGAGAACTTGCAGTCTGGCTTGAACTTCCTGCTGGCCACGTCCCGGACCTGTTGAGCTGTGGACAGAGAATCAAGGGTCATCCTAGTCGAGTAGTAGGCACGTACCATGTGGCCTTACCTCCACTCCGATCATTCGTCCATCTAGTTCAGTGTAGTCTGCTCTAGGGAAGGGCTGTGGCTCCGGGGCAGAGCATCTGCCCAGCGTGCAGAAGGTCTCAGGTTCAATCCTCGGCATCTCCAGTAAAAAAGGATCAGGTTCAAATTATGTGAAAAACACTCTGGAGAGCTGCTGCCAGGCTGAGTACGCAATACTGACCTTGCTGGATCAAGGGTCTGATTCAGCATAGGTTCACCACACACATGACACATCTTTGTGTGTTCTGGGGAGGGGCTGTGGCTCAGTGGCAGAGGGTCTGCTTTGTACGTAGGAGGTCTCCGGTTCAATCCCTGGGCTCTCCGGTTAAAAGGACTAGGTAGGAGGTGATATGAAAGACCTTTCCCTGAGACCCTGGAGAGCTGCTCTCAGTCTAAGTAGACCAGGAATCCCTAACATTTTTGAACCTGTGGGCACCTTTGGAATTCTGACACAGCATGGTGGGCATGTCCTAGGGTTACCAGGTCTTACCTGCATCCCGACAGAAGTGACGTCATCATGTTGGGAACGTCGTTCAGGGGACGTTCTAGCTTTTGGGTAAAAACTCCATGGTCACCATAGAGTTTTTGCCCAAATGCTAGAGTGTCCCCCGCATGGCGTGCCCAGCGCGATGATGTCACCTTTGGGTGATGTCATCACACTGGGCACGTTGGGAGCAACAGGGCTTTTTGGGGGCAGGGCTCCCCCAGGTGGCTGGAGGTGGACTGGGGCCCATGAAAGCAGGAAAACCCCTGCCCGCATCAGGGGGATGGCAGCCCTAGCACACCCACAAAATGGCTGCCACAAGAGGCCAAACTTGCCCTGCACTGGTGGCCTGGAGATGAGCTATAATCCTGGGGCATCCCCAGGTCCCGCCTGGAGACTGGCATCCCTCCAGGTGGGATCCTTGTGTCATACAGTGAAGATCCTTGTGCTGCGGTAGCAGCTGCTGCTGAAGCAATATTTTTAAATATCTGCACAGCCAATCAAATCTCCTGCAGCCAATCAGAAGCCTTGCCGGGCAAAAGCCCTCCCTGGCCCCGCCCACTTTCTAAAAACTCTTAGTGGGCACCAGGAAAGATCTCCGTGACATCACAGTGCCCAGGGGCACCATGTCGGGGGCCCCTTTAGTAGACAATACTGACCTTGATCAACCAAAGGTTTGTGTCAGGATAAGGCAGGTTTGTGTGTGTGGAACTGGCAGAGGCTCTCCAGAGTCTCAGGCAGAGAGAGTGGTTTCCCAGCACCTGCTACTGGAGTTCCTTGGGATTGTCAGGAGCCGAACCTGGGGCCTTCTGCATGCACAGTGTGCAGCCACGGAGTCACAGACAGCCGCTCCCTGTGCAGCCGTTGCAGGGAACCTCCACTGAACTGCATGCCATGGCCTATCCTCTCTGGAAAATGGGATTGCATGGCACTCGGAAAGCAGAACAAATTTTGATTTCATAAACCTGGGCTCCCAAAGGGTGGAGGTCTGGGAAGCGGCTTCCTGTTGACTCTGATCACACTGGTCCATCCTGCTCAGTCCTGTCTGCTCTGACCGGCAGCAGATCTCCGGGCAGAGAAATTTCTTCCCCAATGCCTTCTGTGCTGGGAACTGCTTGCCAGGCGTGTGTGTTCTCCCTTGGGGTTTGCCCCAGCCTCATTGCACTCAGGGATCTTGGAAGTGATCCTTCTCCAACTGGATATAGTTCTGGTCACCAGACCAGAAAAGGGCAACTAGGATGATAAAAGGGTTGGAACACTTTCCCTAGGAAGAAAGGTTAAAGCGCTTTGGGGCTCTTCAGCTTGGAGAAACGACGGCTGAGAAGTGACAAGATTGAGGTTTACAAAACTGTGCATGGGATAGAGCAATTAGAGACAGAAGTACTTTTTCTTCCTTTCTTACAATACAATACAAGAGCTCATGGGCGCTCAGTGAAATTGCTGAGCAGCCGGGTTAGAAAGGATAAAAGGAAGTCCTTCTTCACACAAAGAGTGATTAACACTTGGAATTCACTGCCACAGGAGGTGGCGGCGGCTACAAGCATGGACGGCTTCAATAGGGAATTAGATAAACATATGGAGCAGAAGTCCATCAGTGGCTATTAGCCACAAGGTATAGATAGGGACTCTGGGGCAAGTGATGCTCTGTATTCTTGGTGCTTGTGGGGTAGGGCAACAGTGGGAGGGCTTCTAGTGTCCTGGCCCCACTGCTGGACCTCCTGATGGCACCTGGTATTTTTGGCCACTGTGTGACACAGAACGTTGGACTGGATGGGCCATGGGCCTGATCCAGCATTGGCTTCTCTTATGTTCTTAACCTTCCTTTTCTTCCCCCCAGCTCTCAATCCTCCATGCCCAGAGAAGCACAACCTGTGCCTCCACTACCCTCTCCGTATCATCTTCTCCCCCCGGGGTGATACCAAAGCCGTTGGCGGAGAGCTTCACGCTGGTTCTGTCTTCCCCATCTGGGCGATTCGGGGACGGGGCCTCTCCCTCCACCTCGAAGACAGGGTTGGAGAACTCAGTCAGTAAAAAGCGCGGCAGGGTCAGAGGAGGAGAGCCGGCGTTTTCCTGCGGGGAAACCAGACAGTGAAGAAGGAGAGTTGATTTGATGCCCCGTTTTTCTCTACCTTAAGGAGTCTCAAAGCGGCTTTACAATCACCTTCTCCTCCTCTCCCCACAACAGGTACCTTGTGGGCAGTGTTCCCTCTAAGCTGAGTTAAGGTGAGCTGGCTCACAGCTTTTTAGCCTCCGGCTCACGCATTTTTGTCTTAGCTCAGGAAGGAGGGCTCCGGGGCAAACTAATTTATGCAGTGGCCAAATTGCTCGCTCACAGCTTTAATTCCAGCAACTCACGAAGTAGAACTTTTGCTCACAAGACTCCACAGCTTAGAGGGAGCACTGCTTGGGGCCGAGAGAGTTTTGAGAGAACTGTGACTGGCCTAAGGTCACCCAGCAGGCTTCAAGTGGAGGAGGAGCGGGGAATCAAACTGGCTTCTCCAAATTTGAGTCCGCCGCTCTTAACCACACCACACCACACCATACTCACCACAGACAGACAGTTGTGCAGGCGAACAGGGGAAGAGGTTACACAGAATGGGGGTGAAGCACCGTGTGTGACCCTGAAATGGCATCGCCAAGAAATTTGGGAAATTCCCATAGATTGGGGTGTGTGGGGGGGGAGAGTCCCTGGGAAGGGGCTTCCATTTCTCCCCTCTGAAGCTGCCATTTTTCTCCAGGGTAACTGGATTCTGTAGTTTGGAGATCAGTTTCAGTCCCAGGAGAACTTCTAGGGATGCCAGCCTCCAGGTGCGACCTGGGTGTCAAGTTCAAAAGCAAGTAGATCCAAGCATTCTTAGGAGTAAGAAGGGCTTTATTGGAATACAGTGCTAAAACCCACAGTGGAAAGGTTATTGTCAGGAATGGCGGGACAAGCGGCTCAGGCATGGTTATAGTGTGATGCAAAAGGCAACTAGCAAATGACCTGCAAGCGCGCGGGCGGGAAACTCCCAGCGGGAGAGTTACTTAATGGGCGGGAGACGACTCCCTCCTCTCCTCGGCTTCACAGGACTGGAAAATTCTCATAGACTTAAGAATAGCTCAAAGCCTGCACTCAAGGCCACCGTGATAAGACCAAGCGGCAGGGAAGAAGCTCCCACGAGATAGGGAACACAGAACAATGGATACAGTGTGAAACATTAAACAACCATTACTGACACTGGGGATCCCATGGAATTACAGCTCATCTCCAGACTACAGAGATCGGTTGTCCTGGAGGAAATGGATGCTTTGGAGGGTGGACTGTATGGCATTGTGCCCCACTGAGGTCCCTGTCCTCCCCCAGGTTCCAGCCTCAAATCTCCAGGAATTTCCCAACCTGGATCTGGCGCGGCGGATCGGTACCGTGGTACGGGGATGGAGGCAACATCTATTGGACACCATCTTGTTTTAATTTAAGAGTAGCAGCATTGAGCATTTTATGTGACTTTTTGGTATTTACTATGTTTTATCTTGCTTTATCTGGTTTTTTATGCATTGGCACATGGTGCCCCTGTTTGTTAGCCACCCTGAGCCCGTTCGTGGGGAGGATGGGGTAGAAAGCTAAATAAATAATAATAAATAAATAAACCCTACAGTATGTTGTCGGAGGCTTTCATGGCTCTGTAGATTTTCCGGGTTGTGTGGCCGTGGTCTTGGCATTGTAGGATTACTCAGGGAAGCCATTGAAATTCATAAACATAAACACAATTTCAACAGGAAAGAAGAGAGTTTGAAAATAAATAGGGCCTGGTTTCCTGTCCTGAAAAACACAAAAGGCTCTACAGCTGACAATAGCACTACAGAGAAGATTAGAGTTTCAGTAGCCATTCCACACACAAAAGAACCTCCTCAGGAAACAGGAAACCTCCTCAGGAAACAATCCACAGGCAAAAGAACCTCCTCAGGAAATTTTCTCCATTAGCCTGTTCATAGCCTGGAGAACTACACAAGATAATGACTCAGCCCTACCCCACCTTCCAGGGTAGATGTAAATTACTTGCCTACCATTTTTCTGCTCACCTTGACACAGATCTTTGCTTCACTGGAGAGGAGGCATTTCCTTCTGTGTAAAAATTCTTTATTTCTAAGGGAAGGGTACACAGGAAAAGCTACAAAATAAAAGACCTAAGGCTACATCTCTACAGAACAGACCGACCACACGGTCTCTCAACAACTATGTAATAATGGCGATTCTTCTTCTTCTTGACCCCTAGAAGGAAATCACCTGAATACATTAACCAATGATTGTGAGTAAACAGACTTAGATTTCACTGGCTTTGTTTTCATTAGCTCTGAGTCAGGTTTCCCTTCCAGGTCAGTATAAACAACAGCACACAAGGTAAACAGATAACCCCTATAATGACTGAATGAGACCTTGCAGCACACACATATTTCCAACAACAAGAACCCTGTTTAGGCTGAGAGTATGTGACTGGCTCGAGGTCACCCAGTGACATTCCATGGTATAAGTGGGGATTCGAACCCGGGCCTCCCAGATTTTAGTCTGAGACACTAACCACTACACCACACAGGAATATCAAGATAAAATAAATTAAAAAGCAGATTCATATATAGAATTAAATGTTCAGGCCATGCCCTCTTTTTCACTCTCCCGGTCCTCAATGTGACCTGCAGCAACCAACGTAGAGGATAAAACAATGCCACTTGAACAGTAAGATAACATAAACAGAACACTTAAAAATGTAACCTGTCAATAGTCACCACAGCCTCCAGTATTAAATATGGGCCACTCTGTGTTCAAACTTAACCACGCTCCAAAGTCTGACTAAACAAAGCCATCTTTGTGTGTTTTGCTGATCACAAATGGTCCAGGCAAGTTTCCCACAACTGAGGGGCCACCACCAAAAATGTTCTGTCATGTGATGCTTTTTCTCCCTCCCTCCCACCTATTCACTTTCTTTGTTACTCTCTCTCTTTCCACCTCTTTCATGCTTTCCTTCCACCTCTCTCTCTCTCTCTCTCTCTCTCTCTCTCTCTCTCTCTCTCTCTCTCTCAGACAAATAAATATAATTGGACAGATAAATATCATTATCAATATCTGTTTTTACCCCTTTTATTTTTGGCAGGCTGATTTAATGTTAATAAAAAAGCAAATCTGCACATTTTAAAAGAAAAACATGTAATATTTGTTCATGCCTTGTGGCTCTCAAACGTCTGACGTTTATTCTACGTGGCTCTTAAGTTAAGCAAGTCTGGCCACCCCTGACCTAGGCCACTGAGAAATGTTACATACAGGGCTATTTTGGGGCAGGAACGCACAGGAATGGAGTTCTGGCTGGCTCCCAAGGTGGCCACACCCAGCAGGAACTCATTAGCATAATAGGCCACACCCAACAGCAGAAGCTCATTAGGATTGGCTACATGAGGGGTGTGTGGCCTAACATGCAAAGGAGTTCCTGCTGCAAAAAAAGCCCTGGGTTTTGACAACAAAGAAGGTAAACAGAATAAGAAGCAAAAGGTGGGTGTGGCTGGATGACCCCACTTCTGGTGACATGGGGGTGTGGTCTAATAGGTTAATGAGCCGTGCTGTCAGGGGTGTGGCCTAATATGCTAACAAGTTTCTTTTATTGGGTGTGGCCTATTATGCTAATGAGTTCCTGCTGGGCTTTTTCTACAAAAAAAGTGCTGGTTACATATGCACAAAAAGCTGATACCCAGAATTAAACTTTGTTGGTCTTAAAGGTGCCACCGGACTCAGAATTTGTTCCGTTGCTTCAGACCGACATGGCTACCCACCTGAACAAGTGTAAGCATTTTTGACATTCAAGCTCGAAAGTGGAATTACTGCTCAGTTTATTTTTTAAAGCAAATATAGAATATGCAGCTACCTAGTGAGCTGTTTGGCATTAAACACTCATCCCCGGCCTCCGAAAAGAATGCCGGAGGGGGCCGGTGGATTTCAGAGCACCATCTCTGCCTCCCCTACTCCGCTGGGTGGATGTTCAGCCCCTGACGGCGAGAGTTCCTACAGGGAAGGAACACGGCAGCCTGTTTGCACAACGGAATAATTGGGTTTATTTTTAGGCGAGAGAATTAAAGCCACCCGGCGCTTGCTCCGATTAATCCGACCCCTGAGGACTAATTGACACGTTACCCCCCTCTATGTCTGAGCTGAAAAACTGAGCGATTAAATAGCATTTACGCAGAACATTTGGAGTGTTCAAAACACTCCACACCCGATAATTCTTACAGCAACCCTGCATGGCAGATGTTGTTGTTAATAATGCCCATCTTGGAGGTGATGGAGGTATGACCAAGACCGCAAATGTCTTGCTGGAGGCCATGCACTGAGATCTGAACTGGTAACTTCCCTGTTCATTGCTCCCAGCCTTAGCTGTTCTAGTACATCATGGGTAGCTTTTCTGTTAGGCTGGAAGCTTCAAAGGACAGCCAGTGTGGGGTAATGGTTGGAGTGTCAGACTATTACCGGGGGGGGACGGGACCTGGGTTCAGATTCTAACTTGGACACGAAGCTCCCCAGGCAACCTTGGACCACGCTCTCTCTTACTCAAGCCTACCTTACAGGACTGCTGTGAATATAAAATGAGGATCGGAGGGCAGGGTATACCAACCACTCTAAGCACCTTGGGGGTTGGGTGGGATGGAAATGTATAGACAGGCATAGAAATGCACAGAAACACTACATCGAGTCATCCCATTACTTCCAAAGTTTCCCCCCGACACAACCTTGTGGGGAAAACATCAGGGAAGAAACAATGCCCTCTCCTGTTCCAAATCCTGAAATTGCATAAATAAAGGTAAAGATTCCCTTGCTCGAAAGCCAGTTGAATCCGACTCTAGGGTTGCGATGCTCATCTCCGTTTCAAAACCGAAGAGCCAGCGCTGTCCGAAGACGTTTCCGTGGTCATGTGGCTGGCATGACTAAACACCAAAGCGCACGGAACGCTGTTACCTTCCCACCGAAGTGGTACCTATTTATCTACTTGCAATTTCTTGCTTTCGAACTGCTAGGTTGGCAGGACCTGGAACTAGAGACAGGAGCTCACCCCGTCATGCGACACCCGGGTCTCGAACTGCTGAACTACTGACCTTCCACAGCCTGCAGTTCACCGTCTTAACCACTTGAGCCACTGCAGCTCCATTGCATAAAGGAAAGGATAAATTCAGGTGGGTAGCCATGTTGGTCAGAAGCAAGAGAACAGAATTTGAACCCAGGGGCACCTTTAAGACCAACCAAGTTTAATTCTGGGTATGAGCTTTCATGTGCGTGCATCTTATCTGACACAGGGCAAATGAGGGACGCTTTAACAAGGTCAGATAGATTTGAGACCAGTAGCATCTTAGAGACCAACAAGAGACCAACAAATCCAAAGCTCTCTTTGTCAGATACAAGTAGGAATGGGGATCCCTGAGCTCTTATATCCCAGCCTGAAGGTGGGAGGGTTGTCGCAAAGAAGGGAGTCAGGATGCAAAGGTACAATGCAGCGATGCCTTCCTGTCCCAAATCCTGCTAAATTGCAACTGATAATGAAGCTCAAGACAATGCATCCTCCTGGACTTAATCAAGACATAGGCTTCCTGTCTCATAAACCAATGCTGATTTCTCCACAACTACTTCCCCACTGCATATCATGCCTAATCCAATCATGTCTGCTACTGTCATTCACCTGCTATTGTAATTTGCCTGCTAGTGCCATCCTGCATCTGAAAACACTCCACTTTCCAATATATAGGATAGGTGGATTCACATTCTAGCAGTATTTGAAGAAGTGAGCAGTGACTCATGAAAGCTCCTATCCTGCCACAATTTTTTTTAGTCTTTAAGGTGCTGCTGGACTCTTACTCTTTTCTGCTGCTACAGACAGATTAACATTGCCACCCATCTTGATCTATCTCAAAGCAATTTCAAAGGGAGATTAGAAAGAGAGCTGAATTACAACTGATAACAAAAAAAAAGGCACCTCCTGGACTGAATCAAGACCTAGGTTTCCTGTCTCATTACTAATGCTGATTTCTCCACGCCTACTAACCCTCTGCATATCACACCTAATCCAATCATTCCTGCTATTGTCATTTGCCTGCTATTGTCATTCAGCATCTGAAACCACTCCACTCTGCAACTGCACTCCTCAAGACATAAGGACAGAGGGACTTCCATTCTAGCTGCATCTGGAGAAGTTCCTCCCCTGTCACCAATTTTCTTAGCTTTTTAAGGTGCCACTGGACTCTTGCACTTTTCTACTGTTCCAAATCCTAAAACTGCATAGATTGGAAAGGACAGGCAAGAGAAACTTTAACCTTCAGTTAGGGTATAATGCATTGCACCTCTGCATCCCGATTCCTTTCTTTGCAACACCCCTCACACCTTCAGGCTGGGATATAAGGACTCCGGGGTCTCCACTTCTACTTGTGTCTGACGAAGGGAGCTTGGGCTCTCAGAAAGCTCATGGTGGGGGTGGAAAGTGCCATCAAGTTGCAGGCAACTTCTAGTGACCCCGCAGGGTTTCCAAGGCAAGAGACGGACAGAGATGATGTGCCATTGCCTGGCTCTGTGTTGTGACCCTGGACTTCTTAGCCATCTGCGGAGAGCCAGTTTGGTATAGTGGTTAGGAGCGTGGACTCTAATTTGGGAGAACCAGGTCCGATTCCCCATGCCTCCACGTGCAGCTGCTGGTGTGACCTTGGGTCAGTTACAAGTTCTCTTGGAGCTGTTCTCTCACGAACAGTCCTGGAAAGAGCTCTCTCAGCCCCACCTACCTCACCGGGTGTCTGTTGTGGGGAGGGGGAAGGGAAAGGAGTTTGTAAGCCGCTCTGAGACTCCGAGTGAAGGGCGGGGTATAAATCCAATCTCCTCCTCCTCCTTGGTGGTCTCACATCCAAATACTGACCAGGGCCGACCGTGCTTAGCTTCTGAGATTTATGAGATTGGGCCATCCCGATAGGGCCAGAAAGCTCATTTCACCCCCAAGTCTTGTTGGTCTCTCGGGTGGTGCTGGACTTAAATCCAACTGTTCTGTTGCAGGCAGAAGAAGCAGAAGAAGCAGAAGAAGCAGAAGAAGAAGCAGAAGAAGAAGAAGAAGAAGAGGAGGAGGAGGAGGAGATTGGATTTATACCCCACCCTTCACTACCCAAAGGAGTCTCAGAGCAGTTTATGAACTCCTTTCCTTTCCCCTCCCCACAACAGACACCCTGTGAGGTAGATGGGGCTGAGAGAGCTCTGACAGAAACTGCTCTGTTCAAGAATACCTCTGAGAGAACTATGGCTTGCTCAAGGTCATCCAGCAGCTGCAAGTGGAGGAGCGGGGGATCAAACCCTGTTCTCCCAGATTATAATCCGCACACTTAACCACCACACCAAACTGGCTCTCAGGCCAACATGGCTCTCCTCTGAAACTATTTAACAGGATCAGGTGGCCGATCGTGAGCTATCCTGGACCGCCAAGCACCTGCGCTCCCCGCAACGCCAATGTGCCCCTCTTGTCCCGCTCTTACCTTGCTCCGATCCCGCATGTCAGGGTAGAGGATGATTTCGGCGTAGTCCTTCATAGCCGTGGGAGAGGAGGTGTGGAAGGTCGCCAGGATACCTGCCCGGCCCAAGCCGCTGCATCCCCCCACCTCCTGCGGCATCAGGGCGGCTTTGGTGGCCGTCCCGATTCTCACCACATTGGCTAGGAGAGGACGGCAGAGGGTCCCCTCCCGTGGCAGGAAGACCCCGGTCGGTACCCCCGCCTCGATCTTCTGACCCAGAGCGCCCGTCAGGGGAGTCGAACTGACGGCTCTTGTTGCCTGGTCAGCAAAGACCATTCCCCGTGAGGCGTACAAGAGGCGTTTGCTTGCCGGCTCCCGGGAAACCAAGGAATTTGCAAGCATTAAAGCCACCAACCTTCCTCCTACTTCTTAATCCAACTCAGCTGAGGACGTCGAGGTCAAAGACCCTGGCGTTGGCAACCCCAGCCTTAAAGGCACAGCATCGCCAAGCCCTTTCTTTTGTTCCCTGGCATTCCCAGAGATCCTGGAAGTGGCTGGCTGGAGCCAGAAAGGGCGATTTAGAATCACAGCATCACAGAGTTGTTGGAAGGGGCCACAGCGGCCATAAGAACATAAGAACATAAGAGAAGCCAATGTTGAATCAGGCCAATGGCCCATCTAGTCCAACACTCTGTCACACAGCGGCCAAAATATACCAGGTGCCATCAGGAGGTCCAGCAGTGGGGCCAGGACACTAGAAGCCCTCCCACAGCTGCCCCCTCCAGCCCCAGCACCAAGAATAGAGTGCATCACCTGCCCCAGACTGAGAGTTCCCATCTATACCCTGTGGCTAATAGCCACAGATGGACTTCTGCTCCATATGTTTATCTAATTCCCTCTTGAAACTGTCCATGCTTGCAGCTGCCACCACCTCCTGTGGCAGTGAATTCCATACGTTAACCACTCTTTGGGTGAAGAAGTATTTCCTTTTATCTGTTCTAACCCGACTGCTCAGCAATTTCATGGACTGCCCATGAGTTCTTGTATTGTGAGAAAGGGAGAAAAGTACTTCTTTCTCAACTTGCTCAATCCCATTCATAATCTTATAAACCTCGATCATGTCACATCATTGGCCATCTAGTCCAACCCCCCTGCTCAGTGCAGGGTCAGCCTAGACTAGGGGGTGGCCAAGCTTGTGCAACTTAAGAGCCACACAGAATAAACGTCAGATGTTTGAGAGCCGCAGGACGTGAGCAAATGTTACACGTTTTCCTTATAAAATATGCAGATTTGCTTTTTTGCTGACGTTAAACGAGACTGCCAAAAATAAAAGGGGTAAAAACAGATGTCGATAATGATGTTTATCTGTCCAATTATATTTATTTATTTATTGCTAATGATATTTGTTTGTCTAAGAGGGAGAGGGGAAAAGAGAGAGAGGTGGAAAGAAAGAGTGAAAGAGGTGGAAAGAGAGAGAGAGAGAAAGAAAGAAAGCAAATAGATGGGAGGGGGGGAAGGAAGGAAGAGAGGGAGAGAGGGAGGGAGGGAGGGAGGGAGAAGAAGCATGCCTCCCCTTCACTTCCCCAGCCGCCCTGCCGGGAGCCGCACCATATGTGTGAAAGAGTCGCATGTGGCTCCCGAGCCACAGTTTGGCCACCCCTGGCCTAGAGCGCCCCTGACGAGTGTTGGTCCAGCCGCTGCTTAAAGACTGCCAGGGAGGGGGGCTCACCACCTCCCAGGGCAGCTGATTCTGCTGTTGCACAACTCCGACTGTCAAAAAGTTTCTCCTAATATCCAGCTGGTACCCTCCCGCCCTTAATCTAAACCCATGATTGCGAGTCTTCTCCCCTGCTGCCAAAGGGAACATCTCCCTGCCCTCCTCTAAGGGGCAGCCCTTCAAAGACTTCAAGAGAACAATTGTGCCCCTCCTCAGCCTCCTCCTCTCCAGACTGAACAGTCTCAAGTCCCTCAGCCCTTCCTTGTGGGGCTTGGTCTCCAGGCCCCCCCCAGTCATCCTCGTCGCTCTCCTCTGCATGGTGCCTTAATCGTTCTGTTCTTTTGCAGCGTGACAAGCGGCTGTGCTCCATTCCAGAAGATGCTGCATTCCCCCACCGTGTATTATTCAGGGCCCAGAACAGAAGGATGGACACAGAAACAGGCGTAAACCCACTAGGGATGCCAGCCTCCAGGTGGGGCCTGGGGATCTCCCGGAATCACAGCTCATCTCCAGACTACAGAGATCAGTTCCCCTGGAGGAAAGGGCTGCTTTGTATCATTGTTCCCCACTGAGGTTCTGCCCCTTCCTTAGACTCCATCCCCCAAATCTCCAGGAGTTTCCCAATCTGGAGCTGGCGGCCCTATGATATAGCATCACAAGCCTCCAAGCAGGGCTTGGAGATCTCCTTGGAATTACTACCGATTTCCAGACTGGAGATCAGTTCCCCTGGAACAACATGGCAGCTTTGGAGGGTGGACTGTATGGCATTGTACCCCGTTGAGGTCCCTCATACCCTCATAAGAGAAGCCATGTTGGATCAGGCCAATGGTCCAACTCTCTGCGTCAAACAGTGGCCAAAACCCAGGTGCCATCAGGAGATCCACCAGTGGGGACAGAACCACAGAAGCCCTCCCACTGTGGCCTCCCAAGCACCAAAAATACAGAGCATCACTGCCTAAGACAGAGTGTTCCATCTATGCCTTGTGGCTAATAGCCACTCGTGGACCTCTGCCCTTAAGAATTTAAGAGAAGCCATGTTGGATCAGGCCATTGGCCTATCCAATCCAACACACTCTGTCACACAGTGGCCAAGACCCAGATGCCATCAGGAGGTCCACCAGCAGGGCCAGAACGCCAGAAGCCCTCCCATAGTTGTCCTCCAAGCACCAAGAATACAGAACATCGTTGTCCCAGATAGAGTGTTCCATCTATTCCTTCTAGCTAATAGCCACTGATAGACCTCTGTTCTGTATAAGAACATAAGAGAAGCCATGTTGGATCAGGCCAATGGCCCATCCAGTCCAACACTCGGTGTCACACACTGGCAAAAAATCAGGTGCCATCAGGAGGTCCACCAGCGGGGCCAGAGCTCCAGAAATCCTCCCACTGTTGCCCCCCAAGCACCAAGAAGACAGAGCATCACTGCCCCGGACAGAATGTTCCATCCGTTCTACACCTTGTGGCTAATAGCCATTGATGGACCTCTGCTCATATGTTTATCCAGTCCCCTCTTGAAGTAATGCCTAGGTGGCTTTGTCCCTGATTCCACACCTGGCACCTCCTTGCAACAGTTTACCTGCTGCAAATTCCATCCTCAATGGCTGGAGTCCAGCTGCATGACAAAATATGCCCCAAACTTAAGCTTGCCAAACACATCATTGGGCCAGTGACAGTAGAAATGTTGATACCCTGGGACCAAACCCTGACTAGACGCTTTACCTTGTAATCCACACCAAACCATCCCCGATTCTGAACAGTGAAGCCCCAGGTCAAGTACCTCCATCTTCTGATTGACTTCCATTCATTAGGGCTTGTGACCAATTGAAGAATCTTTAGCTGGCTCAGAGCTTGTCTTTTAATTGTTACGTCAGTTAGTTCAGTGTTAATAAATGTGCACATCACCAGAATCACAGTATACCTTTTTGGAGATATTGACAAAATAAGTAAAGGTAAAAGTTTTCGTTGCTCGAAAGCCAGTCGAATCTGACTCTAGGGGACAGTGCTCATCCCCATTTCCAAGCTGAAGAGCCAGCACTGTCCAAAGATATTTCCGTGGTCATGTGGCTGGCATGACTAAATGCCGAGGTGCACGGAATGCTGTTACCTTCCCACTGAAGTGGTACCTATTTATTGACTTGCAATTTCTTGCTTTTGTATTTGGACTCATGGAGACATGGAGCTGTCTTAGACTGAATAAGAGCACTGGTCCATCAAAGTTGGTGTTGCCCTCTCAGACTGGTTGTTGCTTTTTATCGGTTGTACGAGTGTCCTTGAGTTACAAACCTAGACTTTGATTAATCTGCCATTAAAACCCAGTGCCCTAGAATGTATGCGTCATCTGCAGAATTGTTTCCAAGCACTACATTTCTAAGGTTGGGACAGGGGTGTGTGTGTGTATCCCTAGGAGTGTATTTTTCTGGTCTTTGCTCCTCCTCCTTTGGTGCTATAATAAAACCCCTGGAGGACTCACTGTATTTCTCAAAGTGCTTTAACAGAATTAATCCCCCCCCCTCCTTGTTTTTAAAATGTCACAGCTCCTGTTGGAATTGTGCTTTTAACATGTAAGCGCCTGGGCTGGAGTTTTTCCGAGCACTGCGGCTGAGTCGTGTACATTCCTGAGGACTCTTAATGCAAAATCTCTTTTCCATGTTCTTAAGGGGAGAAAGGGGTCATTGTTTGAATACCAGCCCTGCTGGGAAAGAGGGAAGGGCTTGGGCGGCAGAACTCTCTCGCAGGCATTGGCGGGTCGGGGAAGCTGGTTTTGGAGGGATTACTCGGGGAGATCAGAGGCTCATTCCCTCAGGGTCTGAGAAACTGCCTTGGGGGATGGTCCCACTTGAGGCGTGGATGTGGGTTCAAATGACCACCTGTTGGTAGGGTAGCCAGACCCCATGGTGGAGGCAGGGGTCCCCCACCACCAGGCCCTGCCCCATACCTGCTGATCAGCTGGCTGGTGGGGGGACTTGCCAGTAGAAATAAGGTGGCCCAGGCCATGTTGCCCACATTGCCCAGGAAGTGATATCATTACACCAGCGACTTCTGGGTGATGCTCTGGTATTTGGGCAAAAACTCCATGGTAGCAACCGGTTTTACCATAGAGTTTTGAGGAGGAGGAGGAGATTGGATTTATACCCCGCCCTTCACTACCCAAGGGAGTCTCAGAGTGGCTTACAAACTCCTTTCCCTTCCCCTCCCCACAACAGACGCCCTGAGAGGTAGGCGGGGCTGAGAGAGCTCTTGACAGAAACTGCTCTTTTTTCAAGGACAGCTCTTATCAGAACTACGGCTTGCCCGAGGTCATCCAGCAGACGCAAGTGGAGGAGTGGGGAATCAAAGACGGTTCTCCCAGATTAGAGTCCGCGCACTTAACCACGACACCAACTGGCCCAAATACCAGAGCGTTGCCCAGAAGCTGCTGGCGTGATGATGTCACTTCCTACGCAATGCCAGCAACATGGCCTAGGCCTTTCTGTTTTTCCTGGTAAGTCCTCCTGGCATCTCTACCTAGTGTAGAAAACCAAATTGCAACCCTCAGGGACTAAGACCTCTTATTTTTGTGGATAATTATCGTTCAAGCAGGCTCAGAGCTGTGGGAAGAAAATTCCAAGAGTATGGCTTCTCCCTCACTAGCCTTGTTACATCCAGGCTCCCAGAAAGCCAAAGAAACAAGTGATGGGTTTGGGACCTGGTCCTTCGATCTGACAGGGCCTGGCTACAGTGGTACCCTACTCCAATGTACCATATTAATAATTTTTGGCTGGCAGACTATCTCACTGCCTTAAAGGTAAAGGTTTTCCTTGCTCGAAAGCCAGTTGAATCTGATTCTTGGGATGTGGTGCTCATCTCCGTTTCCAAGCTGAAGAGCCAGCACTGTCCGAAGACATTTCCACGGTCACGTCGCTGGCATGACTAGACACTGAGGCGCATGGAACGCTGTTACCTTCCCACTGAAGCAGTGCTTATTTCTCTACTTGCAATTTCTTGCTTTCAAACTGCTAGGTTGGCAGGAGCTGGGACCGGAGATGGGAGCTCACTACGTCATGCAGCACTCGGGTCTCGAACTGCTGAACTACCGACCTTCTGGTCTGCAGCTCAGCGTCTTAACCACTTGAGCCACCGCAGTCCCCTTTCCACTGCCTTAGATTCCTAAATACCAGAGAATCTTCACGTTGGCACAATTCAATGACTTGCCCTCAGCCTTTCTGGAAGGCAGGTATTTTCGCTTTCCTTACTCCTAACAGGGCTGCCCTTGTCAAACGGGAAAGGCCGAGACAGTTGATCACGTATTATCATGCTGCCCCTACCATAATGGAATACGTTCCCAATATATTAGGACAATTCCTCAGGAAGATCAGAGCACTTCCGTGCTTCCTTCCTCCTTTCAGACTCCTCTAAAGAAATTGCTCGTAAGAAAATTTTATATAATGGCATGCACAATATGAAAGCAGATGGTCAAGTTTTCAAACTACTGACCCACCCCTGCCCCCGGCTTGTGAAATGTGTGTGCAAATTTTGAAATGCTGGATTAATAACAGCACATGTCAGTCTTTTTTTTTGCCTGTCTTGGGTATCGTACGTGGCGGCTGTATTGTTTTTTATTCATCCTTTCGGAGCTGATCTCATACCGAAATCAACCGAACTGAACCGAGCCATGGGGAATCTTCCATGATGCCCAGCAAATTGCCATCCTGAGAGGTTCAGAGGTGGTCGCCTGCCCCTGCATAGTATCCCTGGACTTCCTTGGTGGTCTCCCATCCAAGTGTCTTACCAGAACTGACCCTGCTTAGCTTCTGAGATCTGACAAGACTGGGCCAGCCTGGGCCATCCAGGTCAGCACCATCACGTCACATAGCATGGCAACCCTGGACTTCCTTGGAGGTCTCCCATCCAAATTCTAATCAGGGCTGACTCTGCTTAGCTTCAAAGATCAATCTAGCCTGGGCAATCCAGGTAAAGGCAGCGAATATTAGTATGGGACCTAGCAAAGGTCATTTCATAGAAAAAGAGGTGCAGGAGCTTATTAGCATGACTTATCAGCATAACTTATTTGCATATGCCACACCCCCTGACATCACCGGAAGTGTGTCAGAAGGCAACACCCACTGCTCAGGCTCCACTGGACTCTTTTGGATTGCTAGCTATGGGTGGGGGGGAGAACGCACAGATCTGCCCTCACAGAGGAGGGAGAGCTTGTACCCGAATGCCTAAAAGTGCTACTGGATTGTTTTGGATTGCTATCTGTGTGTGTGTGTGGGGGGCTCTGCAACTTACCTGACTGCTTCTTGCTTCTCATGGCCTGGGGCTGCTGGGAGCAGGGGGTGGTGCTTGTTGCATGTGCCCGCCCCCCTGAGCTCTTTACTGCCGGAACTCCGCTCCTGTGTGCTCCTGCAGGAAATGACCCCTGGGACCTAGTAACATCAGCTATCGCACCTTAAGCTTATCCATCACGTGCCTATAACTCCCTTCTGCAATCTGCACTGAACAAGCAGGTTGGTCCCTTGTTGAAAGAAATCAATGAACATAAATCTGATGTAAGAAACGGCAACATTCAGAAGCCACCGTGGGAACATTTTAATCTTCGTGGACTTTAATCTCCCTGCTGTGGCAGATCTGAATGTCACTATTCTACCACAAACAAACAAATGGAAACTTCTAAGGAAGGACACGACATTAAAGTGCTGAATTAGGACTTGTCAAAATCATTCTGTTTTATTATTACTGCTGGCCAAAATGGCCTCGTTTGCCCCACATCTTCCATTTATTCTTTGTGCGTGTGTGTGTATCTACACCTTCCTAGTGAGGATAACACTTCATGCATTTGATGAAGTGGGTTTGGACCACAGAAAACATAGGACATTCTTAGGGTGCCACAAGTTTGTTATTCGCAGATCTCACGTGTATATGTGTGTGCATGCACGCACTTCCTGCCACAACGGAGACATCGGAAAATCCCAGAAACAAAACTAACGAGCGGCGCTTCAAAGGCGCAAGCATGTCACCCAGGAATGCACGGGGAACCCGGTGAGTTTGTCGAGCTATTTTATTTCTGTACAAGTCTCCCTTCTGAACGACAGGAGTCTCTCCCCGATCCTTGCTTACACAGTAAACAAGCCGTTCAAATCAAACTGAAAAAGCTCGCTGAGACAGGCCTCGTCTCCTCTCCCAAACCCTGGACACCTTGCATGACCCTCTCGGTTCACTCCCGGGGGGAAGGTCCTCTCTAGCCCCCTCCGCTATGTTGAAAGTGGAGGGGAAACTTGGGAAGAGTGGGGGCCAAAAGGCGGCTTTCCCTCTGAAGCCACAGAAGGTGGGTTTCATAAGGAAAGGACACAGCAGGGGATGGGGGGGGCTTTAATTTACAGGGAAAACACCAGGAGGGGAGTGGTGGTACCCTAGAAGATGGCCAGGAACAAACGGAACCAAGGTTGCCTCTCTGAACAACCTGGGGAGGGTGAGCAGCAGGCATTGGCTCAAGGTTGCTTCCGGGGATGTTTTTTGTGTCCCTGCCCACTCTGGGAAAGATGGAGGGATTTTTGCAGTCACCTCAGGAGGCGGAAACAGTCGTACGGCGTGCCCACTGAGGCGCCTGCCTTGAGACTGAGGGGGCCGCTTCGCCTCCTTTGTTTCCTGAGCGGAACTCTTGTGTAGTCAGCAAGCTTCATAACAGGGTGGTGGAGGGGGAATTTATTCGCCACTGCGGATTGTTCCCCCCCCTCCTGCCCCTCACCCCTGCTTAGTGAAATGCGGCCGTGAGGAAAACGACCACACCTGTTGAACTACCGCCTGCCGCAAAAGGGTTTGAGGGCCTCTGTGGGGTTTCGGCCTGCCGAGTGACAGCCCGGACAGGCGCCAAAAGGCTCCGCCGCTTGTGCGCGAAAGGAATCGCGGAGACGGAAAGGTGAAATAAGGCAACTGACGTTCATCAGCTGGCTCGGTTCCTT
The DNA here is from genome assembly GCA_029375565.1 of Gekko gecko. NCBI lineage: Eukaryota > Metazoa > Chordata > Lepidosauria > Squamata > Gekkonidae > Gekko > Gekko gecko. Next base: position 71,381,869 of record JAPDNY010000013.1, on the reverse strand, counting down.
CGCCTCTGCATCGTGGAGATGGTGGCAGAAGTCACTGCGTGCGCCCCCCACCCCGGGCTGGAGCGGGGCCTTGTTACCTCAGAGAGCCACACACAAAGCCAGCGCCGGGCAATGTGGCGCTGGGAATGCGGTGACCCCTTGGCCTGGCACCAATCGCCGGACCCATTTCCGAACGGGCCTGACCCTGTCCCACGACGGCAACGAGGAACGCCTGAACGCCCGTCTGTAGGGGGAAGCGGGAAAAGCATTTGCCGTGGTTGCGCTTGGCCCTCCTTCAGAGAGCGTTTTTTTGTTCATTTCGAAAACGTGTTCCCTCAGAGGGTTTAAGGCACTGTTGTGAAAGGAGGCAGTTAAAAAAAATTCATCCCACCCCCAACCCCAACCCCCCCCCCCCCGCCGGCCAACGTTCACTTCATCAGAGTCCCTCAATTCCAGTCAGAAGTCGTCGTTTCTAAGGAGAAAGTTCGCCGAAAAACAAAACCAAACTAGTAAGCGTCCCTTAGAACGTAAAGGGGGTACGTGAGAACGGTTGTTCCGGATCTTCGGCTCCAGTTAGAAGTCAAGCTGACGCACGGGTGGGTTCATGACGGAGCGACAAGGCTGCCTTCGGAGCTGCCCTCTGGGAGGCACACGCCAGTCCAGCAGGGGAAGGCAGCCAAAGCCGTGAACGTGTCCTCCTGTTCCCCCGGTGCGCACGCAGCTATCGGGGCAGAAATGCTGATCCGGAATCAGTAGTGCAATTTTTCCTCAGTTTCTAAGCCGCAGAGCTTTGCGGCCTTCTCCAGGTGGCGCTGCTGGGCGCAGAGAAGTAAAGATGTCCGTCCAAAGTCAGGATGATGGCGACTCCCGTTTCCCCCCGAAAATGCCACTCCAACTCCTTCTCGATAGGCCCGTGGCCAGGAAAGGGGGCAGTGTTTGGAGGAGAAGGGGTTGTGCAGATAAAATGGGACAGACAGCTTCCTGCCCCGGAAGAGCGGCTGTTCATGGTTTATTACACACGAAAAGAGAGAAGAGTTTAAAAAAGAGAGGGCACGCGCGAGAGAAGAAAAGCAACAGAGAATGAGAGAAAGAGAGAGAGAGAAAGAAAGAAAAAAACAATGCAAAGCCCCCCCTCCACAGCCATAGGAGATTTTGGGAGCCCAGAGTCGGTGGTTCCGTCCCCGGAGTCTGCGAGGCCACGCTGCTGGACGGAGCGACTCTTCAGCCTCGGCCCCCTAAGCAGGAGAAAGGCCTTCCCGTAAAAAGCCGGCATCATAAGTCAACGCTTTATTAGGACTCTCTTTCTCCCTCTTTTGTTTTTTGTCCGGTTTTTTTGTTTCTGTCGGGTTTTCTTAAGAAAAAAAAAAGAAGAAAAAAACCCCAGCTTAGAAAAATCCCTCGAGAATCGCCATGGTCCTGGTTGTCTCCTTCAAAGAGCGGGCGCCCGGCTCCCTTCCCTCCTCCGGGACAGGGTGGAGGGAGGGCGTGCCAGGAGCTACATGCGCGAAGACGGGCTGGCCAACTCGTAGAAAAGCAGGTAGGCGTCGCTGCTCCGGACGTGGCTGGAAGAGAGCGGCGTGACACTGCCGGGAGAAGGAAAAGGAAGAAGGGTGTTAGGGGGGGTCTGTTCTGGCAGTGACGGCAAGGTTGCCAACTCCAGGTTGAGAAAAGCCGAGAGATTTGGGGAGAGGGGAGCCTGGGGAGAGCAGAGTTTGGGGAGGGAAGGGATGCATGACATCTGACCGGGGCCTCCCTGCTTCTTTATCCTAGGCATCTGTTTCAGGACTGTCTACTTTGTGTGCAGCGACTCTCTGGGATCCTTAAGCCAGAGACACCAGGGATTGAACCTGAGACCTTATGCATATGGAGGAGGTGCTCTACCAATGGGCTATAGAAGAAGAGAAGAAGAGGAGATTGGATTTACACTCTGCCCTTCACTTGGAGTCTCAGAGCGGCTCACAAACTCCTTTCCCTTCCCCTCCCCACAACAGACACCTTGTGAGGTAGGCGGGGCTGAGAGAGCTCTTTCCAGAACTGTCCCTGAGAGAACAGCTCTGACAGAACTATGGCTTGCCCAAGGTCATCCTGCAGCTGCAAGTGGAGGAGTGGGGAATCAAACCTGGTTCCTCCCAGATTAGAGTCCGCACACTTAACCACTGCACCAAACTGGCTCTTAAAGCACCTTTTGGCTAGGGACGGCAACGGTTTTCCAACATGTCTGGCTCTGTTTGCATCAGCAAGCACCTGCTGTATGCATAAGAACCTGAGTGGACTTGCTGAATTAGATTCAATACCCATCTAAGTCCACCATCCTGTTTTTTTCTCACATTGGCCAACCAGATGCCCCTCTAAAGGCCTAAACAGCAGGGCACAGAGGCAAAGGCCTTTTCTTCTTGTTGCCTCCTTCCCTCTTGCTGGAGGGGTGGTGGCTCAGTGATAAAGCACATGCCGAAGGTCCCAGGTTCACTCCCTGGCATCTCCAGCCTGAAAGGATCTAGCAGTAGGTGATGTGAAAGACCTTCCTCTGCCTGAGACCCTAAAGAAGCACTGCCAGTCTGAGTAGATAATACTGACTTTGAAGAAGAAGAAGAGATTGGATTTATACCCCACCCATCACTCAAAATCTCAGAGAGGCTTACAGTCTCCTTCCCTTCTCCTCCCCACAACAGACACCCTGTGAGGTAGGTGGGGCTGAGAGAGCTCTTTCAAGGACTGCCCGTGAGAGAACAACTCTGAGAGAACTTGTGACTGACCCAAGGTCACCCAGCAGCTGCAGGTGGAGGAGCGGGCAATCAAAGTGGGTTCTCCCAGATTAGAGCCCGCCGCTCTTAACCACCACACCAAACTGATTCAGGTCTGATTCAGTATAAAGCATCTTCCTGCGTTTTATGTATTCAGGCTACTGCCTCTGAACATGGAGGTTCAATTTAGTCCGGCACACCTAACGGTCACTGATAGGCCTATCCTTTGTGAATTTGTCTAGTCCCCTTTTATTAGTCCCCCTCCTCCAAGGCCAGCTTTACCGGGAGTCGTTGAAACCGTGCCATTCTCCAGACACGGGGTTCTTGCAGTAGGCGGTGTAGTGGCCCCCCATGGTGGTCCCGCTGTGGTTGGAGACGGCGTACAAGTTGTAAATTGCGTGATCTGCAAAGGACGGGGGGATAAGAATAAATCAAATACACCCTCGGAATGTCACTAAAAGAAATCTGAGCAGATTGTCTCTCTCCTGCCCGCCAACCCCAAAAGAGCCCTGCTGGTTTGACCAAAGGTCCATCTCGGCCAGTGGCCTTATTCCCACAGTGGCCAGCTATGATTCTATCTTTAAGCAGCGGCTGGACTAACCCTTGTCAGGGATGCTCTTGGCTGATCCTGCACTGAGCAGGGGGGTGGACTAGATGGCCGGTACGGCCCCCTTCCAACTCTGTCATTCTATGATTCTGTGTTCCTAGAAGGTCTACAAGTAGGGCTATTTTGGGGCAGGAACGGAGTTCCGTCTGCCTCCCGAATTAGCCACACCCAGCAGGAACTCATTAGCATAATAGGCCACACCCAACAGCAGAACTCATTAGGATTGGCTACATTAGGGGTGTGTGGCCTAACATGCAAAGGAGTTCCTGCTACAAAAAAAAAGTCCTGGGTTTTGACAATAAACAAGGTAAACGGAATAAGAAGCAAAAGGTGGGTGTGGCTGGATGGCCACACTTCTGGTAACATGGGGGTGTGGCCTAATAGGCTAATGAGCTGTCTGGGGTGTGGCCTAATATGCTAATGAGTTTCTGCTGCTGGGTGTGGCCTATTATGCTAATGAGTTTCTGCTGGCTTTTTCTACAAAAAAAGCCCTGTCTACAAGCAAAATCCACTGCAAACCCAATTACTTCCCTTAAGTCTCTGGCACAATCCCTGAGTTGCTCTCTTCTCTACTCAAATTTAGGGATGTCTAAGAGGAATGGATGTAGATTCTTCCACTGTTTACCCCAGCCTTTCCCCATGGAGGTCTCCTTCATGTCAAAGTTTAGGCTGTAAGCTCTTTGGTGTCGGCACCCACCTTCTGGCACACTGCAAATGCCATGCACACGGATGGCACTAAAATGACAATAAGCAGAGGGTGACCACAACCACCCTCTCTCCTGCTGCGGCTTGGCAGTGACTGACACTGAGGTACACTGCCCCTGAGCCTGGAAGTTCCACTGAGACATCATGACCAGTGTTCCCTCTAAGCTGAGTTAGTGTGAACTAGCTCACAGGTTTTTAGCCTCCAGCTCGTGCATTGTTGCTTTCACTCAGGAAGGATGGCTCGAGAGCAAACTAATCAATGCAGTAGCCCAAATCGCTCACTCACAACTTTAATGCCAGTAGCTCACAAAGTAGAATTCTTGCTCCACAGCTTAGCGGGAGCATCAATCATGTCTACTAGCCACTGATAGACCTATCCTCCCTTGGTATTTTTTTTAAAAAAGCACTCCTTCCTTCTCTGAAAGCTCCGAGGTTTCAGACCACAAACCCAGAAATTTGCCCGGTGGTTAACTCAAGTTCCCAGGCCTTAACCAATTTTGGCTACTAGCTGGGGAATTTCTTCACCAGCTCCCGACTTCCCAAAGGGTAATCAGTGCTTGTATGGCAAAGGACACTCAGGATGTAGCTTGACTAATAATGTTTTATATCTTCTGTGTGTCCGGGGGAGGGGATGTGCGCTGGTGGAAGGTGCCATCAAGTGGCGAAATAAACGCTGGGAACTACACGATGGCCAAAATTGCTGACTCTTATGAGATACATACATGAGGGCGTGTAGGGTCACATTCCAGATTTGCTCAAAAAGTGGTTCCCACTGTTAACATACTTTACAGAACATGGCAATTTACCAGCAATCCTCGGCTACACCGAATGGCTCTATTTATGAGAATTTTATTTCTGGGCTGAGCACTCCGTTAAAATTCTTTTACAATCCTTTTTTTTAAAATGTTATTAGATCTCTTACGAACTCATGTCATATAAATCTCAGATTACTTAGAGACACAAGGAATGTGACAAGGTTTTGGTCATAAGCAGATTCTCTCGATAGGTTAATGGATTGCACTGTTGTATTTGCACTCGAACTCACAGCATTATTGTATTAATGACTATACATTACAGGTTAGGTATATTGGTTTTTCTGTATACTTGTCTTATCCTGAAATAAAATTATGTCAAACAAAAAAAGTGGCAGCCAACTTATGGTGCCCCTGTAGGGTTTTCAAGGCAAGAGCTGAACAGCAGAGGTTTGCCACGGCCTGTCTCTGAACAGAGGTGGGTTGCCATTGCCTGCCTTTGCGTAGCTGAGGGGTGACATGATCAAGGTTTATAAGATTATGAATGGGATTGAGCAGATTGAGAAAGAAGTGCTTTTCTCCCTTTCTCACAATACAAGAACTCGTGGGCACTCCATGAAATTGCTGAGCAGTCGGGTTAGAACAGATAAAAGGAAGTCCTTCTTCACCCAAAGAATGATTAACATATGGAATTCACTGCCACAGGAGGTGGTGGCGGCTACAAGCATAGACAGTGTTAAGAGGGAATTAGATAAACATATGGAGCAGAAGTCCATCAGTGGTTATTAGCCACAGGGTATAGATGGGAACTCTCAGACTGGGGCAGGTGATGCACTCTATTCTTGGTGCTGGAGGGGGCAGCAGTGGGAGGGCTTCTAGTGTCCTGGCCCCACTGCTGGACCTCCTGATGGCACCTGGTCTTTTTGGCCGCTGTGTGACAGACCGTTGGACTAGATGGGCCATTGGCCTGATTCAACATTGGCTTCTCTTATGTTCTTATGTAGCAACCCTAGACTTCTTTGGTCGTCTCCCATCCCAAGTACTTAGCAGCCAGGATCTGATGAGATCGGGCCTAGCCTGGGCCGTCCAGGTCAGGGCAAGAATGTGCGAAGGTGCCCTGACAAATTGAAGTTAAATTCTTTACCACTTCCCTTGAAATGGGAAAGAATTCGTCAGCAGCAATCTGCAAACCAGCCCTGAAATTCCACCATGGGCAAATCTCCCATGCAATTTTTTTACATATGATAATACTTGAAAAGGCAGAATTTTCTGTTTTGTGACATGGACAACCCTGGGACAACTGACTGGTACTGCTGGAGCTTTCTAGGTTCCCTCTCTCATATCATGCATGGCTAACGGAAAGGCACTTCCAGACATGCTAGATAATGCCACTTCAGCGACCGTTTGCAAGTGGGATTTTGCCATTCTGCACAGTAAAATCCAGCTGCAAAGTGGATTGAAAGTGGGCTGTTTAGTGCGTGTGAAGTGACATGGATTCAAGCCCAGTGGCACCTTAGAGACGAACAAGATTTTCAGAATATGAGCTTCCGAGAGTCAAAGCCAACTTGACAAAGCATGCCTTGTCGCATCAGACAAAGGGAGCTCTAATTCTTGCAAGTTCATATTCTGAAAATCTTGCTGGTCTCTAAGGTGCCGCTGGACTCGAATCCAGACCTTCTACGGCAGACCCGCATGGCTACCCTCCTAAAACTATCTTCAGGGAAGTGACACGTTCGTCACTCCCCCCTCCCTGGCAGTCTTTAAGCCGCGGCTGGACACACACTTGTCAGGGATGCTCCTGGCTGATGCTGCATCGAGCAGGGGGTTGGACTAGATGGCCTCTACGGCCCCCTTCCAACTCTGTGATTCTAGGATTCATGCTGTGTCACATGGGAGCCCGTGGGAGCCAAGAATCAGGTTCTTCCCACGAAGCCCCTTCATCAGAGCGCCTGCCATCCCCTCTGCCTGCGCATTCTGACCCTCGACACCGCATCAGAAATACTCACTGCAGCTTTGGGAAGCGAACTCTCTCAGGTCTAGATCCTTGAGTGGGAAGTTTACAAAGGTGGTGAGCTTGCTGGATCGCATCCTGGCTTCGGAGAAACGCTTCAGGTCTGAGACAGAAGGCTAAGGAAGAAGAGAGACTACGAGGGCGGGCTTATGGGGTGGAAAGGAGGCATTTGGATGCACGTCTGACTTCTTTCTTTCTGCGGAAGCAGAGTTTTGTTCTTACGTATGCTCTGGGAAAAATACTCTCATTGCTCCGTGGAAACGGGCTGGTCGACCAGCTCTAGACAGATGTACCGCTTTTCAAAATGCTAAGAAAAGCTGACCCGCATAAATGAATCACGCCGAGCTGATTTACTTCTTTTGAATAACTTATTCTGCTAAAATATGGGCAAGAGTTCCCCACACACCAGCCCCATTTTCAAACCCTGGGACTGATTTCCCACAAGCAGCTGTGCCGCCGTTGCTCTTCAGTTTCCCCTGCTTGCATTGGTCAATTCCACACTATTCACTGTGCGGCTGCATTTTGACCCACATCTCTCCCTCTGATTTCCTCCACGTCTTCTTGATCCTCAAAAAACAGGATCGGGAAGACGTGGGGGAAATCGGTGTGCGGGGGAAGATGTGGGTCAAAATTCAGCCATGCAGCGAATAGTGTGAAATTGACCGATACGATCCGGGGAAACTGCAGAGCGACGGCGGCACAGCTGCTTGCGGGAAATCGGTCTGGCTCTTGAGGTTTCACTAGGCGCTGCTCACAGACTTCGAAGCCTCCTTGATTCCGTGTGTGGACTAGAAATTTGCTCATTAATATCAAATAAATACATTCAAAATAAAAGGCAATTTAGCAATATCCGTTTCTGCGCTTCAGTGTGGCTGCGGTGGAATGCCAGAGCGCATGCTGCCCTGCCTGTTATTTTCTCATAGGCTTCAGAAGAAGGCCTGGGGAGGACAAAAGGATACGCAGCACCAGGATCTTTGGGAACCGCTGGATGCTGAACTTCTTCGTGCACTTCGTCCTGGCTTTGCAGCGACAGCAGGTCTGGAGAGAGAGAAATGGGGTCACAGTCAGGGGGAAGAAGATACCATATGAATACTGGTGGAGTGAGGAGACAGTAGTCCCGTGCCCCCACCTGGTCACACATACACCCAAGGGTGCCTTATTCTGAATCAGACCATCAGAGTCAGGATTGTCTGCTCCGACTGGTAGCGGCTCTCCAGGGTCTCAAGTGGAGGGACTGTGGCTCAGTGGTAGAGCATCTGCTTGGCACGCAGAAGGTCCCAGGTTCAATCCCCGGTAGTGAAAAGATCTGGCAGTAGGTGATGTGAAAGACCTCAGCCTGAGACCCTGAAGAGCTGCTGCCAGTCCAGGTGCATAACTACTGTGGGGCATCTTGGGGCTAGGCCCCACAACTTCCCATCCTGCCCAGGGCCTTACTAACAAGGCCCCACAACTTCCCATCCAGCCCAGGGCCCCCGAGCACCAGCAGGTGCAGGGAAAGAGCCAGCTATTCCTTTAATTCAATTAGCCAGTGCCCTCTAAGAAATTTAAATGTCCCCCTGACTTTGAAAATCCCGGCTATGGGCCTGTGCCCTTCTGATTGACAGCACAGACTTTGATGGACCAAAGGTCTGATTCAGTTAAAGGCAGTGTCGTGTGTGTCTTTCACATCACCGTCCATCCGATCCTGTTAGCTGGAAATGCCGGGGATTGAACCCTGTCCCTTCTGCATGCAAAGCAGAGGCTCTTCCTCTTGAGCCACGGCCCCTCCCCCTACCGCCCCAAGGACCACTTCCTGCCTTGTGCTGCTGCTTGCAAGGGACATTGTGTCCCGTTCCCCCTGCCGCTGCTGCCCTGCCTTGCAAAATCACACCTGTCTATGAGCGGATATGCAGCAGTGCCATAAGGACACATGTCCATCACGACTGGCACTGAAAGAGGAGAGAGGGCCAGTTAGAGCCTAAATTAAGGTATGAGCTTTTAGCTAAGGAACAAGAGGCTGGAGTGGCAGGCCCACCCAGGGGAAAGTAATCAAATTCTTTCAGGGGAAGTGAGACATGTGAGGCGGGCAGGGAGAGTCTCTGTCTCAGTTCACAGGGTCGTAGTGAGGATAAGAGAGGGAAGGGAGACCCATGCGCATCAAGAGGGGCTGTGGCTCAGCTGCAGAAGAAGAAGTAGAAGAAGAAGAAGAGGAGGAGGAGGAGGAGGAAGAGGAATAGGAAGAGGAGCAAGACGAGGAGGAGGACGAGGAGACTGGATTTATACCCCGCCCTTCACTACCCGAAGGAGTCTCAGAGCGGCTTACAAACTCCTTTCCCTTCCCCTCCCCACAACAGACACCCTGTGAGGTAGGTGGGGCTGAGAGAGCTCTTTTGAGTACTGCTCTTGAGAGAATAGCTCTTGAGAGCACCAGTGACTGACCCAAGGTCACACCAGCAGCTGCATGTGGAGGACTGGGGAATCAAACCCGGTTCTCCCGGATTAGAGTCTGTGCTCTTCTACACCAAACTGGTCTCAAACCACCACAGCAGAACATCTGCTTGGCATGCAGAAGGCCCCAGGTTCAATCCCTGGTATTTCACACACGAACTCATGATGCTGCCTTATACTGAATCTTGGTCCATCAAACTCAGTATTGTCTACTCAGACCGGCAGCCGCTCTCCAGGGTCCCAGGCAGAGGTCTTTCACATCACCCACTTCCCGGTCCTTTTAACTGGAGATGCCCGGGATTGAACCTGGGACTTTTTGCATGCCAACCGGATGCTCTACCACTGAACCACATCCTCCCCCAACTCCAGTGAATAGGGTCAGGAGATATGATGGACCTCTACCTGGAAAGCCACTGCCAGTCAGAATGGACGATACCAACCTCCAAAGATCAGGGGTCTGGCTCAGCATCAGGTACCTTTGTGCGTACACCACTTTGCTCTCCTTGGAAGAAGGACAGAATAAAAATGTACCAAGGGGGCAGACTGTGCAAAAATCCTGCATACCTGAGACGGTGGGTCCCGATACATATTACGTTTTCCTTGAGTCTTCCTTAGGTCCTTGCGATTGGATGTGCAGTGAGAGATCTATGCTCAGAACTCAGTCTCCTGGTGCGCATGTGCCGATCTGGATTAGGACCAAGGTGTACAGGGCCAGGCTGTTTAAGCTCCGCCGCCTAGGGGGGCATAATTTCCCCCACCAAGGAAACTGCACGTACTAATAGGCTGCACCTAATGTTTTGCGCATGGATCCCTCAGTGCCTGTCCGATCGCAAGGACCTGGGGAAAGAGTAATAGAAAACATAATAGTGAAGATTACAGAAAAAGCAGAAATGGATACATTGACTTTGATACTAAGAGGGCAAATGGATGTAGATTTCTCTGGACTGTGGGCTCCTTTTTACGACTGGATAAAAAAAGAAACATAAAGATAATGGATGTTTTGAGAAGATGATATGAAGAAGACTTTATGAACTCTTAAAAATTCCAGTCTTCTCTTTTGTAGCTTGAAATGAGAAGTGGAGAAGACCTGTATGCAGAAGACATCCTTGTTTTTGTTTTCCTGCTCTTCCCTACCCCTGTGTAATCTTAAAAAAATAACAAAGTGTATTAGAAAAGAAAAAATAACAGGGCTGTTGGGTCCCTTGCTCGTGGGGCTGTTTCAGGTTGGGAAAAGGGTATGGGGAGGGAAGGCCAAACCCTGATGCAAATCACCCCCTGTGCCTGGGAATTCAGCTCCAGCTACAAAACTTGCAGTGTGTGTCTGATCACCAAGACCCGGGGAGGATGGGAAATTTGCAATGTGTAGTTAGGCCTCCACAAGGGTACACTTGCGGATTTGGAGGAAGGAAGGTCTGAAATTTAGTGCTCATAAAACCCTAGTTACACTTCTACAAAACTGAAATAGGCCGTACGTGTTAGGGAAGGCGGCACACCAAAACGCAATCTGCTCACTCCATCAATACATGCTGTGGCCCCTTCCTCCTCCTGCCCTCTGGACTTTCATCTGCTAGGGTTACCAACTCCAGGATGGGAAATTCCTGGAGATCTTGGGGGTGGGGTCTGGGGAGGAGAGGAAGCTCAGGCCATAGAATCTACCCTCCAAAGCAGCCATTTTCTCTGTGGGAACTGATCTCTGTAGCCTGGAGATCAGGTGTCATTCCCGGAGATCTCCAGGCCCCACCTGGGGGTTGGCAACCCTATCTCAGACCCTTCCTTACGGGCTTTTCATCTCCGTCCAGCACGTCCTCCTTGGTGAAGAGCCGCATGCAGTCAATCAAGTTCACCTCCCCGTAGCTCTTCTGCGAAACAAGAAAGCTGGGCTTAGAGAGCTGTTGAGTGGGAGATCTGGGGGTGAGAAGTGGAGGGACTCAGAAGGCACGAAAGACTAGCCCTAGGGTCAGAAGGGGCTTCCAAGACCGCCTAGTCCAACCCCCTGTTCAATGCAGGAAATCTAAAACTCAAGCATTCCTGAAAGACACCCGTGAAGGTTCAACTGAAATGCCTCCAGAGAGAGAGACGGCTTACCCACCCCTAGGGAGTTGGTTCCTTCACTCTTACAATTAGAAAGTTCCTCCTACTGGTCAACTGGAAGCTACCCTCCTGTAACTTAAGCCCAACAGATCTTGCAACAGAGAACTAGCCTTTGCCCCCTTCCACCTGACAGCCCTTCAAGCAGTCGAAGAATGTGGCCATGCGTTGTCCCTTCTCTTCTCTGGGCGAAACACAACCCATTCCTTCAAACTTTTCTGATAGGACTTATTTTTCAACATCCCTTCCACCCTATGCTCTCCTATGAACCTCTCCCAACCTGGTTACATCTTCCTTAGAAGATGGCCCCCCCAGAACTGAACACAGGACTCCAGATGAGGTCTACCCAGCACGGAATAAGGGAAGACTATTCCTTTCTCATGGTCCTGGATATGAGGCTTCCATTAACAGTGCAACCTAAAACCGCACTGGCCTGCAGGGGGGCGATTACCTTGGCGATGGGCAGCGAGAGGTCCCAGAAGGGATCAAAGGCTGTAGAGCAGTATCCGCAGGCCCCGCAAGTCAGAGAGCTCTTCAGCTGCCCCACAAAGATGTCTGGGGAGGAAAGGAGAACATGAGGAGGAAGCCAGGCACGGCGAAAGGAAGGGCTGTTGATGGCCACCAGCCAATCCATTCACAGACAGTTCCAAGGAGCTGCTGAAATTGTTGTTGTTGTTATTGTTAATTGGACATTGATTACCCTATCCCAACTTGCACAAGGCTCTGGGCGATGTACAGTATGGCATAAGCCAGGGGTGTCGAACTCATTTGTTACGAGGGCTGGATCTGACATAAATGAGACCTTGCTGGGCCGGGCCATGTGTGTGTCATAAAATGTAATGCCAGGTAAGCGGAGGTATAAACTTTATAAAGGACACAAACACAAAGGGTTGTACTTAAAATAAAAACATGCTTAAAACATGAGCACTCTTGCAATATTTTGTTTATTTAACAGTGTCTGATCACTGACACCTCTTGCTCTGAATTACTGCATCAAAATGCCTGTGCTGTCGCAATCTTGAGTCTGCTGTTCAGGTGTGTACCTGTCAAGCTGCAAACCTATGATGATGCAGCAGCAGCAGCAGAACTGGAAGAAGAAGCAGAAGGCAGCCAGTTCCACTGCGGGCCTGATAGAAGCCTTCCAGGGGCTTCATCCGGCCCCTGGGTTGCATGTTTGACGCCCCTGGCATAAGCCTTAGGAACAGTATACAAACTTTAAATATAATAAAATCAATAACATTAAAACCAATTTAAAACAGATTCAAGATGGCATTACTAACAATTCCACAACTGAAAATCTGGAATTCCGGAACATTTGGTCACTTCCTAGTTATTTTTTTGGGGGTGGATGGGGTGGATGCCAGACATATTGGAAAACCGTTGCCATCCCTAGGCCCCCCCCCAAAACAAAAAACACAGGTCCACATCTCTCCAGTTCCATTTTGAACCTGAGACTCCTCTCCAAAGGCATCCGGCTGCTAAAGGCTGCAGCGATGATTCATTCTCCTCGACTGGTTTAATGACTCAGAAGAGGCCACTTTTCTGCACATGGCCCCTCCTGGGGAGGAGCCCTTCCAAGGCCTCTTAACTCCTTCAGGTACCCGACTCTGTCTCGGCCTCTGAAATTCAAGCCCTCTTCAAACTGGCCTGTGACCAACACTCCCTCTAAGCTGTGGGGTCTTGTGAGCAAAAATCCTACTTTGTGAGCTCCTGGCGTTAAAGTTGGGAGCGAGCGATTGGGCTGCTGTATGAATTAGTCAGCTCTGGAGCCCTCCTTCCTGAGCGAAGGTAAAAATGTGTGAGACGGAGGCTAAAAGACTGTGAGCCGGCTCACACTAACTCAGCTTAGAGGGAACGCTGTCTGTGCTACCTACACTCAGCCTGAGATGGGCGGATCAAGAGCTCATCGCCCCCAAAGTGTCGTCTTCTGCCTGCATTCGCCAGTAACCGCATCAGGGGTCTGCTGTGCAAAAGAGCATTTTTCTCGTGCCCTCGAAGCTCCATTGAAAGTGAAGTTCTTGTCTTAGAAACACACTATGGTTCACATCTTGTTCACAGCACCGACGGTCAATGCTCCCTCTAAGTTGGGGAGTCTTGTGAGCAAAAGTTCTACTTTGTGAGCTACTGGCATTAAAGTTGTGAGAGCGCAATTTGCCTACTGCATAAATCAGTTTGCTCTGGAGCCGTTCTTCCTGAGCTAAGACAAAAATGTGTGAGCCGGAGGTTGAAAAACTGTGAGCTAGCTCACACTAATGTAGCTTAGAGGGAACACTGCCAACAGTACACCGACACAGAGCTTAAATTACGGCACTGTTCCCGATCTCCTCTGCTTAAGATCTTCCTGATGCCGATAACCCCTTCTCTATACCTGGGGGGTGATTTCTGACCCCAAGCATATGGTGGGTCTCCAAGGCCGTACCCTATGCCCTCCCTGCCACCAACTATCCAAAACCTCCTTCCTATTGTTGCCATGCCTTCCCGGCGGGCACTCACCCCCAATCCGGCTGTCTTCTCTGTCCAGGTATTTCATCCACATTTGCCTCCCTTTTTCGTCATCGCTGCAAGAAAGAGAGAAGTTGGAAGAAGATCAGCAACTGACCCCTCGCGGGCCTTTCCAGGACTGTAGGGCATGGCCTGATTCTTATTTCTCAGCCTAACAGATTTCTGTCTCCCCTCCTTCTTGGACAGCTGCTGAAGACGCTAACAAAATTAATACGCTGTTCTACAATAAAATGTAGCAGCAGAGAACGACAGCGCTTTAAATTTGAATACGCACTGTTAACCTGAAAAGAAGACTAGATTTTCCCCCAGAATTGCCATCAAGAAAAAAAAAGGGATTGTCTTAAATTCATGTACAAGTTACAGGTCTGTAAGGCAATAAAAAAAACATTTGGGTATAACATGGGGGAGGGGTTCTTCCCTTGTGTTCCTTGCTATAGAGTTAGATACTCTTGCAGCATGTCTACACTGTTGATTTATGTTGGTTTTTATGACTTTAACTGTCATGGTCTCCCCTCCCAAGAAACCTGGGAACTGGAATTCAGCACAGTCCTAAGAATTCTTGCTTACAAGGCTTTCTTCTATCTCCCACAGAGCTACCATTCCCAAAATTCCTTGGGAAGAGGAAGCTAATGTCAAACAAATCTAAGTCTGTGGTGCAGCTCTCCTTGAACCCGTCTCCTTGCAAGGAAAATGAGCATCTTGTTTAACCTGAGAACCGCTCTCCCAGACGTGATAGCCATGAGGACACGGGGTTCACAAATACAAACACTCTCAGAAAAGAGTGCAATGGAGAAGCAGCGTAGAATTCCAAACTATACCATAGAAGGTGGATCAATAAACCCACAAAGCTGATGTAGGGATAGATAGGGGCGATTTCTCTACAAACCTTAAACCTTTTACAAAATCTTTAAAATCTTGAAAAATCTTTTAAAAATGTTTTAAAAGATCTTAAATCTTAAAAATATTTTAAAAATCTTGAATCTTAAAAAAATATTTTAAAAAATCTTTTTTTTTTTTAAAAAAAGGCACAACTGGGACACTGTGCAACTGGCCCTGATAAGGCCAGCAGATGGCAGGCAATGCACAACCCAGCCAACGCTTCCCGGGAGAGGCTGCAAGGGGGAGGGAAGGAGGGAACACTAAAGATGGAGGAAGCAAATAAAGGTAGGTTGGCTGGCCGGTGGGAAGGAGAGAGGGAAGCAGGCCAAGGGGACAGACTATGGGGGCTGCCAGGGAAGGGAAACAGGAAATAGTGGGGGAGAGGATGGAGGGGAAAATGAGATGCCCTTCCACCCGCCGCAAGTCCTTGTGGGTGCCCTGCTTGCCAGGACCTAATCCAACGCCTCTCCCCTTTGCCTGCTCTTCCCTGGTTTGCCACATTCCACCACAACTCACGGGAGATGGTCCAGATTGTCACTGCTGGCCTTGGGGCGCACCAAGACCCGGTTCACTTCGCTGTGGAGCCCGTCGAGGAGGAACCGCAAGAATTCCTGAGCATCTTGCTGGCTGCAAAGAGCGGAAAGGCAGGTGTTATTATCCCCGTCTAGGAACGAAGCTTAACATGGACTTCCAATGGGCACATATCACTTTGCAGAATACATTACATAAGCACCCCTGGTTTTGGCATTTGCCCCACTGTGGGGGAAACTGCAGCAACATACAGGCCATTTGCACATTTTCCCCAATGGGGCCAATTTTGAACTCCCAGGAAGCTTGCCTTATACTCAATCAGACCACTGGTGTACCAGAGTGAGTACTGTCTACTCAGCCTGGCAGCAGCAGCTTTCCAGGACCTCAGGCTAAGAAATGTCTTTCCCATCACCTACTGCCTGGCGCTTTCAACTGGAGATGCCGGGGATTGAACCTGGGACCTCCTGCATGCCAAGCAGAGGATCTAACAGTCAGCCACGGCTCTTCCCTGGAACATAGGAAGCTGCCTTATCCTGTGTCAGACCGTCATTCCATCAGGGTCATTACTGTCTACTCAGACTGGCAGCGGCTCTCCAAGGTCTCAGGCAGAGGTCTCTCACATCACCTCCTGCCTGAACTTCTTAACTGGAGATGCTGGGGATTGAACCTGGGACCTTCTGCATGCCAAGCAGAGGCTCTGCCACTGAGCCACAGTTCCTCTCCTAAATATTGGCTAGGTGGGGGGGGTTGAGATCGGGCAAACGGCATGGTGGGGAACGTTAACCCCTCCCTCTTACCTACAAGTGGTTCTGATCCAAATTAAGGTCTCTCATAAGTGATACATACAAAGGAAAAACATGCCGGGGAACTGATTGGGGATCTTCCAAGCATCTTGTTTGATCGCTTACAGTGAGATCCTAAGAAGACTTTTCCGGCAGTGAACTCCACTGAATAGTCCTGAGTAACATTCTGAGTAGACCCGCTTAGAACTGCAGTCTTAGTCACTGCAGGGGAAGAAGTCAAAGGAACCCAAAGCACGGTGCAGATTCCATAATGACCTATGCCCTAATCACTCCCCCCTCCTCCTCAAAGCGAATTACAGCCATGTGGAGAGAGGGAAAGTGGACAGACGAGAAGATCACTTACTTGTAGCCAACAAAGCGAGGGGCGTATCTCTGGATCTGGGTCTTGAATTCGGAAGGACTCACAGATTCGTTAGGAGAGGTCGTCCACAACATTTGGATGAGCTTGGCAAATTCTGCAGCGCGATGGGGAAGAAGGAAAGGATGAATTCTGGAAGGACAGCTTTGTTAGGAGAGGCCAATTACATTTCTTGGGAATTTTTTAAAATTACATTATTTAGAGTCTGCGTTCATACAATCAACAGGTCAGGACATTCAGTAAACGGTTCAATAGGATTAGGGTTGTAGAAGCAGTCAGAAATCTAAAAACAGAACCGAAGCGAGGTATAAGTATTAACGGGACACATTAAATGTTGCCTAAATTACACAGTTAGGAATATAACAAAGTTTGAATCCAGTGGCACCTTTAAGACCAACAAGGTTTAATTCTGGGTATCCCCCTATATACCCAGAATTAAACTTTGTCGTCTTAAAGGTGCCACTGGATTCAAACTTTGCTCTGTTGCTTCAGATCAACACAGCAACCCAGCTGAATCTTCAGGTGGAATATATTTGACAAAAATGTACATAACAGACCCAGAGTCTGTTCCAAACAACTTCTGTGGCCCATCAGGCCAAACACAGGCAAAAGCTATGCATGGCAGTCCACGGAGCACTCAATTAAAATCCTGCTCTGCTTCTTGCCAGGAAGAAGAAGAAGAAGAAGAAGAAGAAGAAGAAGAAGAGGAGGAGGAGGAGGAGGAGGAGGAGGAGG